>JARHVA010004944.1:0-5000 GCA_037957365.1 Torreya grandis
AAAAATGGGTCTAGACTTGATTAGACCAGAACATCAAATTCTAGGAAAAAAGAGGTTCCATGATTTTAGTGATGAAATTAGGGCATGTTGTGTAAGTAACAACAAATAGTGAGTCTACTAGAAAATACTCCTGAGTATTTTGAATCCAAAAATTAATCAAACAACCCAAAATTTATAGCTAACATAATGTATGGAACATGAAAAAATCTAAGGGACAAGATGGGAGCAGCTAAGTGACCAAATCAGGTACCCTTCTTGACCTAGTATGTGTAAAATGGGTTGATTTATAGGTTCACAGATCTACAAGGATTAATTTTTTGTGGCTCTAACCATCAATCTAGTGAGTCCTACCTTGAAGACATTATCCTAGACATTAATCTTCATCCCACTCAAGACCTTGATCTACTTCTAGCTAGTCATCCATAGCCCCAGTAGAGGTTTTTAAATCACCCAAGATGGATTTTTTCTAAAATTGATTTTATTTTCTATTATTTTTTATTTCTTTTCTCTTTTTTTTTTTTATGTCTCAGTTTAGAGTTAGGGACCACTATGAAAAATGAAGGTAGAACTGTATATTTTTCACCCTAGGTTTTCCTCACAGTATGTTTACCCAAGCAAACTTAGAAACATTTTAATATGTGAAATTTATGTTTGGTTTCAAGAAGATACCTTCATTAACCACCTAGTTTTACCTAAAATTAACCAAATAAGAACAAGTATAAGACACATACACCACTCTCAACCTTCAAGACTGACTCAATGATATGGTCTAAGGCAAAAAAATGACTCAAGACACACCTTCACATAGAGTGTCACTTATGCTACATAATTTTAGGCTTTCACTTCATCACTTTTCATTAACCAAATTGGAACCAAAATGAAAAATATTTAAGAACTAGAACCAACAAGGAAAATAAAAAGATGAAAAAACAAGAAAATAGAACCAAACTAAACAACAAAATAGAAAAGGAAAATAAGTAAGGAAAATAAAGTAAAATAAAGAAAAAGGAAAATATTTATAGGATTAGTACAAGCTATCTCAAAATTGGAAATGGGGGTTGAAGAGACACCTTTTTACAAGAAAAAATATCTCCTCATTAGTTAAACACCTTAAATAAAAACATAGTCATATTCAAAATTTTGAAAGGTCAGTAGGAATCCTACCATGGAAGGACATATAATTACATCTATGTTATCCTTTACATTGAAAAAAAATTATCTTAAAGAATTTTATTAACAATATTTTCATGTAATTTAATCATATTTATGTTGTAAAAACTTAGACATATACTTACATTCCATTTTCATTAAGCACTTAGGATATAGTTAAATAAATACCCTTACTTAAAACATTAAATTGTGGTGAGGGGTAAGGGTAGGAACCAATACCTACTAAAGTAACGTGTGTACCAAACTTGGTAGATATGTTTTCTTTGTAATAGCTTATTAGTGAATCCATTATTAGTTGTTCTTCACGTTAATATGGGCACTTTTGTAGTATATATATATATATATATTGTCATTTTTTTCATTTAGAAGATGTGGAATTAGTTCTTTCCCAAGTCAATGACCTTATGTATTTATGATTAGTGGTTGAATTATGTGGAGAGATACATTACATCAAGTCATTATCATCTTCAACTCTCATTGGCTATGTTGCTTCATTTGGACCCCCATATTCATGTCAAACTTATGTCTACTACAGAGAATATTTCATGAGTGTTCCAGTCCCATTATATAGGTTGCTTCAAATATTACAATTATTTAATATGTAATAACAACCATTTTATTTTGTTGTTATTACTCCATCTATAATGAATGTATGGGTTTCAACTAGCTAACACCAAGTTATTGATCTTCTAGAATGAGCTTGCCAAATTTAGGAGAACAATATATTATATGGGTTTTAGATGCATAGCATACATATTATTCATCTATCTACTCCTAGTCTTCTATTTCATCTTTATGCTAACTGTAGGATGCATCTAATTATTCCTCTTATGCACACAACTCTTTGCTACTTTAATATTCATATGGGAACTTGCATGAAATTACTATTATCTCTTCATCGTTATAATGATCATCATTACTCTCAGGGATTAGTTCTTACATTTTTAATGGGATATTTTCAATAAATATTATTTATTCAACATCCATACCATTTTTTCATTCATGGAATCCAATTTGTGAACCTATAAAAGTGGTCTCATAAGCCATCCCATGCATTTCTTGTGTATCACTTCTTGCAACAAATGACACTTGATCATTAAAATCACCAAAAGTAACTTGATTATTAGTACAAGGAAAAATAACTTGTTGATCAAGAGTTGAAAAATCATGATCACTTTCATTAAAATCAACAACATGGTTATCTTTTATCATGGGGAAGTCTAATTGGACATAAGCTTGAGGTAAGGTTTGATTATAAAGTACACATTAGTCTACAAGTTGACCTATAGGAAGATAAATTGGATATTTTAGATGTGGACACTTATTTATTGTGATGAGTAGATTGGATAAATACCATAACCACATGGAATATCTTGTTGTTCAATAATGAATGCCTCTTGATAATTATATGCCAAGGATGTGAGTGCAGATTAGGTCCTTTAAATAAGCATAATAGTTAGGGGATTTAATGTTCTAAGCTAAATTTTAATATCCACCACCTCTATTTATAGGAATGGGTCTATAAACCTCTTATATAGCTAGTGAAAACAAATATTGAATGATCTTATGGGCTCATTCAAGTCCCTATAAGTTGTATCAAATTAATAGTATTAGGTTTCAGGGTCAATATGCACATTAAAATGATTAGCAAATAGATTTTTAAAAATATTCCATGAAGTTATATATTTGTTTGGAAAACCTATGTACCAATGGTAAGCATCTTCATCCATGGAATAGGGAAATAGGTGGTAAGACATATATTCATGTTAGATCTAGTTTCATATGATGCCCTCTTTAATTCTTGAATGTGTTCTTCAATAGTTTAAATCCCACCATGGGTATATTTTGAATATAATTTATTAGTATTTTTAGGCAAGTCATGAGTATGCCCTCGAATATTCGTAGGGTAAAAACCTACACCCAACCAAGCTAATTTCATATGTGGGTTTAAAGTTATGTAACGAGATCAAAATAAAACATAAACATTAGGTATCATCCTATCCATGCCTTATTTTTTTACCAGGTTGTTATTGTGCTATTTAAATACACATTAGGGTATGGAAAACATAGCCACATGAATAAAACGGGTTCTAAATCTAAATAAATATTCTAGATTAGACCCTCCTTCTAGTACCAATCTATTGATGTGTGTTTTAAGCATATAAAAAAGTGAGGAAGGTATGAAGGATGGCCACAAGACCAAAATATATGATATCTCTCTAAATATACTCCAACTCATGCCCTCCTAGCACTAATATGTTGGTGGTATGTTTTAAGCATACAACATAGTGGGAAAATCATGAACGATGGCCATAAGACCAAAATAAATGATATCTCTCTAAATATGCTCCAATTTATGCCATCTTTCTAGTTTGAATATGTTGGCAGTCAATTTTAAGCATGCAACAAAGTGGAAAAAACATGAAATATGGCCACACAACCAAAAAAAATGATATATCTCAAAATATACTCCAATCACACCCTCTTTCTAGAACTAATCTATTGGTGGTCTATTTGGCATAATTGCACCAACTCTATGGGAAAAGAAGGAGAGGAAATGCTCAACTAGTGAGGATTCCCCCTTTTTTCTTCCCTTTCACCTCTTTTAAAAAAATTAGGCTATGACAGAAACTTACCGAAGGTTTTTTCCTACCATGTCATGTTGTACCATATAACTTATTTTGTTGATGTAAGTTGTTCTATACAAGGGGCCTATTTAGAATACTTATTTAAGACTTATGTAAGATATTTTAATCTATATCAAATTCAGATGAACTAGCTAGTTCATATTTGTCAATAAACTGACTGTTGGTCCACACCTTTATTTATTATATTGATTTCAACAATGCATAAAATACAAATGAAAGGATGAACATGCAGTCTAGATAGATCTTGAACAACTGATTGCAATTTTAGACTAAATAAAAACTAAACTAATAGATATATTAAGAAAGATCAAAATAGAGAGAAGGTAGAGAGAAAGGAAATACAAGATTTCTTTCTAATGAACAAAGTTGTATCTCTATTAAATAGACAAATTTCATGAGAAAAAAGTCTCTATTGGCCAACATATCACAACCAGAGGGTAGAGATGGTGCAAGATTTTGAGAATCAAGTAGTTATATAAAAGAGGGAATCAAAGTAACCATAGACATGCATAATCAATGAATATAATTTATAAGTATTTCATATAGAAGATGATTCATGAAAAAAAAATCAATGTTTAGATGAGTTATAGATAAAGTCTTCACATAGCCTCACTCATGTTAAAATAAAATCTAACCTAAAAATCAATAAATTACAAGAAAAGATGTCTACTTGTCTATTCTATTATATCACTATTCAATCAATCCCTAATTTAGTCTTGTGATTGGCCTTATATATATTTTCAATAGTCTCACTCACCATTCAAGTGGTGGAAAATATTCAATTCATTACACACCCATCAAGCAATTACAAGCATTAACTAATAAGCATCAACTAAGGCACCAATTTAATGCATACTCATCTTTAGGATAATAATTATGTTGATGAATCAACCCTTTTACCTTAAATAAATAGTAACATGGTAGTATTGGACTGATGTATCAATTTTACTGACATAGGTTCAAGTTGAATCATGCTACTTTTGATGAATTTTTATTGTATTAAATTCAAGGGCACAAGTTTTCATCTTCTAGCTATGAACAATCCTCTTGAAAATTGATTGTGTGTAGGTATTCCCTATCCTTTTTTGATATTTATCTTACTTGATCCTATTATACAAGCTATTTTTTAAATTATCCAAGAATCTGATATAACTTATAATTTATTTCCATGATCATTTCAAC
>JARHVA010004944.1:10000-387500 GCA_037957365.1 Torreya grandis
GTGTTTGAGAGTCTTATGTTTATCACTTTATTGGATGCCCAATCTTGTAGACAAAGAATGAAAAATGTTTGTGTAATCTTGAACAGATTGGTCCTTACCTTGGCAAAGTTGTTGCCACTATATGTACAGATCATCATATGCTCTAATGGGATATTATTCTTCCTTTACCACTTCTATGAAATCATCCTAGGTAGGTTCCACCTCAAGGCCAATTTCATCTATACTGAACCTCTTTTTGTACACTTCCCACCAATTTTTTATGGGCAATGATGCTTTCAAAAGTGCAAAAGTGATCTTTTCTCCATCGGTGAATTTATTTATAAAGAAGTAAGAATATAATTGATCCAAAAAAATTTCTAGTACATCAGCATTAATTTTGACTTCAAATTTAGGAATATCAAAATTCACATGAACCTTGAAGGGTGTTGGGGCACTAAAAGGACATTCCATAGATGAGGAGCTAGGAAGTCCAAATGAGGAGCTAGAATTTCCCTTCAGGAGTTGTTGGATAATTTGGGTAAATTATTATAGCATATATTATTATTAGCATTGGAGGGATTAATTCAACATTTCCTTGAAAGGATCAGATGTCTCAGTGTCAGCCGCTAGTTTAAGTCATTTGGAGTGAATAGGTGGATAGTTTGGAAGCTCTGTTGTTTTCCACCCAAGCTTCTTATAGCCTGACCTCATCCTCGAGATCATACACTCTCAAGACCAAACACTCTGATACCAATGATCCAAAAATAATAAGTTTTGGTTAAAAAATATTTCAAGAACACAAAAATAACATAGTAACAATGAATTCTCTGAGAATAGATGTTTTATTACTCAAGATCGTAATACAATTATATGCTTATCTCTGGGAAGAGATGTATGATTTACATTTTGAGTTACATATTCATTTATACACATTTTTAAAGTAGGGGGAGGATGTGTAAGGTCACCAATCTCAAACAATATAGAATTTGAGGAATTACTATTTTTAGAAACTTGGGTTTTCAAGGGTAAAAATCCATTTATATGAGCTCCATGACATCTCACCATGTTATCATCATTATTATCTTTCCAATGGTTCAAATGGTGAGTCAATTGGAGCTACGGTGCAAAAGTTATGGCTCTTGGAAATTCTATCATCAATTGGGGTGGAACCGTCACCCAAATTTTGCCTAAATTATTGCCCAAATCATTAGTAATTAGAGTATAATATAGATATATATACAAATTTCCTAAGATTATTCCATGTATAGAATACACATATTAAATAATGTTATTATGTTTCAGTTATATTATATTTCTCTTGATTCTTTGTACATTATCTCATATATCTTTAACACACACATCTAACACATCTAGATCCTCATTCAGAGTGTTATCCACTGGGATTATCCTAGCACTTGAATCCTCATATTCTCCCTTTTTGAGATGTGGGATTAAACTATGACTCACATATCACAAAAGATAGGGATTTTGCATACCATGTGTAAAATAGAAAAAATAAATCATTATTATGTAACATACTAATATTTCATCATGAAATACAAAACACGCACATTTTTTTGTGTACTAATAAACTTGACTCCTATGTGTCAAGGTTAAATTAATATAGGAAAATTATTAATGGGTTCCCCATATGTGGGAAATGAATAATAAATTTAAGTATAGTAATAAGAGGCAACCTCACTATGGGCAAGGTGTAATCAATAAGTCATAAAATATAAAATTCCCCATTGTAGTATAGAAAAAAAAACAAAAAAAAACAACGGATAACTTATGCATGGATATTTCCCCAAATATATGCATGATATTAATCATGAAAACATAAAGAATAAAATATATGTATCATGGAAAATCAAGGGGCATTGTGCATGTTATAGATCACATCACCAATTATATAGCAATGTGGAATGAATAGAGTGATCAATTTCACACAAATAAAAAAAGCATAAACATGTGACATAATATATAATGAAACCATCAATCATAGGGAAAATAAGAGAGGTATGATAGAAAGTAAGTATATATAGAAAATATATCAAACAACATATAGGAAACTAATCACACCAAATTGTACACTAAACATGATACAACATGAAATGTATATCCATATGAAGGCTCAATGTGATCAATTAAATCATGAATAACATAACTTGAATCAATTGTAGGAACTATCCTTAAACATGCCCCTATAGAGATTATGAATTATTCCCCCAAGTCAACTATGAATGCATAATTATTTTTAGAAACATGTAGGTCTTATATCTAACTCAAAAATACCATCACTATCATGTGTGGGAATAATATAACCTTTATCACCAGGAAATAATTATAATGTATCAAGGTTTACACCCATGTAACACTCAAATATAAAGTAAAATAAATTTTAGAAGATATAATGTAGTCAAAGGAGTCAACCAAACAAAAATAAAGTTAAGGATCAAAATCAAGAAGAAGGAAGAAGTGAGGGATCCCTTATAACCAATAACTTACCTTAAAACTATGAATACAGTGGGATGTGATCTAAATATATAATGTGTTTTCATCATGGGGAAGTTTATGTAGTATGTTTTGATGGGATAAAACAATAAAAAAATGACTAAAAGCCTAGAAAGTAGCACAATCAAATAAAGGGAAAGGATAAAATAATGAAAAATATGTACAAGATGAAGGGAAATAATTAATGAATTAATAAAAAATAAAATAGAAACATATAATCCACTAAAGGCACTAGGAAAAAAATTAATAATAAAATAAAACTAAAATATGAAGGTAGATAAGTAATAAGGCATTTCAAAATTCAAAATGGAATATATAAAAAATAATACTGGATTATAGGTAAAGGGAGACCCAAGTTGTATAAAAATTTAGAAGGATAAATGAGAAACAAGGATTTATAAAATAAATACATCCATAAAATAATAAAATCCAACACAAGAAATCAGATAAAAACCAAGCCAGCTAGGAATTCAAAATAAAGTAAACTATGTACAGGAAAATATAAATTATTCAAGTGTAAAACTATGGGATTATAGAAAAGGCTAATAATAATATTAGATTAATAATCATTATATTATTTATAAGTGGAAGACTTATTATCCTTAATGTAAATATCAAGATGTCTCGGTACCCATGAGTCTAATAAATATAATATGTTATCATTATTAGTATAATCATAGTCACTATATGAATATGCATAAACTAAATTTGGCACAAGACCCTTATTAATAGTGTCTTATTCCCAATTTATCATATTTTAAAAACTTGTAATTATTGGCATGCTTCATAGTCCATTTTATCCCCACATAGGTCCCCATTCAACCCTTGAGCCTAAAATCATATTTGAACACTTATTAGAATGTATCGATTAACATCCTTGGACTATTTTGCATATGTTATCATGTTTTTCCTTGAAAATAGAGCATGTGTCATCTCCATTTTAGACATGTGCCTTGTGTGTCTCTTCCACTTTTAACCTTGTGGAAAATCTACCTATTGTCATTAATTTTATTCCTTTAACCTCACCCTTTATCATTTATAAGGTCAAATAAGGCATATATCATGTCCTAGATCAACGTATATATACAAGGTCTTGTAAATTCATTTAGGAGTGGTAAAATAAAGAAAACACACACACACACGAACACACACACACACACACACACACACACACACACACACACACACACACACACACACACACACACACACACACACACACACACACACACACACACACACACACACACACACACACACACACACACATGAATATCAAAGTTAAATCCTAACACCAAGCATCAAAATTCATTCTTCTTATTTCAACTTGATCTTTATTGATTCATATATTACACACTTTCAATGGCATTTTACGTGCCCAACATGCACTAGTTTAATTGGAAATGGAGACCCCCTATATTTGGACACATTTATTTTAACAAGTATATGTTTATTGGTATTAGATTTAGGAAAATGATTGATATTTCATATTTAATTTGATTTCAATTTTAAATAAATATTATTATTATTATTATTATTATTATTATTATTGTTATTATTATTGTTATTATTATTGTTATTGTTATTGTTATTGTTATTATTATTATTATTATTATTATTATTTTATTTTATTTTACTTCTAATAACATATTTTAAGTTCCTTAGATATAAACTCATATGCTATGATTGAAGGACTTCATTTCTATACATTGAATCATTCTAAATTACTAGGATCAATGACTAATAATGTTAGAGGTATAATCATTTAGAGGGGGGGGTTGAATCAGTGAGCCCAAATAATCTAACTTTAATTATAATATTTACAAATACTTAATCATCTACCACAAGCATTCATGAAGCATATACAACATTCATAACATTGAGCAAGAGAGACAATGCATGATCAATCACATAACACATGACATACATTGAAAACCCCATTGTGGGATAAAACCCACTAGAACCTATGAATGGACTACTATCTTAAAATAACAAGAACCAATTTAGGCCATATAAAAATTATCAGGGAACTACAGTCCCTATATAGTGACATTTCAATCCCATAAGGTGCTACCACACCTATCTAGCTGAGCTGTAATAATAACTAGAACTTTTAGCAATTTATACCTTGAAAGGAAGATACAACCACCTTAGATACTGAGTTGACATAATAACACCTATGAACACATAAAACTATGAACTAATGTATTCAACACCTGATGATGGACCTCTAATTCTCACTCTTCACCTTCACTCACTCCAACATCAAGTGCACTATTCTACCAACAAAATTATGACCAACAAGGCATATAAATAGCCCTCAATCTTTTATACTCTTCAAATCATCCTTGGGGAGAAATACCCCTCCTTCACTCCACAAAACACACATAAAATCCTCTCTCTAATCACTCCTTAGTCTCTCTTACAAAGTCTAGAACCCATCATCTTTGGTTCCACTATTTATAGAGTAGTCATGATAATCAAAACCTTGGTCAACCATTAGGCATGACTTAGCCCTTAAGATATCTCTCACATGAAGACATGACTCAATACAATCTTCATAGGTTAGCCATAGCATCTATGGGTCACCCTTAAGTAGATACACCTTTTAATAAGGCCCTTGTAGCTCTTATAGGTCTCATAGAGACCTATTCAATCATTTAGCTCACCCTCGAGAAAAAAAATAAGACACGACCACTTTAAAATACATGGTTCCACTCCTTATTCCCCCTTTGACATCCTCAAATGATCATAATCAAATTATCTCACCTTTGTGTATGCTCAATCAATTCAAATAGAGACCTTATACATAGGAACACCATTAACAAATATATAATCACCTTTTTAAGAAATGTTCATACTCAAGACAGATTGATCACACCTTTAAAATCCATATAGAGCATCCTCATGGAGTCTACAACACTCCCCAATATATAAGTCACCATGAGACATCAAAACAACATCAATACAAGATCAAATATCCTTATTAGGTCACTTTTATAATAAGCATGAAACCAAAATCAACTTTGGAGCTTAGTATCTTTGTATGCACACACTTACAAATATTCAAATCAAGTTCATTAGAAGCACCATGGACTCCTCTTCATCTCTACTTTTTATTTCATGAGCAAATTCATCTTTTATTGAAAGATATGGTCTAAAAACTAGACACTAGTTTTTCCTTGTGTTAAATTCAAATATTTGAATTCAAACAGTCAAAATTAACCTTTAAACACAATGCTCTAATCTCATGTCCTCTTAGCTTAGATCAAATAATCATCATTGATCTTGTTTGATATTTAACACATAGTTTGCCAAAGTTAGATGTTAAACCTTAGTCATGTTGACTTTATCTCATGCAATCTTGAATTATTGACTCAATACACTCTATCAATCTCTATAAATCAGTCAAGTCTTTAATGATCAAATCTCACCATTCAATCAATCTATACGAATTCCCACTCACCATTAGATCCTTATCCTCTACCTTTACTCAGTCATTAAATAATGTGCACCTATCCTCATCTCGCTACTTCTTGAATCTTAGAGGAATGTGTACCATTGATATTTCTCAAGATTTAACTCTTTAAAAAATGACAAAGTATGGGGACCCTTTTAATATTCCTAAGTATCCATTATTTATCCTTAATAACTTCTTCTATGCTTCGATACAAGATATCAAATTTGGATCAGATGATCTCTTCCTATAGGAGAATCCAACCATGTGACACATAACTCTTGAAACCCTTGTGAATGTGAGATATAATACCATTAAAATACCTTCTCAAAATCTTCTTTCATAGAGCCAACTATGTCAAAACTTCCCTGAGAGGCTAACTTTGAGCATGCATAACTTTTTCCATGCTTCAGTGCATGGTCTTAATTTTAGCACAAATCATCTATGCTCAAAATTAAACAAACCCATATGATCAATTTTTATTGACACCTTCACATGTGTAAGATATAACATCATCAAAATTCTCACTTAGATCTTTCTTTCCTTATGTAAATTTGGCTAAGTATGTAAAAAACACAGTCAATCTACCTGGGAGCCCAACTTTACATATGCATATATTTTGATGTGCTTTATTGCATGATATAAATTCTAGAAAAAATAAATTAGGTCAAAAAATTAATAAACCCATATGACCACCTTCTCTTGAAACATCCACATGTGCAAGATATTCCATCATCAAACTACTTACTCATCTCTTTCTAGCCATATTGCAAATTTGGCTAAGTATGGGAAAACAATGAATTATGATAGAGAAGCCAACATTGTACCCTCATATCTTTGACCTAGTTCAATGCATGAATTAAGATCTAGCACATAATAACTAGGGAATAATGTGATCACATAAATATGACCAACTCCCCTTGATTCATTTACATGTGGCAATGGTGATGTCATCAAACTACCTACTTAGATTTTTTTCTACTAGACCTTAAGTATCTAGATGAGAAAAGTAATAAAATAGGTTAATTCCACTCATGAACATAAGAAATAAAAGAATTTTTAAATTATGATAGGACGCCTTATGCATGATCTAATTACCATACTCATCCCTGATCCTCTCTAACCATGCCAAAACTGAAGATCAACCAATCATACTTTAAGCATACAAGAACAAACACATTTTACACTTTGTCATTGTCACATAGATTATCAAGGATCTTCATTCAATCAAAAAGACACCTCCATGACACCACCATGAAATCATCATGACAACTCTCTAATAATATCCCCCTTTGTCATTAATGTTAACAACCATCATATATAATAATATACATCTCACCTTCTCTCTCTTAAAAGTATTCCCATAATAGGAACTTTCTCCCCCTTTGAAATAATGACAAAGTGGGCACAAACTGATCCTAAGGACCTAAAAATACTATAAAATAGGAAAGGACTATATTATAAATATGATATAAACTCCTGCTTACCTTGAGCCTACTGTTTCTCTATGTTTTTGCTAATTATTTTTAGAATAAGAAGAAACTAAAGGTTAAGAGTCAGGGGTTTGATTGATACCTAGATTAAGTTGCACACTGTATCCAAACATTGTAGGAGCTCCTCTTTGGCTATGGAGGAAGATACTTTTAGATAAGAAAGAAACTCAAACAAAGAGAATGTTAGATAAATATATGGTGGACTGCCAAGCTATATGCTCGGTCCTAAAAGCATAAAGCTCTGTGAGGGATGACAGTCCACTGTTTATAAGTAAAAGTGTCATAAATAAAGAAATGACAAATGACTAACAAAGAGGAAAATAGATAGTGCTTAGCTATTTCTTTGCAGTTTGTATGTCACAATCACCGATGTCGATAGTTCTGTCGAGGTTGGTCTATGGATGGTGCCGATGTCGGTTATATTACCGATGTCAGTAGGGGTAATGGGCCTTGGACGAGTTTCAAGGTTATGTTTGTGGTCAACAGGATGGTCTGGGAGTTTAAATGTTTGTTCAGGGTTGTAGGAAAGTGAATAGGGTCTAAGGAAGGGCAAAGATAGAGGATAGGTATGAAAAGAGAGTAAGGATAAGGGGAAAGCTTTTCAACCTCTCCAGGAAGAAAGTTGGGTCGGGTTGATAGTGTTTAGAAATAGCAAATAGAAACTAATTACTAATGTATTCTAAATTACTAAAATGAGAGGCAGAAGAATACTTAGCTCTGCTTGATGAAGAACTAGTGGTGTAGAATGCTTATTCTTGTTGTGGTTGATGTTGAGGTCCTCGTACAATGTTCCAATCCAATCTGGAGTGACTTACATAGAGTTTCTATAGCCAGGCGAGGATTAGTCTAATTTTGATGATTGGTCTAAGAGTGTGCGCACTGATGTCCCAGAGTCAAGAGCTAGAGAGAGAGAGGAGAGAGAGTCTAGGCTAAGCTCAAGTTTAGAACTTGGTTTATGTAACTGACGTCGGTGATCCCGTCAGTTTCGGCCAATAGTTGACTGACGTCGGTGGCTAGAGAATGGGTAAAAGGGCTATTTTTAGCCCTTTGCCCATTCCTCCATCCGCCAAGTGCATTTGTCATTGAAGAATGGTCAAAAGATGGGTTTATTAGGCACGAGAGTTAGTTAGGAGGTTAGGATGGAGAGAGAATAGGTCATGGGTGATTCATAAGGTAGGAAATGGTCTTAGGACGAGGTGTCCAAGGTGACATGTGTAGGTGATGTCATTAATTTAAAATAAGTAGTTTATTTTAAATTAATAAAGTGTGTAAGGGACCAAGGGGAGTTGACATAATATTGGTGTCTACATTTGTCCCTTTTTGTCTTGTTGGTTGTTCTGACGAACTGCAAGACAAAAATAGGACTAAGTTGCCCCAGGTATGGGATAAGGTGTAGGTTGCCCCAAGTATGTGATGAGGTATTCCCCCTCAAAGTGGGAGTCAAGGGAAGGTAACCTGATATCGAGTGTTGATTTGATAGGCAGTGGATGAGTATGGTGAATTTGGAGTGTGAACACTGTAATAGTTGAGATTGCATGTATACCACTTCACGTGATAGGTAGGTCAAATTGTCACAGTCAAGGTCAAGGAGCACTAAAATTGAAGTAACCGTTCCCCAGCTTTTTGATCATAACTGATTGGATTAATCGATCAAAGTTGTAGCTCCAATGGTTGAAGAGGACTAAAATCAAACTAATTGGTCCCTAGCTTTTTGGTCATAGCTGATTGGGTTAGATCGATCAAAGCTGTAGCTCCAATGGTCATTGTGTTCTAAGTATATGGGCTAGGAAGTGCTCTTGGAAAACATGAAAATGTCACAAATATTGGGGATCAACTTGGTCACAATTCGACAATACGTGTGAGGGTCATGGACAATTTTCTAACTATTCATGAGGTAGCATATATGAATCAAAAAAACCAAGGTAAAGTTGTCTCGAAGTGGTCATGGTCTGAGGAGATAGTCATGATCTCCAAGGTTGTTAGTCAAGCAGGGCTGAGATATAAGTGATCTCAAGTGTTGTGTGTTGTGGTTAGGGAGATGTATGTGATCTCCAATGTGCCCCATGAGAAGTCTCTACAGTGTCAAGGCTGGTTGTTTGGTCATGATTTTGGGTTAGTTTAGATAGTTGGTCTATAGATAGACGGATGAACGAATGAATGGCCTAGCTAACCTCAGAAGACTTCGTGTCAACTAAGTGCTACCTACATAGCCCCTATTTTAAGGGCCTCAGGCCTATGTAGTTCTCCCCAAAAGGGAAGAAGAGGGTGGGTTATGGATTGGTTTTGACTAGTTTAAATTATGGTTAAAGGTTATATTGTTGGTTCATCAGGTAGATGAATGAACGAATGGCTGAGCTAACCTTAGAAGACTCCATGTCAACTGAGTGCTGCCGACATAGCCCTTATTTTAAGGGCCTCAAGCCAATGTAGTTCTCCCCAAAAGGGAAAAAGAGAGTAAAAGAGGTCGATAGTTGGTTTGGTTATGTTTGAAATGATGATTGTATGATGATGTTACAGCCTTTTCCATATTGTGTGATGGTGTATCCTGTAACATAGTGTGATGTGGTTTTTCATCCCTAGCAATGTTCCATATTTGTGATGGTGTATGCTAAAAATGAAATGAGTTTATTTATGCTTTAGTAAGTTTCCATATTGGTGATGGTATATGCTTGACATAAATTGTGTTTGGTTGATATTTGTTTTGGTTATGTTTGAAATGATGAGTGTATGATGATGTTACAATGTTTTCCATATTGTGTGATGGTGTATGCTGCAACATAGGTTATGTGGTTTTTCATCCTTAGAAATTTTCCATCTTCATGATGGTGTATGCTTAAAATGAAATGAGTTTATTTATGCCTCAGCAGGTTTCCATATTGGTGATGGTATATGCTTGACATAAATTGTGTTTGATTGATAGTTTCCATGTGTATTGTTTTCCATAGAAACTAGTGTGAATGGGCTATGATAATTTATGTAACACAAATTGGTATTTGTATTAAATAAATCATTATGCTATGTTAATTGTGAGAACATGTTTTGGTTTGGTTTAGTTGTATGTGACGAAGGTGTATAAGAAGTGAAAGGCGTTGTGCTCTTTCATTGACAAGGACCATAGTGATAGCATAGATAGGATTTTTGTAAACAAAAAGCCCTGTTCATGCATTACGTCATTGACCATTAGTTTTTGTTAGAAAAGTACTCTAATAATTTGACGTTAAGTGAGCTTAAAGTCCCTTGAGTATGTTGGGGTAATAGGTGTGATTATGTGATAGGTGAGGATAGCTTAACCCTTTTTAGTAGGGATAACTTTTCCCCTTTTATAGGTGACCCTGAGAATGACTATAGGCAAGTCCATGACTTAATAGTTTTTTAGTCATTTTTTTTTGGTAGACTGATCAATGCGGGAAGTCTACTTGGGAATGTCGTTTTGTTTTTTGGTCATGTTGAAGCTGATTAATGCAAAAATCTTCTGAGAGGGTGCTGTGCATGTAGCAAAGTTTGGGCATAGCCATCCTTTGAGGGAGTGGTCTATAGTTTGCTTTGTATTTTTGGATGTCTTTGAATAGCTATCCTTCAAGGGAGCAGTCTATTTATTATAGCAATGATGCATCTATCTATCAAGGGAGCAGTCTATATTTTGATTTATAATTTTTGATGTCTTTGCATAGCTGTCCTTCAAGGGAGTAGTCTACATTGATAGTTTATGACCTTTTGTTAGCCATCCCAATTTATGTTTGGTTTATGACTAAACTTGTAGTCATGGACTAGACTATAGAGGTTTAGGGGTTTCCCTTTTATTAGGACAAAGCAGTCATGCTTTACAAAAGGGTTGACTAATGTTTGTAGGAAAAAAAGGTTGAAAGGAATAGGAATGAGGATGACAAAAGGTTGCTCAAGGGACGATCTCAAGTTAAACATCAAGTGAATGATTACTTGATTAATAATATAATGGTCGCAGATGTAAGGAATTAAGGGGCTCAGGTTTTGGTCGGCCTTCAAGAGAAGATAGACGATAAGTGCCTGATCCATACTTGTGTGTTATGATATAAGGTCTGAGCCAATTAGGAGCAAACTTGCCTCATTTGCTTCTTTCCATATTGGTCACGTGTTGGTTTTCTTTAAGGATGAGATCTCTGATTTTGAAATCTCACTCTCTCAGATTTTTGTTATAGGCATGGTTTGGTCGATGCTTGACAAAAGAAAGTCATCCTTTGGGCGAGCTAGGTTGAGGTCGGATAGTCAGTACAAATTGAAATTCTTGTAGTTGATTTTGTGATAGGGACAATGTTTGACAAGGAGTGCGATGCAAGGATGCATCCTGCAAAGCTTTTCCTTGACAAGCTTAGTTTAAGAGGGCAAGATCCTGATCTTCCAAGTTGTAGTCTGGAATCTCAAAATCATTAAAGGTGATGGAGGCAATGGTGGGCAATGATTTGACTAAAGTAGCCAGTGGTTGGGGGTCTTCAGGTTGGACCTTCACTACTTGTAATGCTTTAATCAAGGCTTGGTGATGTTGTGAAGAGCTTTGAATTAGGTCATATAGAGATATCGTCATAGGGGTTTGGTGAAGTTGCTTCACCATGGAGTCATGGATTGCCTCTAAAGAAGTTGGTTGAGATGTACCCAAGATAGAAATCTTGGGTTTTGGTGGTTGAGAAGGCTTGACAAATGGATATGTCTAAAGGATAGAAACCTTCTCTTTTCCTTTATCCTTCTTGGTTTGTGACATGGTGGCCACATTGATGGTGTTCATTTTGAATAGAGGGGGAAAAGGTGGTAGAAGGACCATAATCTTGCATTGAGATCCTAATTTAGGTGAGGATGTTTGGGAGGCATGGGATGGTGTCGATGATTTGTTGAAAGGGTGGTCAAGAGGATCCTTAATAAAAAAGGTGTCCTTTTTCAGGTGTTGATGAATGAAAACTTTAAGAGTGCAACAACGCTCAGTGTCATGTCCAGGTGTGTGATGATACGCATAAATTTGAGTGTCATCAAACCAAGATGGTTTTGATTTGAGAGGTTGGAATGGTTTAAGAGGTGGGAGATTGATTCTAGAAGACTGTAACAATTAGCGTAACAGCAAAGCATAGGAACCCGCTAATGGGTCTGCACATTTTGTTGTAGTAGGGGTTGACAACTTCTATTTAGGAGTTGTAGGAGTTTTTCATACCATCTTTTTGTTTGGCAATGTGGCCACACGTGTAGATGGTACTTTCATGGTGAGAGGTGTTGGATTTTTTGGAGGAGGTATGTTTTTGCCAGATAAAGGTAGTAATGGAGGCAATTTGTTTTTGTTAGGTGTTGGAGTAGGGAACACCCCTATTAAAGTAGATGGATGTGGACCCAAAATAGAGGGCAATGGTGAAGGTGGGGGAGTTTTTTCATACCACCTTTTTGGTTGGGGCAGGAATAGACTGACATGGTTTAGCAACCTTCTTTGGTTTGGTGCGAGGACCACTATTGTGGGGGGTGAGGTTCAAATCTACCTTCATTTATGGGTGAGTGAGGTTTGATATAGGGTGAACACCGAGAGATTTAACCTGTTTCGACATGGTAGATGCCTATGAGGATTTGGGTTTAGATGTGGACGACTGAGCTTTTGAAGATATGGAGGTGGAAGCCTGATTCTTATCAAAGACTTTGGGGTAAATTGTTGTGGAAGGATTGGTAGTATAAGGCGAAGCAAGATGTGTAAGATAAGGAGCCTTAAGTCACTCCCATAATGCCTCATGTTTTAGGTTCCTAGAATGGAAAAATCCTAAGTTTTTTGCTAATCAAGAGAAAGGTTTAGGTGACATCATGCGAGGTCTTACAGTTGGTCTTTTGGAGGATTTGGGTGATAGTGAAAGTGGAAATGTGTTGGACACAATGATCTCAGGCCAAAGGTGAGAGAAAACTATCATTGGATCTTCCTCAATCGAAATGGGTGAGGTGGTGAGTTCTTCTCTCAACAGAGAAGGGATTGGAGAATTGGGCTCTTCAAGAGGATAGAGTGTAGGGATGATCATGGCTTCTGCGTGTGGTCTAGGAGTGGGGAAAGTATGATCCCCCATTGGTGATAAGAAGGATGAGGGTGGGGCCACCGGTGTTGGTACCATCAAAGCATCCTCTAATAGGGGAGAGGTCAAAATAGCCTCTCCTACATGTGAAAGAGGGGTGGATGGAGGACTATCCTCCATCGGTGGAGGACAAATAGGAGAGGAATGCTCCTCTAAAGGGTGATGTAGAGGGATTATGGCCCCTTCTACATGAGGGTGTGGGGTATGAATGATAACTTCTTCCAATGGTAGAAGAAGAGGGAAGGTCGGGACAAGAGGAACATGTAATATGGGTTCCTCATGAGGTAAAAGTATGTGTGGAGGAGGTGTTTGATGTCGTGGGGGTGATATGGGTAGAATAGGCTCTTCTACCCATGGTGGAGAAATGGGTTGACTAACATTTTTAGACTGTGAGAGAGGTTGGTTAGGAATAAAAGGAGAAACCATGTCGACTGTGCATATATTACGCTCTTGGGGGTCATCGGCCATGGTCGGAATGTTATTTTGACTAGAGGGATGGTTAGGGAATGGTTGCCTAAAGATATCTATGTTTTGGTTAGGCGGTGCATTTGGGTTATCCAAAACAAGATCCCCTTTATCTAACATGTCTTGGATAACATTTTTGAGGGTTTTAAAATTGTCTGTGTCATGACCTTTGACATGATGATAGTTACAAAAGTCTTTTTCCCTATACCATACAGGGATGGCTTATGACCGATTAAATTGGACAGGTCAGATTTGAGGGAGGTTGAGGACCCCCTGCTTCACTAGTTTATCCAAAACATAAGCATATGATTCTCCTATTGGAGTGTATTGACACTGTACGTATCATTGTTAGAATTGTCTTGTGATGCTTTATGATGTGGAGGGTTCAGATTGGTTAGTTGTGGTAGAAGATGATGATCTAAGTACCACAACATTCATTGATCCCTTGGACTTGGAGTGGGAAGAGGAAGATTTGGAAGATAAAGGGTCATTGGATTTTGCATTGGTATTTTTACTACATAATTTGACTCTATCCTCTTTAACAGCATGGAGTTTAAGCTTTTAGGCCATGGTGAAAGCTTCATCAAATGTGTGGAAAGTTTGAACCCGCAAAGTGGATGAGATGTGCTTGGCACATGCTCTTGAAAAGAGCTCAATGAGCTCAGGTTGAGGTAATGAAAAGGAGAGTTGGTTGATTAAACCTCTCCAATGGGCAATGAAGTCAGCTATTGATTCATGATCGAATTGTCTAATAGAATATAGGTCTGTGATGGAGACCTTCTTAGTGATGTTGATTGAAAAGTGGTCGAGGAATAGCTGAGCTAGTTGAGTGAAGGTAAAAAGAGAATGACTAGTAATAGAACTATACCAATCAAGGGTGGCACCAAAAAGTGACATGGGAAATGTGTGAAGTAATAATGCATCATCGTGTACTATAAGGTAGCAAGCATGTCTAAACGCTCATAGATGTTGCTGTGGGTCCTCTTTACTCTAAAAGCAAGTAAATTTTGGGAGTTCCCACTAGCTAGGATATGGTCTAATAGGCACCGAAGGGTGAATAGGTTCATTACAGATTTGTTCATATGAAAGAACACTCCTTGAACCTGAAATAGATGTCTCAAAGTTGGACATCTTATCCATCAGCATCTTGATTAGATTGGTTGATGGATTAGCAGGAAGGGCACCCCCTAGGTTGTAAGGTACCTGAAAGGTGTTGGGAGGGGCATATGACGTACTTGGTTGCATTTGTGTAGGTGCAACATATTGGTAGTTCATCATAGGGATTGATGTTGAGGCCAAGGGAGCTTGTGCCATGAAGTTGAAGGGCACAACTTGACTAGATGCCGCCAAGGGTGGTTGAGTGGTGGCAAAACTAGTAAAAGGATAGGTAGTCACTCTTGTATTTATGGGTGCAAGAGTGGGTGGGATAGAAACAATCAAGTTTTGAAAAGGTGTGGAACTTGTTTGGATTGTTTATGGTTGAGGGGGTACAAAAACCCTGATGGAGGTAGGTCCAAAAATAGAAGGAGAGGCCAAATCTTGAACATTGGCCATGGTTGGGTTACTAGTTGAGGTAATGGCCTGAGTGACCATAAGTTGGGTAATAGATGTTGTTGATATTATTGTCATTTCAACCAAGGAAGTTGGCATCTCATAAACAGGATTACCTGAAGGATCTCACATTTGGCTTCTAGTGAGATAGTGTTGGAGAGCCTTGACATTGAGGTCAAGGAATCTCTCAAAGTCTTGATGCCCTTTGGGAACAATAGGAGGTTGATTTGGGGTTGGTTGGATAGGAGTACACTCAGTGTCTGAAGTATACTCCATTAGAGGACTTGGTATGAAGGGCGAAGGTAGAAGTGGTTATTGCCTTACATGGTCAACAAGAGATTTGACTTGACTACGTGTCAAAACCATCTAAGGCAAAATGTGTTCAGGTTCTAAAAACTATGTATTTAAGTTTCAAAAAATTAGAATGTGTATTTAACAACAAAAAAGTTGGGTTTTAAGCTTATTGTTTGGAAGAAATTTTTTTGATAGTGACCAACGTCAGTTTACTAACTGATGTCAGTTATGGAATGTTGCTGAGGTTGGTGGGATAACTGATGTTGGTGAAGATGAGTTGCCGATGTCGGTGGAAAAACTGATGTCAGTTTCTGTGCATTTCCAGAAACTCAAAAAATTTAATGTTTTTGGAAGAAAAAGAAATTTTGAGTTGTTTCAGAATGATGTGACCTTACCAGCTCAAAAAATCAAATAAGAAGAGAAAAATAGATGATGGCAAGAAACCTCTAAATGTTAAATTCCTAAGAATAAATTTTAGAGTCGTGGTGGCTTATGCCTTAGAAGAATGTGTTTGGGAATTGGGCTTTTAGAACGGGTCCTAAAGAGGAAGTCTATGGTTGGTTTTGGGTTATGTTTTGGTGCTCAAAAATCTGTGTTAGGTTCTGTACGTGGCTTGGTGCTGGGGGCTTGCTCCCTTCACTTCACGAACTCAGAGCCGAGCTGGGTTGCTTAGCCAATATATACTTTGCCTATAGTTTATACTCTGCTAGAGAATAGAGTGGGTCCTCCCCTTGGTAGTGAAGTCCAAGTAGGATCACCAAGAAGGGTAAGGTATCTGCTAGGTGATGAAATCCTAGACGGGCCTTGTCTCAGGTGTGTTTAAATGTTTAATTTGATGTGCTTGTGGTTTGGTTGTGTAACATTTGTGCACTACGACTTATTCATAATGCTTTTTAATTACTAAGTGAGTGGGCTAAGTATGAATTCAAGCAAGAATGAAATGCAATAGTTTTTTTAACCCAAATTGAAATGTTTTGTTCAGATGCAAACAATTGAGAAGAGGTTAAGAGTATGAATTTTCACTACTCTAAGATGCAGGCAAGAAGTGACAAGAAAAAGAAGAGATGTTCTTTTTTACTTGTGCTAATGGTTTCTTTTTGAAATAAAAAGATAGAAGAAGGATGCAAGAAGAGAATATTTCCCTAATGCAACTATATGAAAACTTGCTTTTTAGAAGAATAAACCCAAGGAAAACTACAAGGTCCCACCAGGCGTGCTAGAATGTTTCTCTATGTTTTTGCTAATTATTTTCAGAATAAGAAGAAACTAAAGGTTAAGAGTCAGGGGTTTGATTGATACCCAGATTAAGTTGCGTACCGTATCTAAGCATTGTAGGAGCTCCTCTTTGGCTGTGGAGGAAGACACCTATAGATAAGAAAGAAACTCAAACAAAGAGAATGTTAGATAAATATATGGTGGACTACCAAGCTATATGCTTGGTCCCAGAAGCGTAAAGCTCCGTGAGGGATGACATTCCACTATTTATAAGTAAAAGTGTCATAAATAAATAAATGACAAATGAATAACAAAGAGGAAAATAGATAGTGCGTACATGTTTCTTTACAATCGTATGTCATAGTCACTGACATTGGTAGTTCTTCCGAGGTCAGTCTATGGATGGTGCCGACGTCGGTTATATTACTGATGTTGGTAGGGGCAATGGGCCTTAGACGAGTTTCAGGGTTATGTCTGTGGTCGATAAGAGGGTCTGGGAGTTTAAATGTTTGTTCAGGGTTATAGGAAAGTGAATAGGGTCTAAAGAAGGGCCAAGATAGAGGATAGGTATGAAAAGAGAGTAAGGATAAGGGGAAGGCTTTTCAGCCTCTCTAGGAAGAAAGTCAGGTCGGGTTGATAGTATTTAGAAATAATAAATAGAAACTAATTACTAATGTATTATAAATTACAAAAATGAGAGGCAAAAAAATACTTAGCTCTACTTGATGAAGAACCAGTGGTGTAGAATGCTTATTCCTATTATGACTAATGTCGAGGTCCTCGTACAATGTTCCAGTCTAATTTGGAGTGACTTGCATAGAGTTTCTGTAGCCAGGGGAGCGTTAGTCAAATTTTGATGATTAGTCTAAGAGTGTGCGCATCGATGTCCCAAAGTCAGGAGCTAGAGAGAGAGAGGAGAGATAGTCTGGGCTAAGCTCAAGTTTAGAACTCAGTTTATGTAACCGACATCAGTGATCCCTCCAGCATCGACCGATAGTTGACTGACGTTGGTGGCTAGAGAATGGGTAAAAGGGCTATTTTTAGCCTTTTGCCCATTCCTCCATATGCCAAGTGCATTTACTGTTGGAGAATGGTCAAAAGATGGGTTTATAAGGCACGAGAGTTAGTTAGGAGGTTATGATGGAGTGAGAATAGGTCATGGGTGACTCATAGGGTAGGAAATGGTCTTAGGGCAAGGTGTCCAAGGTGAGGTGTCCAAGGTGAGGTGTCTAGGTGATGTCATTAATTTAAAATAAGTAGTTTATTTTAAATTAATAAAGTGTGTAAGGGACCAAGGGGAGTTGACAAAATATTGGTGTCTACACCTACTTCAACTTGCCTTGATAACATTCTCTTGCCCATGCCAATACTCTCTTCAACCAAGCACTACAATCAATGAAGAAAGAATATACAAAAAGAACTAAAATTTGATGGAACTCATAAGGAAACATCTAAGAGGGACTCCCCCTAATATTTTTTATCCAATTTCACCATTTGAGTATCTTCAGATCTCTACACACTGAAGAATCACCACATATTCTTACTAGCCTTCTCTCTCAATCTACCATAAGGATCACTAATAGAAATTTATGCCACTCAATAAATAGGAAACATTCACTAAACCAAATTTATAACTCACCTTGAAACACACAAACATTTCTCTTTTGGATAAACTGAGCAAAAATTACTCTTCTTCAAACTAGGCATGTCTAGCCTCCTTCTAGTCATACCTAGAACTTACAGAGCCCACAATTTTTAGTAGACACATCTTCAAGACCTGAAACTTCATATTTAGAGCACTCTCATATTCCCCTTGAGAGCATCAATTTTTAACAATAAGATCATCCTCTTCAATATACTTCCTTCACAAACCTCTGGAGCAAGCTCATGAACATGTTTTTCCCCCTTAACCAAAGACCTTCTATTGATTCATAAAGAAATAAATATCACCCAAGCTCTGTCTTAGGTACTCAAAAGTATCTTTTGATAAATGGTTTGGTCATAATATCTACAAAATACTCTTTTTTAGGCACATGATCTAAATTGGCACATTAATTAATCACTTGTTCTCTCAAGAAATGATATCTTATAGGAATGTATTTAGTTTTTGAGTGCATAAAAGGATTCTTTGTGATACTAATTTTAATGGTATTGTAACAATAAATAGGACAAGGTCAATTATGTCTTACCTTGTAATCTTCCAAAAAAAAATTCATCCATATAAATTGTGTGCAATAGGAGGCAACTTTTATATACTTAGCTTTTGTAGTTGATAGAGACACTGAGGCTTGCTTCTTGCTTAGCCAAGACACCAAACATTCTCCCATGAAGAAGACCCCACCATTGATACTTCTCCTATCATCCACACATCCTTCCCAATCAAAATCAGTATATGATTTTAAAGATAATTCTTTACTCTTGAGATACCATAAACTATAGTCTATGGTGCCTTTGAGATATCTCAAGATCCTTTTAACTGCTTTCAAGTGAGATTCTTGAGGATCAGCCTGAAATCTTCCTACAAGACCTATTGCTTGCATGATGTTAAGCCCAAATGTAATAAAGTATATAAGAATTCCAATCATAGATCTATACAAAGTTTGATCAAATTTTGGTGAGTGATCCAATTACTTAACTTACATCCTGTGATTATTGGAATACCCATTAGCTTACACTCCATCATGTCAAAATTTTATATCATATCCTTGATGTATTTATATTGAGAAATTAAAATCCTTGCTTTAATTTGATTAATATATAATCCTAAAAATTAAGATAGTTCTCTCAACATTGACATTTTAAACTCAATCTTCATATTATCTACAAATTCTCTACTCATTTATCATTATCAGATCCAAAAACTATGTCATCGATATATAAAAAAACT
This sequence comes from Torreya grandis, assembly GCA_037957365.1. NCBI lineage: Eukaryota > Viridiplantae > Streptophyta > Pinopsida > Cupressales > Taxaceae > Torreya > Torreya grandis. The sequence continues at coordinate 29,918 of JARHVA010004944.1, forward strand.
ATTAATTGATGATTACCTTTTGTATTAATGTACAAATTACTATCAGCTAGCCCTCTTTTAAAACATTGACTCAAAATATACTTATCTAGCTTATGATATCAAGCTCTATGAGCTTGTTTAAGACCACACCGATTCTTCTTGAATTTCCACACAAAATCTTGATTAATTGACATGAATCATCCTTTAGGTAACTCAATGTAGAATTCTTCTAAGTTGACATTCAAGAATGAAAATTTCATATCCATTTGATATACCTTAAAACCTTTGAAACATGAATATTCCAAAAATATTCTAATTGCTTCCACCCTTGCCACATGAGCAAAAGTCTCATCAAAATCTATTCCTTCAACCTAAGTGTATCCTTTACACATCAATATAGCCTTGTTCATTATGAATTATCCTTTCTCATTCATCTTATTTTTGAAAACCCATTTTGTACCTATCACATTTTTATATTTTATATTTGATAACTTTATTCATCCATTGCATCATTCTAACTTTCATCTTTGCTAACTTCAATAAATGTTTTGGGTTCAGTCATGGATAATAGAGCTAAGTCTTATTGATTTTGATTGATCAACATTCTCCTTCCAGTCTGCAACCTTACACCAACATTTCCAATAATCTAAGAGATTGGTTTATCTTTTTGAATTCTTTTAGATGGAGCTTTAGTATCTTGTCTTTATTCTTCCTTTTCATCTTCATCATCTATTTGAATTGATAACTCATCATTATTTACAACATTCTAAATTGAGTCACTTACTTACAATTTTGGATTCTTAACTCTACTTGTCTCATCTACCCTTACATTTAAACTTTCAACAATCTTGTGAAGTCTCTTGTTGAGGCATCTATAGGTAGTATTGATAGAAGAATATCCTAAGAAGATGCCCTCATCAAATCTTAAATCAAATTTGTCAAGATTATCTTCATCTCTTTTGATGAAGCACCTACTTATAAACACTCTAAAATGTTTGACATTAGCCACTCTATTATTCCATAAATCATAAGGATTATTATTACCATTTCCTCTTATTTGACACCTATTTAGGATGTACATAAAAGTCTTTTCTACCTCTTCCCAATATCCATCTAATATTTTTGCATCTTGAATCATGGTTCTACCCATCTCAAGAATAGTTCTATTCTTATTTTCAACCACACTATCATGATGTGGTGTTTTAGGAGTAAATTATTGTCTTCTTATCCCATGTTCATCATAAAAATCATCAAACTTATGAGACCAAAACTCACATCTTTTGTCTGATCTCACACACTTGATATTTGAACCTTTATCATTTTCAACAAGAGCTTTGAATGCCACAATTTTTTCAAAAGCTTCTAATTTTTATCTAAGAAATAATGTCCAAGTCATCCTAGTAAAATCATCAATGAGAATCATGAAGTAACTATTACTTTGAATACTTTGAGTTCTCGTAGGTCCACATAGATCAATGTGTATCAACTCTAATGGCTCTGTAGTGGATAATTCTTTGGTTTTATATATTCTCTTGGTTTTCTTCCCATGAATACATGCCTTGAAAAGAGAATGAGGAATATTATAAATCTCAGGCATATGCCTTACCATCCCCTTTGAACTAATTTTTATCATATTATCAAAATTTATATGTCCAAGCGTTCTATGCTAAAGCTAGTTTTCTTTCAATTGACTTATGAAGCATTCTTCCTTCTTGGATTCATGGAATACATACATATTTTTATTTATTTTATGAACATTTGTAATTAATTTACCAGATTTTAGCTTTCTTATTTCACAAACATCATCATGAAAATTTAAAAAAATTTCTTGCTTACACATTTAGCTCACACTTAATAGGTTATGTTTCAAACCTTCTACATATAAGATATTCTCAGTCCTAGTATGACCATTGTCCAAACTCATAGTACCTTTACCAACTATGTTATCATAATTTTTGTCACCAAATATAACTACACCTAGGTTGGTATTTTTGAGAGATAAACTTGCTCTTGTCTCCTATCATATGATTTGAGCATCCACTATCTATGAACCATCTCTTGTTGTCATCTTATTGAGTATGCAAAGTTGCTTGAATAAATAATAACTCTTATTTTTGTGATCTGGTTCAATTTTTATTCTTTTCTTATTGATCCAAAAATCAAAATTTTCGGTTGACAAATATTTCAAGAACACACAAAAAATAACACAGTAACACTGAATTCTCTGAGAAGAGATGTTTTATTACTTAATATCGCAATACAACTATATGCTTATCTCAGGGAAGAGATGTATGATTTCCATTTTGGGTTACATATCAATTTATACACATTTTGAAAGTAGTGGGAGGATGTGGAAGGTCACCAATCTTGAGGGAGATTAAGTGGTTTGACTTCCACGATTTAAAACAATACAAAATTTGAGGAATTACTATTTTTAGAAACTTACTATTTTTAGACTGCACTACTAAAATTGAAATTTGAGGCACTTACATTGGGTTTTTGGGGGTAAAACTCCATTGAGAAAAATCAATTTCATCTCACCATGTTCTCCTCATTCTTATCTTTCCAATGGTTTAAACGACGAGTCAATTGGAGCTACGGTACAAAAGTTATGGCTCCCAAAAGTTCCATCATCAATTGGGATGGAACCATCACCTGAATTATCACTTGAATTTTTGCCCAGATCATTCCTCCCTCCTTGAGAAGCAATGGTCCCCATTACATGAATGTTCCTCACCAAGTGTTGTATTTGTGTCTTGATTTGATTTTCTATGAGCCACTCACCATGGTGGCTAAGCTGGCCCCTTTTGACCACCTGATAAAGCAAAATAGAGTGTCCTCTTATAGTTTTCATCCAGGTGTCCACAATATGATCCTCCTCCACTGTAGAAAAACTCTATGGATCAGGCTCATCAGTGTCTAGTTTTTATAATATGACTGAAGTGTCCAACAGAGGTAGATGATATGGTTTTAGGAGCTCCATGTTGAATATTGGATGCAGACCAAGGTAGGCTGGTAGGTTCAACTCAAAATCATTTTCTCCAATTTTTATAGTGATGGTGTAAGGACCATATCATAGAGGCCAAATTTTTCTATGTGGGATTTCAATTCATTCTTTTTGAAGCCACAACCAAACCTTGTCACCCATAGTAAAATGGTGTGCAATCCTATGTTTGTCATGGTGTTGCTTATACTTTTGATTCATCTTCTCCAAGATGTCATGAACTTGCTGCTAGATGTGTTACATTTGTTTAATGAGATTTGTTGATTTTTCTACCTCAGATCTTCCATGAGGTGTGTATTCCATGGTGGATAATGTAATGACTATATGAATTGGTGCCATGGGTTTGAACCCAAAGCATACTTGGAATGGACTATGCTTGGTCAAGTTGTGTAGGGCTTGATTGTATCCATGTTGTATAAAAATAATCCCCTCATCCCATGTGCATGGATGTTTGGAGTGATACATCTAAATCATGTGAATAAGCAATAACTTCACCACCTCTATCTGACCATCATTCTATGGATGGAAGGTTGTGGACTTCATCAGCTTGGTATCCATCATCTTCCATAGAGTGGACCAGAAGATGCTCAAGAACCTACTATCTTGATCTAAGACAATGGACTTGGGGAGACCAAAATGGAGCCATACATGACTAAAATATAGTTGAGTAGTTTCTTCAGTAGATATATTTTTCTTGCAAGAAATCATGATAGCCATTTTTAAAAAATGATCAAATGCAACAAAAATATAGTCCTTGTCATGTTTTTAAGTGAGAAAACCTAAGAGAAAATCCATTGAGATAGATTCCTAAGGCCTAGTTGGTTCTGGCAATGGCATGTACAATCCTTGCTTCTTATTTGTTAGCTTGGCTATCATACATGGGGTGCAATATTTGAGATACCTTTCCATATCATTTTGCATATGGGGTTAATAGAAGTGTTTTTGAAGAACTTTCAATGTCCTTTCTACACCAAAGTTTCTAGCTATCCTACTAAAATGTACTTCCCATATCATCTTCTATTGCTCTATATTTGGAACATAGATGTGCCCCATATGAAAGAGGAAATTATCTTGCAAATAGAAATTAGAAACATGTTTACCTTTTTGAAGCACCTAATATGTATTAGCAGAGGTAGGATCTAATTCATATAGAGCACCCCAAGTGGTAGTATCATGTCTGTACAGGTCAAGAACTATTGTGAGTGCAGTAATTGGTGGGCAACTTAGACAATCTATAGCCATATTTGAGCTCCCTTTTTTGTGTTTGATGATTAGATGGAATTTTTGAAGATATGTGGCCCACTTTTGGTGCCTCTCATTTCATAGTTTGATCTATGTCTGGATGAATTCCAATGGTCTATGGTTAGTGTGGATGACTGTCTCTTTCCCCAAGATGTAGTGTTTCTATTATTTGTAGGCTTGCATAATGACATAGAGCTCCTTATCATATGTTAGATATTTCTTGACTATATCAGTGAAAGTTTCACTATGATATGCTATAAGATGGCCATGTTACATGATGAAAACTACCATGGCATATTTAGATGCATTTGTCATCAACTCAAAAGGTTGATGCAAAATTGGCAAGGTAAGAACAGGGTTTGAGTAAAGTCTATTCTTCAAATTTTGAAATACCCTTTATTGTATTTCACCCCACTAAAATTTAGCTTTAGCTCCTCCTTTAGTCAATTGGGTTAGTGACCAAGAGACATGTGAAAATCCAAGAACAAACCTATGATAGAAATTTTTAAGACTCAAGATGTTGTGAAGTTCTATGTGGGTCCTTGGTATAGGCCATTCTTAAATAACCCAAATATTTTTTGAATCAACATAGACCCCTTCTTCATTCACAACATACCAAAGGTACTTAATTGTTATGTTGTGGAGCTAAAAGCTTCACCAGGATGCGAACAGGAGTTGCGGAGGTTGCTGAGTTGCAGAATAAGTTACAGGGAAACTGACGTCGGTCTGATCAACCGATGTCGGTCATATTATAGTGTAGAAGCAACCAATGTCAGTTATGAGTTGGCTAACATCAGTCAGGAAGGATCCGACATTGGCAACCTATCTGTGCATGTGTTTGCATGCGGGTTGAGAACTGGTCTATTTTTGGACAGTCAGTTTGCATGTAAAAACTTATTTTAGTCTTGGAGCTGCATTTCTAATTATTGTAATTAAGAATGTCTAATTATTGTATGAATGAGATCTATATAATAGACTCATGGGCTGTATTGTAAAGTGTGCTAGATAGCCATTGTGCTTGTAGAGAGAGCAAGAGTAGCTCCTCCTAGTTCTAAAGGGTGCCGAGTGTGTATGATCAGGGAGAGTTGCAGGTTGTGCAAGTTCTGGTAGAAGATCCACCAGGGTACTGGTTGAAGAATCATAAGGACTTGGTGAGGTAGGGACAAGGTTTCTTTAGGGTGTAGAGATATCTACGTGGTAAGTAAGGTCTGGTGATTTGCAGGTTGATGCAAGAGCAGGGAGATCTACTTGGAGTATGGTTGTGTACTTGGTGTACTAACAACATTGTTACTGACTGGTGGAGCTGAACAACTCTGTGTTTGAGTTGATTGTGGTGATCGTAATTGAGAGAGTGAACTGTTGAAGGAGAATTACTGGTGAGCCCTAGAAGTGTGGGAGTTTTAGAGGTGTGAGAAGAAGTGTGGCATCTTCTTTATTATATTTTATTCTGAATGAGTATTAATACAATTGGGTATTATCTCTCATATTCTATGTTGTTTCATATTTATAGTTACTTATCATTCTGGTTAAATTCCATGTTTAGTTTCTTATACAAAGGTAATCATGTGTGCTCTTAGTGGAGTAGTAGGATCATGACAGTTGGTATCAGAGCTTTGTGAGCCTAGGTCCTAACAAGAATCTCGATCCATGCTTTTCAAATCCGAAAGCATACCCTTTGACTCAAGAACATGCATCCCCTTCTTATTCATGTGACCAAGCCTATTAAGCCACATCTTTAAATCTACAGCTGAAGTAGATAAACTAGAAGGAGAATCAATAATACAAGTAGATAGATAAAGTGTACCTACTTTCTTACCTCTTGCTACAACAAGTGCACCCTTGAAAACTTTCCAAGAGTCCACTATGAGAGTTACCGTGCAACCCTCATCACCCAAATTTCCAATAGAAATCAAATTCCACTTTAGGACTAGGACATGCATGACCTCCTTCAGCACCCATGTGTTGTCCGTCTGCAATTTCAGCTTCACTTTCCCTTTGCCAACCATTTGACAAGGCTTACCTTCCCCTAAATAAATTTCTCCAAAATCTCCCTGGACATATTCATGAAAAAATTCCCTATTTGGGGATGCATGGAAAGAGGCACCAGAATCTAAAACCCAAGATTCTACTTTATCCAAGGAACATACTAGAGCATCCTGTGCAACAAACTCTACAACATCTGCTTCTTCATGTCCTTCATGCTGATCTTCATTCACCCAACAATCTCTCTTTACATTCCCTTGCTTTCCAAATTTCTAGTAGGTTATTCTGCCATACCTGGACTTGGATATCTTGCCTGTCTTTGACCTTGATCTCCCATGCTCGATCTTCTCTCTTTGCCTTCCCCTACTTTCAACACTCAAAGCATCCCTGATGATTCACCTGTGCTTTTCTTGTGAATTTCTTCATTCAATATTACACTCACAACATCATCCACTTTTAATATTTTAGAAGCAGACACAGTATTACTAACTACCATTACCAAACTCTCCCAACTTTCAGGTAATGAACATAAGATTAAAAGAGCCTTAATTTCATCATCAAAAACAATATTGACTGAATTTAACTGGTTTACCAAACCATGGAAATCACCAAGATGACTATGTACAGATCCACCTTCTAACATTTGCAAATTAAATAATTGCTTTATAAGAAATACCTTATTCGAAGCTGAGGGTTTTTCATATAATTTTTCCAAAGATTCCATCAACTCTACCGTTGTCTTAGCCTGTGATAAGTTGGAAATCATAGACGATGCAAGGCTCAACCTTATAGATCCCAGAGCCTTCTGATCAAGAACCTCCCATTCTTCATCCTTCATATCTGTGGGCTTGCATGCAACCCCACCCAATGGTAAGTACAAATCTTTCTGATACAAATAATATTATATCTGCATCCTCCATAATTGATAGTTCTTGCCATTAAACTTCTCCATTCGTAGCTTACTTTCTTCTACCATTGCTATACTCCCACTCAAACAAAAACCCCTATGAGTGACTTGTAGTCAACAAACACTAACCAAATCTGATACAACCTGTTAGTAACACTTAAATTAGATAGTGGTATCTCCCACTTGGAGATAAATAACTGCACCTGTATCTATACTGTACATCATCTAGTTTGTTCCCTGGCTTTGTATCCCTCTTCAAGATCACTCTTGAAGACCAACCACCACAAATCCTATGGTGCACCTCCTGTCATCCAAATCACCTGACACATCTGCATCTATAAATCCATGTAGAGAAGTGCTTGACCCTACATAACATGTATACCTGCTGCTGGTCCCTCTTAGATACCTGAGAATCCACTGAACTACCCTCCAATGCTTCTTTCCTAGATTGGCTCCAAACTTGCTGACAGCTCCCACTACTTGGGAAATCTCAGGTTTAGTACACATGTAATCAACCTCATCATGTGAATCAAGACACTATTCGTAAAACTATCCAACCATCGGTGTGCTAACCGGTTTCACACAATCACCTGGAGACAAAATCAACCTGTGACCTTCCATGTCTCTAGAACACACACATGCCAAAGAATCTTGCTGCTCCCAGATTCCTCATGACACACCTCTAAACTAACTTTACCTTTAGTTTAGCAACTCCCTGCATATGTGACCCTACAATAAGCACAACATATAGTAACAGGATAATGTAGCTAATATTATCCAACTTGGTAAAGAAAACACAATGGTTAAACCTCCATTGTCCTGCAGCTTACTCAAGACCATATACCCTAACCTTCCATCTCATGTGTCCATTCCCGCTCTTCTTTATCCTAAAAATCCATTCTTCTCTCAGTGCTTTCTTCCAGCTGGCAACTCTACCAAAAACTCCCATTTGGTTCTTCTCCAAGGAATCACATTCCTCATCCATGCCAAGCTCCCACTATTTCCTGGATTCTACCTACTCTCCTTCTTTAATAACTTCCTAGTTCTTGACCATCAATGAGCAACAAGTAGTGTAAAGAAAGGAAATGATGAATTTGAGGCTTACTTACCCTTTCAGTCCTCCATATGGGTGCTTGAGACTCCTTGACAGCTTGCTGTCTACCCAAAATCCGTCTCAGTGACTGATGTCAGTCACATCTCAATCTGCACCTGACTGAAATTAGTTCCATGCAACTACCTCATCGCTGACGTCAATTCCCCCTGACCGATGCCAGTGTTTATTTGTCTAGAGTCACCGATGTCGGGCTACACATAGCTGATGTCGGTCCCTGTCTGGATGCTGACATCAGTTTTCTAACCAATGTCGGTCTCTGTGTTTTACTTGTGAGCGATGAATTTTACCCGTGAGCTTCTTTTGGATCAAAACCCTGTCCAAATCAACCTTGCTCTACTCAAAATTCTTCATCCCCTTGCATTGATCTCTGTCCATCATCTTCTCCTTGAAAACCAAGACTTTGTTGTTCTTGTCATGAACATCGTATTTCTCAAGAAACATCACTTTCTTCTTTTGCTTATAGAAATCTCGATCCATGATTTTCAAATCCAAAAGCATACCCTTTGACTCAAGAACATGCATCCCCTTCTTATTCATGTGACCAAGCCTATTAAGCCACATCTTCAAATCTACAACTGAAGCAGATAAATCAGAAGGAGAATCAGTAATACAAGTAGATAGATAAAGCATACATACTTTCTTACCTCTGGCTATAACAAGTGCACCCTTGGAAACTTTCCAAGAGTCCACTATGAGAGTTACTGTGCAACCCTCATCACCCAACTTTCCAACAGAAATCAAATTCCGCTTCAGGACTAGAACATGCATGACCTCCTTCAACACCCATGTGTTGCCCGTCTGCAATTTCAGCTTCACTTTCCCTTTGCCAACCATTTGACAAGGCTTACCATCCCCTAAATAAATTTCTCCAAAGTCTCCCTGGACATATTCATGAAAAAATTCCCTATTTGGGGATGCATGGAAAGAGGCACTAGAATCTAAAACCCAAGATTCTACTTTATCCAAGGAACATACTAGAGCATCTTGTGCAACAAACTCTGCAACATCTGCTTCTTCATGTCCTTCATGCTGATCTTCATTCACCCATCAATCTCTCTTTACATGCCCTTACTTTCCACATTTCTATCAGGTTATTCTGCCATACCTAGACTTGGATCTCCTGCCTATCTTTGACCTTGATCTCCCATGCTCGATCTTCTCTCTTTGCCTTCCCCTCCTTTCAACACCCAAAGCATTCACTGATGATTCACCTGTGCTTTTCCTGCAAATTTATTCATTCAAAATTACACTCACAACATCATCCACTTTTAAGATTTTAGAAGCAGACGCAGTATTACTAACTGCCATTACCAAACTCTCCCAACTTTCAGGTAATGAGCATAAGATTAAGAGAGCCTTAATTTCATCATAAAAAAAATATTGACTAAATTTAACTGGTTTACCAAACCATGGAAATCACTAAGATGACTATGTACAGATCCACCTTCCAACATTTGCAAATTAAATAATTGCTTTATAAGAAATACCTTATTCGAAGCTGAGGGTTTTTCATATAAATTTTCCAAAGATTCCATCAACTCTACCATTGTCTTAGCCTTTGATAAGTTGGAAATCACAAACGATGCAAGGCTCAACCTTATAGATTCCAGAGCCTTCTGATCAAGAACCTCCCATTCTTCATCCTTCATATCTGTTGGCTTGCATGCAACCCCACCCAATGGTAAGTACAAATATTTCTGATACAAATAATCTTCTATCTGCATCCTCCATAATTGATAGTTTTTGACATTAAACTTCTCCATTCGTAGCTTACTTTCTTCTACCATTGCTATACTCCCACTCAAACAGAAACCCTTGTGAGTGACCTGTAATCAACAAACACTAACCAGCTCTGATACCACTTGTTAGGACCTAGGCTCACAAAGCTCTGATACCACTTGTCAGGGAATCTAAAACATAAATGCTCTGATAGCACTTGTCAAGATCCAACTCCTCAATAAGAGTACATATTATTACCTTGTATAAGCAACTAATCATGAAATTATACCAAAATTAACAAGTAACTAGAATCCACAAATAACACATAATATGAGAGACAATACACAATATTGTATTAATACTCATCCAAAAAGAAAATATAATAAAGAAGATGCCACACTCTTCTTCCACCTCTATAAGGCTTCCCACACCTCAAGGGCTCCCAGTAATTCTCAATCAAGAGTTCACTCTCCTACCAAAAATGGTCCCAGCACACAACTCAAACACAGAGTTGGTGTTGACCTCCAACCAATCAGTAATAACACTACCAATACACAAGTACTCAAAGTGCTTCAAGTAGATCTCCCATGAACTTGCAACAACCTACAACTCAAATGATCTTACTTACCATGTAGAACTTCTTCCTGATCTTGCACAACCTGCAGATCACCTGTTCTTACAATTAGAAGGATCTACCTTACCTTCCTCTATTGCTCTAATTACAATACATGCCAATGGGTCTATAAATAGCTCCCATACTAAACAATAACTTAGACTTCTAATTTACAATAATTAGACACATAGCTCAAGACTCGAAATAGTCTTTACATGCAAACAATTGGTTCAACAAACTAACTATTCATGCAATGAACAATTCTAGAACTACACAGGTGACCGACATCGGTCCCTGTCTGCCTGGAGGTGACCGATGTCAGTTGACTTCTGACCGATGTCAATTGCCTTCCTATCCACCACTGACTGACGTCGGTCAACCTAACCAATGCCAGTGACTATGACACTCAGCAACTCCTCCATGTCTGCATACAGTGAAGCTTTTAGCTCCACAACCTAACATTAATTGTTGTCATCCCAAATGTGCATTTGTTGAGATTTTTATACAACTTGTGCTCTTGAAGAGTTTGAAGCACCTTACAAATATGTTGTAGATGTTCCTCCCATGTTCTATTATATATGAGTATGTCATCTAGGTAGACAACCACAAATGAGTTGGTGAAGGGTCACAAGATGTCATCCATCATCTTCATGAAGGTTGCAGGTGTGTTAGTTAAGCCAAAAGGCATAACCAACTATTTGAATATCCCCTACTTAGATTTGAATGTAGTCTTCCAAACATCAGTGGGATTGATGGAAATTTGGTGATAGCTAGATTTGAGATCAATTTTGGTGAAGAATTTCACACCATGGAGTTAGTCCAGTAGGTCATCAATCTTGGGGAGAGGGTAGTGATTCTTCACAGTGATTTTATTCAGGGCTCAATAGTCAATGAAAAGCCTCCATGTTCCATCTTTCTTTGGTGTCATGACAATTAGGCTACCATAGGTTGAAGATCTTGGCTTGATGTGACCCTTTTGGATCAATTCTTGAATCTATCTTTTTATCTCATTATTCTCCAAAACAAATCTATGATACACAATACTGTTAGGCAAAGGTGATCCTGAGATCAAATTGATAGAATGTTTTACCTAGCAATGTAGTGGAACTCCTATGGGTGACTCGAATAAGTTATCATATTCTCTTGTGATTTGTCCTATCTACTTCTATTGTTGTGTTTATTATGTAGTCGAGATTTCAACATTAGCCTTCTTGGATTTCTGTGGTTTGACCACCATGAGAATGAATTACTTTGTCTTTTCTAGAAATCTCTTACATTGCTTGGCACTGATCAGGGGGATAGATGTGGGAGGTGGTACCTCTAGTACCCTATAACACCATGTTCCAAGAGTGAGAGTGATTATTTGGGTTCATGATTCATAGATGTCATATCAATCATACATGAATGGCTAACCAAGGAGTACATCACAAACACTAGATTGACCACATCACATAAGATTTCATCTTGGAAAAGTTTTATTGCATATTAAAGAAGACACTGATGGGTGACATGGAGGTCTCTCCCTGGGCTAAACCATCCAATATTGGATGGCTTTGGGTGAGGCTTCATGGATATATTTATAAATTTAACAACTTTAGTAGATATTAAATTCTTTTGACTCCCACTATCAAGAATGAAATGTAGAGGCTTACCTTTTACCCATAATTTGGAGTGAAACAATCTTTCTTTATCATCTAGCCTTTCCTCATGGGTCTATGATGAAGCAATGATGGTATCAGGCTTAGCATCTATAATCTCTTATTCATCCTCTTTGATTATAGGTTATGTATGAGACAAAGTAGTAGATGTCAAGTATTGTGACTAAAAAAGAAGTGACTTGATGGCTCGACATTCTTCTTTGGAGTGAGTTCCAGTTTTGTGGTAATCACACCATTTTTTAGCCTTCCCCTTCTAGGGTTTCTTATTTTGAAACTCCTTTTGCTTCCAATTTTGGCCTCATTTTTGATCTTCCTTGTCACTTTTCCATTTTGAAGGCTAACTCTTCATATTCTTTTAACCATGCTTCTGCTCAATATTCACTACAAATTTGTATGCTTCATCAAGGGTTTAAAAATTGAAGAGTTCCATTTCCCCCCATATATACCATTTTAGTCCACCATGATATTTGAGTCTTATGCTTCTCACTTTCTTGGATGCCCAATCTTGCAAACAAAGAATGAAAAATGTATGTGTAATCTTGAACAGATTGGTCCTTACCTTGGCAAAGTTGTTGCCACTGTATGTATAGATCATCATACGCTCCAATGGGATAGTATTCTTCCTTTACCACTTCTATGAAATCATCCTAGGTAGGTTCCACCTCAAGTCCAATTTAATTAGTACTGAATCTTTTTTGTACACTTCCCACCAATTTTTCATGGGCAAGGATGCTTTCAAAAGAGCAAAAGTGATCTTTTCTCCATTAGTGAATTTATTTATAGAGAAGTAGGAAGATAATTGATCCAACTAATTTTATACTACATCAACATTGATTTGGCCTTTAAATTTAGGAATATCAAAATTCACCTAAACCTTGAAGGGTGTTGGGGCACTGAAAGGACATTCCATGGATGAGGAGCTAGGAAGTGTAGATGAGGAGCTAGAATTTCCCATCAGGAGTTATTGGAGAATTTGGGCAAATTATTGTAGCATCTATGCTTGTTGTCATTAGAGGGCTTCATTCACCATTTCTTTAAAAGGATCAGATGTCTTGGTGTCATCCACCATTTAAAGTCATTTGGAGTGAATAGGTGGATAGTTTGGAAGCTCTATTATTTTCTACCCAAGCTTTTATAGCCTAACCTTGTTCTCGAGATCATACACTCTCAAGACAAACTTCTCTGATACCACTGATCCAAAACTTAGAAGTTTTGGTTGACCAATATTTCAAGAACACAAAAAATAACATAGTAACACTGAATTCTCTGAGAAGAGATGTTTTATTACTCAAGATCGCAATACAACTATATGCTTATCTCTAGGAAGTGATGTTTGATTTCTATTTCAGGTTACATCTCTATTTATACACATTCTAAAAGCATGGGGAGGATGTGGAAGGTCACCAATATCAAGGTTAATCAAGTGGTTTGAATTCCATAATTTAAAACAATATAGAATTTGAAGAATTACTATTTTTAGAAACTTACTATTTTTAGACTGCACTACTAAAATTGAAATTTGGGGCACTTCCATTGGGTTTTTAGGGGTTAAAATCCATATAGAAGATCTATATATCACCATGTTTTTCTCATTCTTAGCTTTCCAATAGTTTAAACGGTGAGTTAATTGGAGCTATGGTGCAAAAGTTATGGCTCCTAAAAGTTCCATCATCAATTGGGGTGGAGCCATCACCCGAATTGCCACCTAAATGATTGCCCATATCACTTTTTTAGACTTAGTCTCCTTAAACCATTTGATAGTGTTAATGACTTGTATACCATTTTTCCAAAAGTCTCTATTATAATTATTGGCTATGTGACCTTATTGGTTATAGTTATAACATATGGGACCCATTTTGATCTCTAGAGAGAGCACAATCCTTATATCTATGACTAGATTGATTGTAGTAGAATCAATACCCATTGAAGACATTTTTTATGTTTAACCCTCTTTTTTCTTGACCATTACCTCTCAATGGATTTTCATACTTGATCCTTTTGGTGTAGCTGAAATCCTTTTTATCCTTAGATAAGAGAAAATCTAAGTAAGTCAATAACTTATTTTCACATTATTCCATCTTTTGATTGAGACCTTTATTCACCATGACCTATAGATTCTTGAATGATGCTTCTAAATTTTTCACTTGTGTCTTCACATTATTAACCTATAATAAAGAATAAACTAGATTGTCTTGAAGACAAGCCATAACCTCTTTATCAATCATTGCACCTTTGATCACCTTCAAGTGGTTAAAATTTACACAAAGGACCTGCTAGGATACCAATTATTAGAGGTACAATCACTAAGAGGGGGGTGAATTAGTGAGCCCAAATAATCCAAATTCAATTTTTATCCTTAAAAATACTTAATTAGTTACCAAAAGCATTCATAAAGCATATAAAACATTCATAGCAATGAGCAAGAAAGATAATACAAGATCAATCATATAACACATGACATACGTGGGAAATCCTCTTGGGGGATAAAACTAATTAAAACTTGCGAATAGACTACTATCCTAAAATAAAGAGAACTTGTTTACACCATCTACAAATTATCAAGGAACTATATGTTAAGCACGGGATATACTAAAATTTTTATATCATATATCTTATAAACTTTCCCTTAATCAAATTCCACTTTAACATACATTCAAGATATGCAATAAAATTGAAATAATAAACACCACACAAGATAGAGAGAGACACTAAATTTAACGTGGAAACCCAATGTGGGAAAAACCATGGAGAATAATCTCAAGTATATGAATGAGCACTAACTCAAAACATAATATGTGTAATCACCAACTTGCAAGAGCACCAACCCCTTTGCTAAGCACCAACATAGCAAATATTCATGAGCACCAACTCATAAGAGCACCAAACCCTTCTCTGAGCACCAACATAACAACAATTCATGAGCACCAACCCATAGGAGCACTAAACCCTTTGCTGAGCACCAACATATCAATAATTCATGAACACCAATCCCTTTGCTGAGCACTAACACAGCAACAATTCATGAGCACCAACCCCTTTGCTGAGCACCAACCAACTATCTCTCAATGTTGTTATCTCAATAAATGATAGTTCATTACAATATCTCTTTCCTCTCTCACGTTTGCTCTTCTAAGCTAGATATAACAAATACAAATCATACTCTATCTCCCATTGCTCTTCTAAGCTAGATATTACTATCTCAAATCAAACTCTCTCTAACACATTACAAATGGCTTATCAAGCCTTTATTTATAGCTTTCCAAATGACCTTTGGCCTTCCCCCTTTGTGACCCTTCAATCCTAATGGAAAATGGTGCCAAACTTGTATGACCCTTCGTATCCTTGCATTTTGAAAAGTCATGTGGTGACCCTTCATAAGCAAAAGCATCCTTTCCTCTTTTGTATTTATCTTGGTGACTTTTCATATTCCTCAAAGTGTCCCTTTATGAGAAATTGTTCCCTTCCTCTTTTGTCTTCACTTGGTGACTCTTGGAATTCCCCAAGATGACTCTTCATTGGAAAATGCATCTCATTCTTCTTTTGTCTTTACCCTGTGACTCTATGACTTATCCATGGGCTCTTATTTTGTTTTATATGCAACTAAAAATATATTCATTAATATTAAATAAATATTAGCACACATTAGCCAAGATATAACTATTATAAACATCATTAAATGCAATGGGGCCTTTATCACTAATAATGCTAGACCTTCGACATCAATGAAAATATTTCCAACAATCTCCCCCTTTGTCATTGATGGCAACCTCAATCCTAAAAATGCCACATCCTAAATCTTGCACATACTGTCATCTAAAAACCTATAGTAACTCCCCCTTATTGTAGCAACATGTACCTATTTCTTCACCTATACTTATACCTTTTATTCTCCCCCTTTGACATCAATGGCAAAGGGCCTACCTAGAGCTAACACTTAGCTCCCCCTCAACAGATGCTAAACCTCAATGGCAAGAAGTAATAGAAATTATTCCCAACTCCTCTTTCAAATCTTTGAATGTGTCCTTTGATCGTGCCTTTGAGAAGATATCTGATAATACATATAAATTATTCCCTGTCCTTTGAGCATCTACAATCAACTCATTTGAATCTTTTCTTTTAATTTCACAACCTTCTTCATAAAACTTTAATGTGTATTTTTGATTACATATTTGACTTACACTCAATATATTATACTTAAGACCTTTTACATACAAAACATTCTTAATCTTGGTTCTACCATTATCCAAACTCACAGTACCTTTTTTGGCTATCTTGGCAGTGGTTTTATCTCTAATTTTCACTTTTCCACCATTGATCTTCCTTTGAGTTATGAAATTACTCTTGTCTCTTTTCATATGCCTTGAATGTCTGCTATCAATGAATCATTTCTTACATGTAAAGCTATCTGAACTAACATAGAATCTTCAAATTGTTTCTTCTGTCATTAACATGTCTAAACCTTCTTCTTAATGAATGGAGCCTTGAAACTTTGGTCCTTCTTGACTGAATCAAACATGCTTCTATAGTACTGAGCTATGTGTCTGAAGTTGTTACACTTGTAACATATTATTGCCTCTTCATCAAATCTTGATAGAGGAGCAAAAGGGTTGTAGCTTCTGCTTGACTGTACATGACTTTCCTTCTCCTTATTTATGAAACTGTTAGCTCTTTTTCGACATTCTAATTTCTTGTGACCATATCCATTACAATAAAAGTAGTAACCTTAAAAATAAGACCTATCTGTATATCTCTAAACTGATTACCTTTTGTAGCTTTGTTCCCTCAAGCCTTCTTTATTTGAAATGTCCTCTGTATTCTTCACTCCTTTCCTTTTTATTTCCTGTTTTGTAAGAGCTTCAACATAGCTCTTTTTGTTTTCAAATTTGATACCTATTTTATCTAAATTTTCCTTTTGAATTTTTAATATCTTATTCAATATGTTAGTGCTATCTTCAAATTTTGAATCACTAACTACTTTATCATTGACTGCTTTGTCAATATCTTCTTTTAAAGAGGCAATTTCAATAACATACCTTTCACATTCTTTTATTACTTTTTGAAACTATGTTGTTAGATACTTTTCATTCCTTTTAGCTTCTTCAACATGTGTATTTAGATCATCAATTATTTCCTTTGACTCCTTTTCATTTTTCTCGATCTGGCGCTTCAATCTTTGATTCTTCTTCTCAACAACTTCTAACTCTTCTAAGGCACAAATGAATTCTCCTTACATATTTACTTCAACTTCAACCTCTTCTTCTTCTTGATCATCTATATTTTTTCTTACAGAGGCATCTTCATGTATGGCCATGAATATAATATCTTCTTCTTCTAAATCACTGACTCCACTATCTTTGGCTGAGCTAGGATCTTTAGAATACAAGCTCTTCTTCTCAAATCCCTTCTTGAATTTACCTTAGAAATTATTCTTGTATGATACTTTCCATCTTCATCATCATCATTACCCTTATTTAGGCATTTAGCTGAAAAATGTCCAATCTTTCCATAATTAAAACATTTAAAAGGTAATTTTCCTTGATATTTACCTGTTCCCCTTTTCGGCTTGCGAATGAAAAGAGCTTTGTTGTCATCTTCATCATCACTAGAACTATCACTTGATTCTTGAATCTTAGCTTTCTCTTTCTTTGATGTCTTGAAATCTACTTCTCTCTTTGAGGGTTCATCTTATTCAGTCCACATCTCATATGCTGTGAGTATACCATGAAGCTCATCCATCTTTAGCTTGGCTAAATTCTTCATCTCCTCGACTACTGAAACCTTTGCATCATATCTCATTGGTAAAGATCTCAAAACCTTTTGTAACATCATTGACTCTTCCAAAATTTCTCCAAGACTTTGAATCTGATTTACTTTTTGATCTACTCGCAAAAGATAACTTGCTATTTCTTCTTCTTCTTCTTCCATCTTCAAACTTTCAAACTATCTTCTAAAAGTCTGAAGCTTAGCTTGCTGAACCTTTCCATCACCTTTATAAATATTATCAAGTTTTACCCAAGTTTCATGAATATATTTACATTGCATAAATTTAACAAATTTAGATTCACATAAACCACATAAAATAGCATTTAGAGCTTTAGCATTACATTCACTTGCCTTATTTTTTGTTGGAGTAATTTCAAGTGTCTGTGGCTCTTCATATTCCTCCACCACTACTTTCCATATGTTGAATCCAAGGGTCATCAAATAAGTCCTCATTCTTATGCTCCAAAAAGTATAATTCATCCCATCAAACAAAGGGGCCTCATTTGTACAAAATCCTTCATGTGATCTAGCCATCATGCTTTCCCGATCTACCTTCAAGCTATAAAACTTTTTCAAAAGGAACTTGCTCTGATACCAATTGTTAAGCATGGGATATACTGAGGGGGGTGAATTAGTATATCATATATCTTATAAAATTTCCCTTAATCAAATTCCACTTTAACATACATTCAAAATATGCAATAAACTTGAAATAATAAACACCACACAATATAGAGAGAGACACCAGATTTAATGTAGAAACCCAATGTGGGAAAAATCATGGAGAATAATCTCAAGTATATTAATGAGCACAAACTCAAAACACAATATTCACAAGCACCAAATTGTAGGAGCACCAACCTCTTTGTTGAGCACCAACACATCAACTATTTATGAGCACCAACTCATAGGAGCACCAACCCCTTTGTGGAGCACCAACCTATTTTTTGAGCACCAACACAACAAAAATTCATGATCACCAATCCACAAGAGCACCAAACCCTTTGCTGAGCACCAACACAACAACAATTCATGAGCACCAACCCATAAGAGCACCAACCCCTTTGTGTATACCACACAACTATCTCTCAATGTTGTTATCTCAACAAATGATAGTTCATTACAATATCTATTTCCTCTCTCACATTTGCTCTTCTAAGCTAGATATAACAAATACAAATCATACTCTATCTCCCATTACTCTTCTAAGCTAGATATTACTATCTCAAATTAAACTCTCTCTAACACATTACAAATGGTTTCTCAAGCCTTTATTTATAGCTTTCCAAATGATCTTTGGCCTTCCCCCTTTGTGACCCTTCAATCCTCATGGAAAATGTCACCAAACTTGTATGACCCTTCGTATCCTTGCATTTTGAAAAGTCATGTGGTGACCCTTCATAAGCAAAAGCATCCTTTCATCTTTTGTCTTTATCTTGGTGACTTTTCATAGTCCTCAAAGTGTCCCTTCATGAGAAATTGCACCCTTCCTCTTTTGTCTTCACTTGGTGACACTTTGAATTTCCCAAGATGACTCTTCATTGGAAAATGCATCCCATTCTTCTTTTGTCTTTACCCCGTGACACTTTGACTTCTCTATGGGCCCTTCTTTTGTCTTATATGCAACCAAAGATATATTCATTAATATTAAATAAATATTAACACACATTAGCCAAGATATAACTATTACAAACATCATTAAATGTAATGGGTCCTTTATAACCAATAATGCTAGACCTTTGACATCAATGACAATATTTCCAACATTATAATTTGTATTTAGTGAGACTTCAATCCTATATGGTGTTACCACACCTATTTAGTTGAGCTGCAACAACTAAAACTTTTAACAAATTATACCTTGTAAGGAAGATAAAACCACCTTAGATGCTGATATACCACAACAAATCCTATGAACACATCCACCTATGAATTGATGTCTTCAACACTTAATGATGGACCTCTGCTTATCACTATTCACCTTCATTCACACTCAAATAATAATTGAACTATTATACCAATAGAATTATAACCAAAAAGTCATATAAATAGTCCTCAATATGTTATTCTATTTAACTCATGCTTAGGGAACTCTACCCCTCCTTCACTCCACAAAACACACACACAAGCCTCTCTCCAATCTCTACTTAATCTCTCTTACAAAGTCTAAAACCCATCATCTTTGGTTCTACTATTTATAGATCAATCATGATAATCAAAACCTTGGTTAGCCATTAAGCATGCCTTATCCCTTAATTCATCTCTCACATGAAGACACAGATCAATGCAATATTCATAGGTTAGCCATAGCATCTATGGGTCACCCTTATGTAGCTACACCTTTTAATAAGGTCCTTGTAGCTCTTAGAGGTCTCATAGAGACCTATTCACCCATTTATCTCACCCTCGAGCCAAATAAGAACATACGACCACTTTGAAATACATGAGCCCACTCTTTATATCCCCTTTGACATCCTCAAATGATCATAGTCAGCTTAACTCACATTTGTGTATGCTCAATCAATTCAAATAGAGACCTTATACATAAGAACACCATTACCAAATATATAATCAAATTATTAAGCATTATTCACACTCAATATATATTGATCATGGTTTTAAAATCCATATAGATGATATTCATCGAGTCTACAACACTCCATAATATATAAGTCACCATGAGACATCAAAACACCATCAATACAGGCTCAAATATCCTTCTCGGGTCACTTGTAGAACAAGCATGAAACCATAATCAAATTTTAATGTCAATATCTTTATCTAAACATACTTCTAGATCTTCAAATCAGGTTTATTATATGTGACATGGAGTCCTCTTTATCTTTTCTTTGTAATGCATGAGAAAATTCATCTTTTATCAAAGATATGGTCTAAAAACTAGATACTAGTTTTTCCCTATGTTAAATTCAAATATTTGAATTCAAATGGTCATAATTAATCTTTAAACACAATGATAAAATCTTGTGTCTTGTTATATTAGATCAAATACACACCATCGATCTTGTTTAATCTTTAACACATCGTTCACCAAAGCTAGACATCAAACCTCAGTCATGTTGACTTTATCTCATGTAATATTTAAATTTTGACTCAACACATGCCATCAAAATTTGTGAATTAGTCAAGTATTTAATGATCAATTCTCACCATTTGATCAATATATACAGACACTTACTCACCATTGGATCCTTATCCTATACCTTTACTCAGTTATTAAATAATGTGCACATATCCTCATCTCTCTACTTCTTGACTTCTTGGAGCAACACACACCATTGATCTTGATAGAGCTTTAGCTCTTTCAAAAATGACTATGGGGACCCTTTCAATATGCCTGAGTAGCCATTTTTTATTGTTAATAACTTATTATGTGCTTTAACATAGGATCTTAAATTTGGACCAAATGATCTCCTCACATATGAGAATCCAACCATGCGACACATAACTCTTAAAACCCTTGTGCATGCAAGATATAATGCCATTAAAATGCTTTCTCAAAATCTTCTATCATAGATCCAACTATGTCAAAACTTGTTTAAGAGGCCAAATTTTAGCATGCATAACTTTTGCCATGCTTCAATGCATGATATTAATTTTATGAAAATTATCTATGCATAAAATTGAATAAACCCATATGTTTAGTTTCTCTTGAAACCTTCACATGTGAAAGATATAACATCATCAAAATTATTACTCATCTCTTTCTTTCCTTATGCAAATTTGGCTATGTAAAAAACATAGTCAAACTACCTGAGAGCCCAACTTTGCATATGCATATCTTTTGATGTGCTTCATCACATGATATAAATTTTAACACAAATAAAATAGGTCCAAAAATTAAAAAAACCATATGATCACCTTCTCTTGAAACATCCAAATGTGAAAGATATTCCATCATCAAATTGCTTACTCAGATCTCTTTAGCCATATTATAAATTTGGCTAAGTATGGGGAAAAAATGAATTATGAATAAGTAGCCAACTTTGTATTCTCATATATTTGAACACATTTTTGTGAATGACTTGATATTTTTCACATAATAAATAGTGACTAATGTGATCACAAAAATATGACCAACTCCCCTTGACTCAATCACACATGGTAATGGTGACATCATCAAACTGCCTACTTAGATTTTCTACTACTAGACCCAAAGTACCTAGATGAGAACAATGATGAACCAGGTGAATTTCAATCATGCAAAATAATAATAATAATAATTATTGAATTTATATAATACCCCTTGTACATGCTCAAATTACCATACTCATCCTTGATCCTCTCTAACCATGACAAAACTAAATATCAACCAATCATACTTCAAGTATATAAGAATAAACACATTGTACACTTTGTCATTGTCACATAGACTATCAAGGCTCTTCATCCACTCAACATGACACCTCTATGATAGGACCATGACATCATCATGATAACTCTCCAACACCTCCTTCCCCTAATAATCAATACAAAGCATATTCTAGTAACACAAAGGTTAGGGATAACCTCAAAAAGATGGAGGTTATTAGGAAGGCAACCAAAATTTAAGGAAATGGAATAAAAAACCATAATAGCTTATTAATTATTATCTTTGTGAAGATATGAACCATATCACCTGAAACTATCCATTTAACCTTTAATGGGAAACTTTTTGCTCATATTATACAATTACATGAAAGTTCATAATATTGAAGATTGCTTAATTTTATATAAATAGAGGGAATAGAATATAGTGTGAAATGTGAATAGGGTACACTCTCATTCCAAAAAACATGATTTTGTTTAGGGTGTTGCTAGGAATTGACATAGAGAATAAAGTATTCCAACTCTAGGGATGTCATAAAAACATAATAAAAAAGGTATAAGCAGATAAGTATCTATATCCTATGAGAGAGAAGGTACCGATGACTAAATGAACCCAAATATTATAGTCAATTCAGAATTAAAATGTCAGTGAAAGAGATATTACAATAGTTGATGCCCAAATGTATGTATAATTTCCCTAAATCTTGTGATATGAGGGGGTAATCACAACTTTAAAAAACTTGTGAAAACTAGTTACTTTTATAATAAATGAACATATCTCTCAAAACATAAAAAAATATTGTATAATTTGTTATATTTCACACAAAGGACAATAAATAACATAAATAGTTATTTGGTATGTTAAATTTAAAAAGCCTTGGAATGTGGATGCAAGAATGGACATTGAGATCACATGAGATGAAGTTCCTAATGCTATTTTTGATTTTGGGAGCACCATAAAAATGAATCCAAGATTCACTTAGTAATCTATTTGAAGGCTAAATTTAAAATATACAATCCCATTGTGTTGAGTATGGTAGACTAAAATTAAGTTGAATCTATTGGAAGACTGGAAGATGTAGAGATAAAGGTAGCCAACTAAAGTTTGCATGGGGATTTTGAGGTGATTGACATGAATATGGATGACTCATTATATTTATTTAATTGGAAAAAAATGGGCCTATTATGGTTTCATGAGAATTAACATAGTGTAAAACCAATTGGAAGCACACCAGGATGATGTTATTATTGGAATACCTTTGAATAATTATGAGCACAAACCATACATGATACCAAAGGAACCATCTTATCCATATGCATACAAGGATTATAGACTGCTCAAAATTATTACAAATCCTAAGTCAGAAGTTCTATGAAGTAGAGATTATCCTTACTTTTCATGACATGCACAAGAGAAACCAATGTTATATAAAATAGAATAACCATGGGTATGATCAGTCCAGACACTTCAAATATGTCCTTAGTTCCAAATAGAAGAGTATAAGTCCCATTCTATGTGATATCTTACAAGTCAAAGATTGACCACATTTATTAGTTAGATCCTACTAATAAAGGTTATATTTGGAAGGCAACCTACCATGAGAATAAAATTCCTTAATTAGTGGGTGATTCAGATGCTCACTTGATTAATTGAGTGTGTGGAGATCGTGAATTAAGACCCATGTGAATGGTGTTCACCAAATAAATAATGATACATAATTTTTTTTAAAAAAATTCTAGCCAAGTTCTTTTGTAGGATGGAGAATCATATCCTAATTATATATATGTGAGTCAATAAACTAAATTATGCATCAAAATAGGCTGCAACAAGTTGGTGGGTTGTCCATAGGTCTAAAAAAATCAATTGGGAGGAGGTATGTGAAATGCTATGGGAAAAATTCACATTTAAATTTATATCTCATATAAGTGGCCATCATTTTAGGAGGGTTAATGTATAAAGATACATGTCCATACATGTGTTGAAGTACAAGAATCACAATAAATTAAGCCATGATATTTGATGCATGTTTTTCAATATACCTTAGTTCCTTTACCCAAAGCTTGGTTTATGCATCAAAAATTTGGATTAGAGACACACACATGGACCAAAATTAAATAGTATTTATTCAAAATATTGTATTTGAAGATGAAATTATAATGGTGTATAGGGATCTACAAAATTTGAAAAGTTTCTTGTGTTATGGGAAAGAAGAAGATATACCTTTTATGAAGGAATACAAATCAAAGGATGAAGCAAGCAAAATCCTTCAATGACCATAAAAGAGTATTGTAACAAGGAGATAGAGTAATTTATATTTAAATCTTGTAATATAATATGGAATAGTGAAAATGACTCTAATCACACTGAAATTAAGGAAGACTAGGGTCTGAAAGGATTTTTTGAACTTGAAAGGAACATAGATCTAATTGAGAGGAAGAATGAAAATAAGATAGAATAGGATTAGTTTCAAAGTATTAACATGATAGAGAATCATGCAAAATAAAGGTAATGGATTTTATGAAGATTGAATCAAGCAAAAATCCCAAGAACTAGTGTGAAAAAGAGCTAAGAGCATTAGTATGGAGATAATACCAAATTAGCAACAATTAGGCATTATTGGACATAATAGTAGATATCAAAGGTGGTTCAATTATAGAGAGATTATAAATGTGTTTCCTGTTAGTGTAGGTTTTTATTTTTCCCTATTATTTAATTAGGGAAATTATATATTTGTGCATACATGGAGTTTTCCTATATTCATGGGATAGGCTAGCTTATGTGGAGATGTGTGTCATAGGTGTCATAATAATGTCATAAGTAACTCCTTTGACTGGCTATTCTAGGTATGGAAGTTACTTCTCTATTCTTAGCACCCTGTCACCACCTTTCATGGAGAAGTTACAGTCTATTCTTGGGGTGCTTTGACCACCTTTTGTGGAGGAGTTACTTACGTGCTCTCCTATATGTATTCTTCACTTTGGCCATCTTACATTAATGGAATAATGGCTTTTATCCAAATTGTCTATGCAATTGTCTCTTGTTTGATTTCATTTACTTTAGCATTTTGTGGTATTCACTTGCTTCATCCCGTGCAACCACGACTCGTGCATCCTCGTTATTCAAACCTTGGCAAATCCTCTGATATTTCCCACCAAGTTATCTAAATTCAATGATATAGACCCTTTTTTAGGTGAGATGCATATTGAACTTAAGGAGTGAACACACACAATTAAAAAATGACCCTATAGGTTGAATCCAAACATTAAATGAAGATAAAAGTAGACATTAATTGAATGAGGGAAGATGGAATCATATATCCAATTTAGAAGTCAAAGTAGGTTAGTCTCATGGTTATGCATCCTAAGAAGACATGCAAAATATGGGTGTATGGAGATTATCAAGCACTAAATGATCCTTGTGTTGACAATCCATTCCGTATTCCCTTCATGAATGAGGTACTTTAATATGTCAAAGTGAATGAATTTTAATGATTAATAGATGGATTCAGTGGATATCATCATATACACATCATAACTGAAGACCAAAAAAAATTTCAAAACAAATTGGGGGTCATTAGATTATAAGTTAATGCCATTTTGAATGAAAACACACCAATAGTTTTCTCCAGATCACTTGTTACAGTATTTAAAGACTTGATTCATGATTTTAATAAGTCTATTTGGATTATTGGATAGTTTTATATTTATTTAAAGGACCCCTATTTAAGTTTTGATTAATATTGGAGAGATGTTGAACACTGTGAATTACATTGAATTTGAATAAATGTCTAATTTTCACACCATTTGACATACAACGTGGACATGTTGTCTATAGTTACATATTTCTGGTGGATCAAGTGAAAATTTTAGTCATAGTAGGACTCAAACCACCAATTAGCTAAACAAAATTATAATCATTTCTAGGTCACACTAGTTATTATCATAACTTCATTCATGGTTATGTAGCCATTTCAAAATATCTTGAACATTTATTGTGAAAATAAATTAAGTTCAAATGGACTCTTTATTTCAAAATATTTTTTACATATTTGAAGCATAATTTAGTCATAGCCCCAATTTTGGTTTTCCTAGACTAGAACAAATTGTTCCATGTTTATGTGGATTCATCAAGAACAATAGTGGGAGTCATGCTAGATAAAATAAGATATGGAGGTATAGATAATATGATTCACTTTAAAATTCAAATTTTTTTTGTGGCTAATAAAACCTATATGATAAAAGAGTGAGAATACTTGGAAATGGTCTTTATACTTCAAAATTTCTAACATTACTTGTTGGCTACCCCATTTGAGTTTTTACTGATCACCAAACATTACCATAATTGGTCAAAAAATTAATGTTGGGAGTGAGATTTTAAATGTGGATAATGCTCTTTCAATAATTTTAGTTTAAAAATATATGTAAAACTAGGTAAGGAAAATGTTTGACTACACCATGCAAGCCACTTTCAAATAAGGGAAAAAATTGAATATTATCAAGAGGAATCTTCAAATTCACACTTATTAAGAGTGAGTATGATCTTGATATAATTAGATGATATTAGAAATTTTATTAAGAAAGGTACATTTCACGATCATTATTTATAATGTGATAATAAATAGTATTAGTATTACCAATGGGTTTCTCTAAAATCTAGGGAAGGGTGATGTTTTACATAGAGTGGCCCTAAATCATGGGATATCACATGTATTGGAATAATAAAATATCAAGAGGAAAATTTGGAGGTGAATTAACCTTGAGAAAAATATTACAAAGTGTGTTTTTGTGGCCACCATTATTTTAGGATACACACATGGTTGTGAAATGATGTGATGCTTGTCAACATATGGGAAAACCTAACCATATAGATGATATGCATTTGAATCTAGTTTTGGATATGTAACCATTTGAGAAATGGGGAATTAATTTTGTAGGGCATATAAATAATGCATATAAACATATTATAATACTAGATATATTGTAAATATGATAGGCAATTTCACTAAATGGGTTTAGGCAATTGTAATTCTAAGTTGTAGCATGAAAGATACTAATTTTTTTATGAAAAAATTATAACAAGATTTGGATACCTAAGAGAGTTGATAAGTGATAATGGCACTTTTTTTTTGAATAATACTATCAAAACCTTAATAGAAGAGTTTATGATTTGTCATCATAAGAGTACAATGTATCATCCTCAGGAAAATGTTTAGGCCAATTATTCTAATAAGGTTCTATAAATATGCTTATTAAGATCTACAATGTTCAAAGGGATGAATGATAAGATCACATACCATAAATATTATGAGATTATATATATATATATATATATATATATATATATATATATATATATAAACATGCGATTGGATGTACCACATTCTTACCTGTGTATGAAATGGAAGTTATGATGCCAATGGAATACATGGTACCTAGCTTTCAAATTAAAAATATAATATGGTTAATTAATAAAGAATCTCTAAAAACTATTTTTGGAACTAAATCACATGGAAGAAATAAGGTGATTGGTGAATTGGAATCAGGTTGATCATAAGTGAATTCAAAAGGCATGGAACAATCATAACTTGCAATCCAAATAGTTTCAAGTTAAGAAAATGGTATTATTATACAAACTTAGATTTAAGACACATATTATAAATTTATGCATAATATGAAAATGATCTTATATATTTCATCATGTGTCATAAAAAGGCAATATATTACTCTAATATGCCCAATGAAATATTATTATAGGAAAGATAAATGGTTTTAGGCTCAATATCTACTGTCGATGATCTCTAGACAATTGACATTTCACAAATAAGTTCTTATGGCACAAAGTATACCAAGATTTTAATTTTATAATTTATTTTATTTTATCAACTTTGGTAGAATTATAAGATGTAATTAAGAGAATATAACATGATTTCAATCACATGAGATATAATGATGTAGCACAATAAAGTTTTTGATACCATCATTTACATAGAAACAAGATCAAGTTTGTGAAATGGATCTATTATTTATTTGAGAAATATTTAAGTTTAGGAATGAGGTGAAAATGTATGAATAGTGTAAATTTATATAATAATGTATTTTATATGCATAACATGGTAGTAAAAAACATATAAATATGATAGACTAAATGTCAAAAGAGTCATACAATAAGTGAATAAAACCTATGTAAGGAATAAAAGGATCACCATAAATATCAAGGAAAAATACAATGATTACTTCAAATAAGTAAGAATGGAGAGTCTAGATATATGGTAAAAATCTCAAGTAGATGACTAGGTGTACTAAAACTAAATGAAAGAAAAAAAACAAAAACAAATGTATAGTACATGAAATGTATAATATGACTTGTGAGTCATCAATACATGTATTTGGGGTCATATAGACACCCCAAATATGTCTCCTTATTAATATATCATCATCATCAAAGTTTTGGTTGCATTGATATTGGTAATTAGTCCTAAAGTTTGTTTATTTTAAAGCATATTTAGGAATTTATTTTTTGGCAAATAGTTCCTTTTCCTAGGGTAGTTTGATGAGGAGGCATGATTTTGTCTTGGTCATATATTTCTTGAATTTTGCCTCTTAAATCTATGTATATATTCATTGAAAGCCCCACTATTTCATGACATGAACAAAACTATTTATCTTTGTAATAGGTTGGCCTATGATTTGAAAATTTAATGTGCATAGAAGGCAATTTAATCAAGTTTTTATCCATTGATTCCTTAAGTATAGTGTATTGAATTTTGAAAAAGTATGTAGATTTAGATGCAATGATGTCCATGTTTTGTGTTTTTTATTATTTAAATTTAGTATTATATAAAGTCTTGGTTGACTTATGAATACAACATTTTTTTGATTCCTACAGATTGATGTTTGGACTTTGGTTTTGATTGATTATTATTTCTCTAGATCATGGATCAATGTGTAAGATTATTAAATGATTTGTATTCTACATTAATAAATACACCTTTAAGTGATGTTATGAGACTATTGATAAATATATATTATCTTTGAATATGACATGGTTCATAAATCAATGATCTCATATGACATAAAATCTAAAGATGTAATATTTCATTTTATAATTGGGACCTTTATAAAGATGTTAGAGTTGATGTTTGGACCTTGGTTTTGATTGATTATTCTTTCTCTATATCCATGTCTCTATACATAATATTAATGAATGATTTGTACAATATGTTGAGAAACACACCTTTAATTGATGTTATGAGACTATTGATAAATATATGTTATCTTTGAATATGACATGGTTTGTAAATCAATGAGATCACATGACAATGAAATCTAAAGACATAATATTTAATTTTATCACTGGGACCTTTCTAAAGATGTTGAAAACTTTCGAATGTATTTTTAGGTCTATTTTTGTTAATTTTTTAATGTAGAACTATTCTTTGTATATATACCATTGAATACAATGAACCAATAGAAAAATAATAGAGAAAAGTTAAGACATCACTAACTAAATTTCTAGGAAATAACTTAATCATCATCAACAGATGGTCCTCACAATTACATATAGGATTCAATGTTAAATAAAGATGAACTTCATGATCACCATTGCCATAAAATAATTTGAGTTTTAGAAATATCAAGTCATGTGAAAAAATAATGGTCAATATATGTTTATGGATTTTGATGAGTCATTGAATTGGTTTTCACACTAACCATAAATATTTCTTGTTCTAAGGATAAAATATGCACTTGTATTTAAAAATTACCTACAATATCCATCATACTAACTATATCATGTGTATGAATGGTTTCACTCTTTATAAATTACTTCAAATGTTAATTATTATTATTGTTGATGGAGGTAGATACACTATTTTGTATAGTAATAGGTGTCAAACATTTATAAAAAATAATATAATAGGTAGAAACACAAGTAAAAACCCTAGAGGTGTCTACATGAGAAATTTTTGCATTCATAACCTCTTAATATTTATGAATCATTTCATAAAAAAAACTTAAGGTTTGTAATAAAAATTTATTTAAACTAGAAGTACATTTGTTAATGTTTGTATTCATTAAAAATTTGATATTTTACAGTTTAAAATCCAAGAAAGATAACATTATCATCTATTTTATCATGCACACTATAATAAAAATCAATAAATGAACACACAAATATACAAAAACCCTGAAAATCAAAATCCAAAAATGAATGAAATCAATAAACCATAAGAAAATGATGGTTTGAAAAAACCTAGGTTGAAAGCTAAAAACATAAGGGGTTACTCCAAACAGTGATAAACTAATTATAATTAAATAGATCTAATCATACATCTATGAAAGTAATTTTTTATATCTATCTATTAGGCTAATATCAGTAACATATCTAAGTGCAACAGATAAAACCATGCTATGTAAATTAAATATGAAATGAAGCTTAAGGAACGATCCCACATAATTACTTTTATAGAATTATAGACCTATAGAATGTGTTTATAGAATGTTTGAATAATGCTATTGAAATCTAGGACTTGAAAACTTGTCCTATGCATACGCATGTTCTATGTGGGTTTATTTTTGTTATAGTCAGTCTGGTCAAAATTTCATCTTCTGGGTTAATCTTTGTGTCACTAATTTTATCATGTGTAGGTTTTACAAACTTATTTTTTTGTCATGGGTGTAATGTCTCTTTTTTTATGTTCATGTACTTTTTATTTGGTGTTTTAATAGATAGAATGTGTAGAGTTTATGTTATTCCTCTTTGATTTAGATTTACACTCAAATAAAAATAAAGAGTTATGGAGTAGGGAAGCTACTGAAGTAGTGTTATAGACTATGTATCCCACATACTAGGAATAATAAATTCACATAGTTATACAAGTGTGTGTATGGAATAAATTGAATGAGGTTTTTGAACCTTCTCTTCCATAGAAGTGATACAACTATATATAACCTAATACCCTCCTTTGGCATAATTTGAAAAATGAAATACCAAGAATAAAAACTCTATTGACACGTGTTTTAGACACACAATAGGATTTAGAAAGCATAAAGGAGGGACCATAAGACATAACACAAATCATAAACCATAAAATAATTTAGATTTCCCTCATTCTAACACCACTTTATAAAGAGTTATGGAGTAGGGAAGCTACTGAAGTAGTGTTATAGACTATGTATCCCACATACTAGGAATAATAAATTCACATAGTTATACAAGTGTGTGTATGGAATAAATTGAATGAGATTTTTGAACCTTATCTTCCATAGAAGTGATACAACTATATATAACCTAATACCCTCCTTTGGCATAATTTGAAAAATGAAATACCAAGAATAAAAACTCTATTGACACGTGTTTTTGACACACAATAGGATTTAGAAAGCATAAAGGAGGGACCATAAGACATAACACAAATCATAAACCATAAAATAATTTAGATTTCCCTCATTTTAGCACCACTTTATAAAGAGTTATGGAGTAGGGAAGCTACTGAAGTAGTGTTATAGACTATGTATCCCACATACTAGGAATAATAAATTCACATAGTTATACAAGTGTGTGTATGGAATAAATTGAATGAGGTTTTTGAACCTTCTCTTCCATAGAAGTGATACAACTATATATAACCTAATACCCTCCTTTGGCATAATTTGAAAAATGAAATACCAAGAATAAAAACTCTATTGACACGTGTTTTAGACACACTATAGGATTTAGAAAGCATAAAGGAGGGACCATAAGACATAACACAAATCATAAACCATAAAATAATTTAGATT
The DNA here is from genome assembly GCA_037957365.1 of Torreya grandis. NCBI lineage: Eukaryota > Viridiplantae > Streptophyta > Pinopsida > Cupressales > Taxaceae > Torreya > Torreya grandis. The sequence continues at coordinate 62,006 of JARHVA010004944.1, forward strand.
TCCCTCTTTCTAGCACCACTTTACCTATTTATGTGGGTTTTCACCTTCTCATTTTAGGACTGATAGTATTTTTTTCCAATGCATATGTTATAGGTATATGGTTTTATAGATAACCAAGTGGTGGAATATCATCATGTGACCTAAAAACCATCAAATGAAATTCACCCAAGTAATAAAAACAATACCTACGAAGGAATATTTATAATGGAATTATATTACAATAATCAAATCTTATAAAAAAGAAAAAATAGATGGAAGAGAATGGAAGAAAATAAGTGTTCTATGTTTGAATGAAGTAAATTAAAACTAACCATCTTGTGATATTAGTAAAGAAAATTTGAACTAATATATAACCTAATATTGTAATATTTATATCAATCTAGATATAACAAAGAGTTTATAAAAAATATATGCCAAATAGATTCAATAACTTTGGCTTAAAAATATATGATTAATTATGAATTGCTTAATCACATCCAACCATAAATTAAGATCTAAATCATAGTCTCTCTATATAAAAAGGTTATAATAGATATCAACTCAATCTAACTCTTCATAAATTAAAATTATTTGAAAATCACATGAAATCACCTTTTTTTAATCAAAATTACTCATGCATACCATAAAATCCAAAAAAGAGAAAAAAAATAAAGCACATTGAACTTTCCTAAGAAATTCTTAACTTTATTGATATTGATAGGATTTGCTTCTTCCCCTTCAATTTTTTTATTATAATGCATATATATAACCCTATGATTACTTATTTTCTTTTATAAAATCCATTATATATGATCATTTATTGAAAAAAAAATGATTAAATCTAAAACTATCTAAAACAACCAAAAATAAAACTAGAGATAAATCTAAACTTAAGGTGAGTTATGCTATTATAAGAAAGAACTATGACTTTATTTAAAATTTGAGGTCATTTAGACTCATATATTATCTTTATTTAGATCAATCTTGGTCATTATTGACCATGTAAAGTGTTATCACATATTATCATGTAACTAAAACTTTAAAAATTATCCTACTCCACATCTTATGTCCTTCTACCAAGTTTTTATAATGTTGGAAAAATTATATGAAATACAAAAAACTACCATGAAAATTATGATGGCTTGATAGGTGGTGATGGATATCAATTTTAATCCTACATTCATGGGCTGGCATCACCATTATATACTTACACTTGATAGCTAGATGTTATCATGTCATTTTTGTTATGTTTATACCATGTGGTGTCATTTTGCACTATCACATATTTTCCTTGTGAATATTGGAATGTTCACCCTCTTATCCATGAAAATAAGCATGATTATGACAAATGTTATTTCAGATTGAGTCATATTTCTCTAATACATGAATATTAAAACCCAATACACATCTCTTTTGAATTATAAATATTATGATGTTGTGGAGTCGTGACTAGTCGAGCTAAAGGATAAGATCACATTTATTTAGGATATATAGTTCCATGTTTCATGGAACTATCTCACATACCTATAAATTATTTTTTAATATTTGATTTCCAAACCTTTTATCTCCCTAGGAGAGAAAAAATTGACAACTGACACCTTTGGATATAAGTGCAGATCCATAGGGGATTGTATATCAATTCTATTATGCTTCTCCCTTTTTGAAAATAAATTTTCATGATACTAAGAAAATATGAAACATGTATTAGTGTAAATAGGTCAAATATATTTGTCTTAGATTGTGTTGTGAAGTCATATGACCATGACAAGTGGCACCATATGATTAGGTCACATCTCCACAATGTAGCTCTATTAAAAATATAAGTGATTAAGTGAAAATATTTAAGTGAGTGCAAAGTTGACAACTGGTACTATTTTGATGGGGTCACATTTATTTAAAATGAGGTTATATGTTACAACAATGTGAGTAGATGTGAGGTTGTCACTTGACATGAATCAAATGACTTCCCCTTCACAATAAATAATTTTGAATGCAAATCAATTGCATATGGGTCAAAGAGATGCGATTGAACATGAAGTAAAAAAGTGGCACGCTCTATTGAATTAGATACTTAAAATAATATTTCATGAAGTGTGAATGTTGTGAAGGCCTTTGATGATAATACATAGATGTTGACATTCACTCATACTTATGAATATTGGAGTTGAGTTGTAAATGCATGAGATAACCTACGACTCAATGCAAAGTAGTGTGAATAAGTTTTTTGGATTATATACAAAATAAAAACTAAGATCAAACCTTTAAAAGGAAATTAAATTAAAAAATGTAAGAAAAAAGTTCAAAGAAGGCCTTATTAGTCATTGATCTCAAAAATATATAATAAATCGATGCATCAAAATGAAGTCTTTCAATCAAATCATATGAGTATAAATCCAAGAACTTAAAGCATGATATTAGAAGTTAAAAAAAGGAAACAAAAATTGTGATTTAATATCTTGACCTCAAAATAAATATGAAATATAAATCATTTTCCTGAATCCAATACCAATAAATATGTACTTATTAAGATAAATGTGTCCATATCAATGGGGTCTCCATTGAAAAATAAACAAGGGTCTATTGGGCACAAAAAATGGTGAATTCTATGTGGAAAACATTGTTAAGTGTTTATAATTTATAATTTTTGGTTAATTTTGAAATAAAACCAGAAATTATGTAAAAAAAGCTCAATTTTTAAAAATGAACATGAATATTAGATTTAGTCTTAGCACACAAGTTACTAAGCCTTGAAATTTATGAAGAATCATGTTCAAAGTCATTCATGGATTTAATTTTGAGGTTTTTGGGACATAATTCAAGAGTGATTACTTGATCAAAAATTTAAAATGATAGTTAATTTTTATATTGTATTCTTGTATGGGAATGGCTTGGGTATGACTCTATTTCCATCCAAACATTTATAGCCCTAACACAGACCTTTGGCTCAAATCTAGGCCTTTTTCCATTGTTAAATTTGTGTCCATATCCCAATGGATATTTCCCAAATCACCCTTTTTAAATAAACATTCTGATATTCCTTTGAAGATTTCATATTCTCCTTTTCTCTTTTTTGATTTCTTTTTTTTAATTCTCTCAAAGGGTTGGGAACCAATACATCCAGACATGAAGATTTATCATAAAATTTAGTCACGAGTGATCCATCATTTTTTTTCTCATACACCTCAAGGTAATTCTTGATGTGATTCAGTGTATTTATGAATATTTTAAATGAAAATAATTTTCTTAATTCATGTGATAATTCTAAAATAAACATTCAGTTCTCGATTAAAAAAAAATTTAATAAAATTTAATATTGATATTCAATGAAAATTTTACCAAATTTACTAAATATTAAACATTTCATAATGAATTTATCTTTAGTCAGCCAATTGAATATGACTAGGGACTTGGTCAGTGGAAAATAATGTGTGGAGAAAATTTCCTAGTTTGTTTCTTGTGTCCATGGAAACACTTACTAAACTAACACTACTGAAATAAAAATAATTTACAAGAGCAAACTAGTCTAATTCTAACTTGTCATAATCCTAAACTAACAATTCAAAGTCAAAGCTTAGAAGGTAGACTTGAAAACTTGGCATGAAACACTTCACACCACTTGGATACAAAATTTAACTTTTATTATTCTTAGTTTAGAAAATACATCCTTTTATTATTTCCATAATTCATTCAATTTGTTCATTCCAAAATTTAAAAGATCCAAAATCATATGTTTCACATAATTATTCTTATCAAACATGAAATTATTAAAAAATTGGGCTCATGTAAACATACCTGAAAGTAAATCCAAATGACTTCATCCAATTGTTTTATCCATAATTCTATGATATTTAGAATTGGATACATAATGAATATCAATTATTTAAGATTTGATTCATCTAGTGAACATGTTTATATTTATTGATATTACATAGGTTCAATGTATACTTCTTTCCAAATGTGTTTGTCATGTTCACTTGTAATTAGAAGATCTTCCTTGAGGAGCAAAGTTTTTTGGGTATTCATAAAAGGGTACATAACCTGCCTCAAATATATGATATAAATCCATTTGGATATCATCTTTGACATTCTCTTCATCTTGAAAATGTTTATCCACCCAACATTCTCTAACCCATTAAAATTTCAACATTATCCACCTATTAAAATCTCATAGCCTTGTTTGAATATGGAAAACAAATCATCATCAACATTTTGCACTTTTGCTTCTTGTTGTATATAATCAGTGTCATCTGATTATTCAACTATGTGAACTTATACATCACTCTCAAAGTCACAATACACATTATCATAGAAACATCCATGCTCAATAAATCAATTTTCACTATATTCATTTGTATCTACAATAAATGATATAAATGGTTCAATCATAAGATCTAAATTTGTGTAATGTTCAGGAAAATATTAGAAATATGTTAAATGATGGGATTAGTATTTTGAAAAAAAGTCTAGTTTAAATGATATACCATGGGAGAGTTCAAAATTTTATAATATTGATGAATTTTTTGTATGACATTTTGGAAGCAGGCATAATGTTTCATTATTATTTGGGTAGACAACTCCCTATCTAGTCTGATATCCTATACATAAGACAAAAATAATGTGTTTGCTATATATGTTTTTAAAATAATGAATATAATTTGATATAAGGAATTTATGTATAAGATAAAAAAATGGTAGCTTCATGGGGTCTAAAACTAATGGGGATGTTGTTATAGATCTCCTAAAATCTAATATTGAAATCCCTAATTGGCTGATTGAGTGGTCTTTGAGCAACTAATTCATCACTAATTAGTTATTAAAATTATAAAACAAATGCATCCTCTAATTCCTTCTAGCTATGAATTGAACCATATGTTAAATTTAGAAACCATTAATACTCAAATCCATATAATGTAAATGGAAACAACCTATAGACTACATCCTTATGCTAAATATTTAAGAATCCCAAAGCATTTTTGGAAGAATGAACATGATTTTTATTAGTTATATCATTTTAGAATTTAGGAATGTAATTGAAATCAGTTTTTGTAAATTCACATTGAACACTATTAATGTTAATGGTTGTCTCACTAATCCACGTCAATTTTTTCTCTCTTTTCAATTTTATAATTTTCATTTTTTATGGATTTTTGGCATTTTTGATAAAAACTAAAATAAAAACACATGTTAGGGGAAACTAATCTCAAATGGGCCCTAATTCTAGTGCCAAATTACGTATTATTTTTTGTTTGAGACACATAATAAGATTTGGAAAGCATAATGGAGGGACCATAAGACATACCATAAATAAAAAAAATCAAGTTGCCCTCCTTCTAGTGCCAATTTACTAGTTGATGTCAGTTTTAGACACACCACAAAAAATGAGTTTTTAACATCTCATTTTAGTACTATTGATAATTTTATCCATTTCACAAGTTGTAGACATACAATTTATAGATAACTAAGTAGTGGATTAGAAACATATGACCTCCAACCCATCAACGTAAATTCACCAAAGTGATCAAAACAATATGTAATAATGAATATTTACAATGATATTATATTATAATAAATATATCTCATAAAAAATGAAAATAGATGGAAGGTTAGGGCAGAAATAAAGTGTTCTATGCTTGTATGGAGAAAATATTTCAAATTTTAGACACTTAGATTTAATCACTAAGTGTTTGACAATGTTTAATATTGACATCCTTACCTCATTTAGTGAATTCACCATTTTTTTGACTTGAAATCTCCATGAGAGAATTTTCTATACCACTTATTGCATTAAAATCACTAAAATAATAATTTAAGAATCCCTATTTTGCTTATTTTTTCTTGTCAACTAAATTTTAATTGTCTCTGTCCTTCTGGAATAAGACTGTAGTAGTCAGATAGGGCCTTATCCACTAGTGCAACCTTGTTCCCTATGATCTAATGGTAACTTGTTAAATTAAATACACTCCATATTACTAGTCTAATGATTTTAACAAAGCATGTTCACATAGACATTCAAAATATTACTCTATATAAGTACATCAAGGTCATTCAATATATATATATATATATATATATATATATATATATATATATATATAACAATCACTTGAAAATTATAATACAAATTAAGTAAAAGAGAACTAATATTTTCAAATTAAATTCTAATATTCTATGAGTCATTAGAAAATTTTAAAGTTATTTTATTACATGATAAGGGCACTCTTTGTCAAGTGTTAAAGGTAATCTATCTATTTTCATTCATATATCAAATATCAATATTCACACACTCACTGTAGGAGGGAGAAATACATCACTCTATGGCCATTTCAAGATATGTAGGCAACACTTAGATTATGTAGGATTTTCTAAAGATAGATCAATTATTCCCCTTTCTTGATTCCATCCTTTGTATTTGACATACATTTGGTTTATTATTACATATTTAGGGTTTGGATTTTATAGGTCTTCCACATAATAAAATACCACACACAAATAATCATAAAATCCTCTCAAATAGCCATAAGTGCTCACAAAAAAAAATCAATGACACAGTCAACTAAGAAGTTTCTATAGTCAACATATAAGTTTAAAATACATCCTTATCCTCCTAGTGTGGCCTTATCCCAATATAGGTTTAAATTTTACTTTTTATAGTGACATAGTTCATAGTCATTTTTTATCAACAGTCAGCCTGCATAGTCAGCATAAATTTTGTTTAATCTATGTTTAAATATCTTCTTGTCAATAGTCCATTTATATCTCACTTAAAATTTTGTAAATTATTGTATTTAAAATTTATAATATGTATATTTTGTAGATATAAATCAGCTTTCAATAGTTTATGTTTTATTAAATTTCATGGTTAAATCAAAATAAACATATTAAACACACACAAAAAAAAAAAGCCATCTCATGAGTTTAGTCAAGAAAATTTGAACTAATATATAACCTACTATAGTAATAATTATATCAATCTAGATACAATAATGAGTCTATTATTTTTTTTTGAAATAGATTCCATAACATTAGTCTAAAAATACCTGATTTAATGATAAGTTGCATACATAAATCCAACCACAAATCAAGATCTAAATCACCATCTTTGTATATAAAATGTATAGAATAGTTATTAAATATTTATAAATCTTAATATATTAAAATGATTTGAAAATAACATGAAATTAATTTTTTTTAATTAAAATTATTCATGCATACCATAAAATCCAAAAAAATAAATAAAAATAAAGCACATTGAACATTTTTGATAATTTCATAAATTTATTGATATTGCTAGGATCATCATCTTCCCCTTCAAATTAATATATGTTTGTGTGTGTGTGTGTGTGTGTGTGTGTGTGTGTGTGTGTGTGTGTAACCTTATGGTCACCATTTTAGTTTTTAAAAATCCATGACATATGATCATTTATTGGAAAAAAAATGATTACTAAAATTATGTAAAATAGCTAAAAATAAAACTAGAGCGAACTTTAAATTTAAAATAAGTTTTGTTAATCTAAGAAAGAACTACAACCTTATTTCAAATCTAAATCCATTTAGGATTATCCTTTATCTTAATTTAGATCAATATTGGTTTTAATTTACCATTCAAAGTGTTATAACATCTTATCTTGCAACTACAATTTGAACTATTTTTTTTTTAAATTGAAAATTTTGATAGTAATTAATCAAAGAAATAATACAAATATAAGACCCAAAAAGGGTAAGGAATTTAAAAAAAAAAACCCCATAAGGGGGTTAACTGAATAGGAAGTACAACCAAAGAAATTAATATTTGAGCCAAAACCTAAAACAATGATAGTCTATCTCTTTTGTAACATTGTGAGCTTATCTTTAATCTTCTCAATCACAATAGGTAGCTTAGAGCTCCTAGTGTTTAACTATTCTAGTTGAAAAAAAGAGAGGAAATAATCTAAGTTTGATAAATAACTAGGATCAAACATTTACCAGATTATAGATGTTAGCAATAGTTTTTCCAAATATGAAAGTGGATGACCCGCTGACAAGTGCTCTATATGACGGAGTGGGTGACAGGGTGGAAAATACCTAGTAGGGTAGTTTTTTTTATTGAAATTGCTAGGAAAGAGTTTTGGAATAGTGGAGAGAAGAGAAGAATAGAGATACGAAGTAGATGTGCAATACTAAAATAAGTGAGGAATAGTTTCAAGGGTGGGGCAAAAGATGTATTTCCCAATATTAAGTCTGAGCTTAGACAGAGTTTGACCAATATGAAGTTTCATATGTAGAATATGCCAACCTAATAGTTGGAACTTGGCCTCAATGGGGTATTTATAGATAGTATTTTCCATGTGCTACCATTGAGAACCAGAAAAGGACATAGACCACTTGGTATTGAGGGGATTAGTAAGAGGAAGTAGGGGATAAGCAAATTGATACAAAAATCATGACGAGGTAGTGAAAATGGCTCCTTAGTTTGGCTAACCCCAATCTATCCAAGGGGGTGTAGGATTAATGGTAATTTTAAGGAGTACCTCAAGTAGAATCAGCTAAATTAATGAATTATAGGCTGGATTAAGTTTTACATGTAGCCTAAAAGTATGTTACATTGTGTTCTAAGATAGCCAATTGATAGTGTCTTTGTCTCAAATATATTTGATTTTATTAATGCCTTTTTTTGTAAAATACTTGGTGTTGAATTCCAGCTGAACAATAAGGGACAAATTATTAGACCAAATAACCCTGTTCCACAAAATACTAGAGCTAGGCACACTCAATCTATGGCAAATGGATTGATGATGCCATTGAAGTAAAGGGGTTATTTCCTACCAAGTTACCCAATTATATCTTAGGAGTAGAGAACCAAAAATGTCAAAGTAGGAGGCATTTAAAATTATGTCTTCATAAGGAATGAAGGACCAAGATCCCTTATGAGAAGCATGTTGAATCTGTTCCTTGATAAGAATCTTCTAGGGCTTATTACCTTTGGTGGCTCTTGTAATCCATTTGGTAGTAAGACATTTTCCTTGTTATACTAGATCAATAATTCAAATCCCACCTATTGATTTATGTTACATACATAACCTCCATAAGATTAATACCATAACTTTCTTTCTTGAATGATTATTCCATAGGAAACCATAGATCAATTGTATTAGTTTATTATAAGCTAATTTTGAGGGGAACCAAAAAAATGAGTAGTAAGTATGGCTGCCAAAAAAATGTGATTAATAAAAACCAACTTGTCAGCTAAGGACAAAAATTTACAAGACCAATAGTCCACCTTTTTCTAGAGTTTATTAAGCACCCAGTCCCATAAGTCTCAAGGGGAGATATGGATGCCAAACGAAATACCCAAATAATGGGGAATCTTCCCATGAGGAATGACAATCCATGTTGGAGGAATCCAAGACAAGTAAGGCTCAATTTTGATGAAAAAGACTTCCATTTTATGGTTACACAACTTTGATCCAGAAGGGTCATAATAAGTATCAAGAATAGACTGCACATCAACAACTTCTTAGTGAGTTTTTTGCCAAAAAAAAGTAATCATAAAAAAATGAGAGTCTAGAGCATAAGAACCCTATGGGAGAGTAATCCCTTTTAGATCACCTTACTGGTGTACTTTTTGAAGCATATATCCAAGGGTATCAGCAACAATCACATACAAAAAAATAATAAGTGGACAACATTGATAGATGGACCTTTGAAGGTCAAAGGATGTTGTGAGGTTATCATTAACCACAACTTGGGCCTATGTTTTAGTGAAGATCATCTGAATGCAATATCTAAAACATGGGCCAAATTCCAACCACTCAAGTATCTAAAGAATAAAACACCAATGAATCTATTCATAGGCTTTGTCAAAGTCAATTTTGACCAATAATGCATCTTGATCAGAATCTTTAGCCCACTATGCAGTTTCTGTAGCATAGAGTAGATTATCTAAAATGTATCTACCTTTTAGAAACTTGGCTTGCTCAGGATGAACAATATACTATGCTATAGGTTTTAGTTTCAAATTAATAGCCTTTACAATAATTTTGTAATATACATTAAGGAGAGTGATGGGATACCATCCACAAACCTTATTCTTGTTTCCAACTTTATGGATTAATTTGATCAAGACATGATTAATAACATCCCCTAGGGATCCGTTGGAATCTACCTCTTTATACATATTAAACAATTCCATCTTGAGAATAAGCCATGGATCTTAGAATAATTCAACAAGAAGTCCATCTAAACTAGGGCCTTTTTAGTCTTCATTATCCACAAGGTTGTTTCAAGATCAGCTAAGGTGAAATGTTTCTCATGAAGGTGGTTAGTAGCTTGATCTACCTTGAATAAAATACATTGTTGTAGCCATTCCTCAAAAAAGGATTCATATTCTTCAAAGTAGTGTTATTCATGGAATAGAGTGCTAAAATGTTGAAAAAAGACATTCTTAATGTCATCAAGTGAAGAAGTCTCATTACCATCCTTAGTAAGAATGGTTGAAATATGTTCATGGTGATGCTTGTATTGTAAATACTTCAATAAGTATTTATATCCCTGATCTCCATGTTTATTCTAGAATAGACGGGCCCATATTTTAGCACCTTGGCCCCTATAAAACTCATACTTTCTTAAATTAGATTTAGTTTGGGCAACAACAGATTATAAGGAGATGTCATGAGGTTGTTATTCAAGAGTTGGGCATTATTTGCTAAGTTGATGCTTTAGATCAAGATCATTTTTCCATCTCTATTTAGCCATTATCCTTCCAAAACCTCTTAGTAAATTGATTGTTCTTGACATAATAACTTCCCACCAAAGTATCCAACCCACAGAAGAGGTGGCCTATGGTTGAAGTTCCTGAATAATAGAAATTTGGAAAATACAATGTAGGGAGGAGAGATGAAAAATATTTATCTTAAAAGGGAGTTGATTGCAAGGAGGTGGTGAAGGCTTCAAATTTAAGGAACATGAAATAGGAAGATGATAAGATAAAATAATATCATTGAGAGTCGTAACAAGAGGGAAAGCAAGGAGTAACTTCAAAAAAGTGTAAACATAGAACCTATCAATTCTACAGAGTTGCCTATGAAATCCAACTTTATTGTTGGACCAAGTGAACCAACACCCTACTCTTGAAGTCATACATACAAAAAGAGGGTCAAAGACTCCCAATGAGTTGAGAAAATGAATCCAAGATAAAAATTATTTGCTAGAGAGAGGAGATGATTGAGACCAATTTTGGTCCCTTTTATGCTCCACCATGTTGAAGTCACCTCCTATGATCCAATCTATTAGGGGAAGAGTGGAGCTCATCCAATTACGAATCTTGATGCAATATATTATTATGTTTGGGGCATATATTGAGAAAAAACCAATTTTTCTCTCTTGAACATAAACTGTATCCCAAACACATCTATGGGCAAGGTATTTAATAGTAGAAACAACCTTGGAAGAAAGGAAGGTTGGTAAGATCAACACTACACCTCCTCATCCATTTTCATGAGAGGTGTAATAGGGTGAGAGGTGATTGTATATACAATGTATCTTGAACAATAGATATGAGCCTCTAACTATAACCTATTGTAAGAAGATTACTTTGGAAGGATGGTCTTGTAGTACCCTTTTCACATGAAATTTTCATTCAGGGAGGGTGAGCCCTCAAACATTCCATGAATGAAGATTGAGCTTCATGGTTCACTTCTAGTAGGAGGCTAATCAACCTCAATATGAAAAAATAAGGAAAAATAGTTGTAATCAGGATTGGGGTTGGGAGATAGAGATACCTATTGTACTACACATTTCATTGAATGAGATCTCCCTCACCCTCAGATCTTCCTTTGGTCACTTTAAGAGATTCCCCAACCCTAGACCCTAATTATTTAGAGGCTTACTTGGGTCCTATAATTTTTGATCTAGTACATTTCCCAATAGAATTCCAATTGTCAGGAAGGTGAATATCATTTACTTGAGTTTTTGGAATAGATATAGGTGATACATGAACAAAGAGAGGCTGAGTATCATTTTTTTACAAGTTAGGGTTGGGGGTAGAAGAGCTCATATTATTAAAAGGTGGAGAGGATGATTTTAAAGGGATTTAGTGGGTAAAAAAAGCCTTAGCTAAAAGCTAATCAATTCATTGTTTCTTGAGTTTATGTTTAGGGCAGTTTTAGATTAAATGGCCATCTTCTTGATAATAGAAATAGGTGTTATGTTTGTTGAGATAAACCATAGGTTGTGATTATGTAAATATAGGGCTAAAATGTTAAATATAAGTACATAGAGGTTGAAAAATATCTATTGCAATGTAAAATCTAGGAAGGTTTTTGAGGTTGTAAAATTTGTGTTTATCATTTTTACACCATAGGACATTATCTAGCTAACTAATAATCTCACAGAGAATGGGTCTGATAGCTAGGTTAAGGAATGGAAATTATACCCACATAGGATACCATGAGAGAGATGGTTCTTTAGGGTGAAAGTTGAGATGCCAACCCTAAAGATAGCATACCTAACCATTTATAACCCATGATCCATATTGAAGGTTTGCATAGGCAAATTTAGAGGCAAAAATTATAAAAACATACCCTCTGCTTAACCCCTTTATGGAGTCTATTTTACACCCCTGGAATCCTCCTAGACCTAGCATGTCAAATTATATAATTCAATTTTATAAGGTATGACTATAAGAAAAATTATAATAATTATACGATGGGAAATATCTATGGAAATTTCAATAAACTCCTCAGGTAGTTGAAACTCAAAAGCCTTACCTTCTTGCTGACGTTTGGGGTTATTTAAACCATTAGTAATTTTTTAGAATATGCATTTGTTATGAGTCCAACATCATCACATATTTTGAGGAAGGGTCAATGTTCATGTCCATCCTCTCATTTTGGTTTGTCTTTATTTTTTTTTTTGTGTAAGAAGAACCCCTTCAATGGCTAGCCAAACCAATAGGGACTCCTGAGGAGGGAGGATGCGAAGGAGCCCATAGTGGTTAGCCCTCCTTCATTTTATAGTGAATCCCTATTTTAAGTGATGAAACCTTATCAAATATATTTTAGGTTTTTTCCTATATCAAAACTTGGATCTTAGGTCTGGATCATCCCCAATTTTAACTATTTAAAAATTATCCTGATATAGATCTTGTATGTCTTTCTACCTAGTTTTTATAATAATTTTTTTTTGTGAAATTAAATGAAGTAATGTGAAATGTGTGACAATTTTATGGGTGGTGATGGCCATAAATTTTAATCCTATATTCATGAGCTAAAATTACCATCATAGTCTTGCACTTGATAGCTAGATATTATCATGTCATTTTCTCTATGTTTATGCCACTTGGCATCATATCACATAGTCAAATCTTTTCCCTATAAATATCAAAATGTCTACCCTTCTATCCATGTGAATAATAGTAGTGATGAAAAGTGATACTCTTATATTGATTCTTATCTCTCCAAGGCTTGTTTATTAAAATCCATTAGTCATCTATTATTCAAACTATAAATATTGTGATGTTGAAAAATAGTTACAAGTGGAACTAGATGATAGGGTCAAATTTATTTATATTGTAGATCCATGTTATGTGGCACCATATTTCATAATCATAAATTATTATTGAATATTTTAATACCAACCTCTTATCTCCATGTGAGAGTGAAAAATATGATAAGTGTCACCTTTAACATATATCAATTATATTACGATTCTCCATTTTTGATAATAAATCCTTGTGATACTTCAAAAATACGACATGTGGTTTACTTAAAGGGATCAAATATATTTTTCATAAACTATTTTTTAAAAATATATGTGACCATGACAAGTGGCCCCATATGATTATGTTGCATCCCATAATGTAGCTCTATTTAAAATGCAAGTGACTAAGTGAAAATGTACGAGTGCAAAGTTTACACTGAGTACTATTCTAATGGGGTATAATTGATTTTAATTGAGGTCATTTGTTGTGATTTTATTATTACATGTGAGGTCTACACTTGTAAAGACCTAGATGACTTGACCCTTTGTGATGAATAATTTTAAACACATATACAAATGCATATGGGTCGGAGTGATGTGATTGAATGAAAATTTTATAAGTGGCATGCTCTATTGAATCAGAGTATTGAAATAATATTGAGTGAAATGAAAATGTTGTGGAGGTTTTCAATGATAACATGTGAATCCTATCATACACTCATGTTTATGAGTATTGGATCTTAGTACTAAAATGCAATAGACTATGATTAGATACGAAGCAATGCAACTAGGTTTTTGGGTGTTAATATCAAAAGGAAAGCTAAGATCAAATATTTCTAATATTTCAATGGTTATTGGGATATTTTTATTGATTTAACTTTCATATAATCCATTACCTTTATTTTTCATGCTTGATATATCATATTAATATTTTGAAATTAATCTTATTCTACCTTATTTTCATTCTTCCTCTCAAGTATCTCTATGTTCCTTTCAAGTTCAAAAAATCCTTTTAGATCCAGGTTTTCCTTACTTTCATTGTGATTAGATTCATTTGCACTATTCCATATTATATTATAGGCTTTCAATATATAATTAATCTATCTCCTTGTTACAATACTTTTTTATAGTCATTGAAGGCTTTTGCTTGCTTCATCTTTTAATTTTTATTCCTTCACAAAGGTATATCCTCTTCTTTCTCATGACACAAGAAAATTTTCAAATTTTGTAGATCCATATACACCATTATATTTTCATCTTCAAATACAAAATTTTGAATAAATCCTATTTAATTTTGGTCCATGTATGTGTCCCTCATCTACATTCTTGATGCATATACCAAGCTTTTGGTAAAGTAACAAAGGTACATTGAAAAACATGCATCAAATATCTTGGCTCAATCTATTGTGATTTTTATACTTCAACACATGTATGGACATGTATTTTTAGACATTTAGCCTCCTAAAATAATGGACACTTATATGAGATATAAATTTAAATGTGAATTTTTCCCATAGGATTTCACATACCTTCTCCCAATTAATTATTTTGGACCTATGGACAACCCACCAACTTGTTGCAACCCATTTCAATGCATAATTTAGTTTATTGACTCACATATCTATAATTAGGATATGGTTATCCATCATACAAAATAACTTGGCTAGATATTTTGTAAAAAATATTTATATATCGTTATTTTTTGGTGAACACCATTCACATGGGTCTTAATTCATGATCTTCACACACTCAATTAATCATGTGAGCATTTGAATCACCCACTAATTAAGGAAGTTTATTCTCATGGTAGGTTGCCTTCCTAATATAATCTATATTAGTAGGATCTAACTAATAGATGTGGTCAATCTTTGATTTTGTAAGATATCACACAGAATGGGACTTATACTCTTCTATTTGGAACTAAGGATATGTTTGAAGTGCCTAAACTAATCAAACCAATGGTTCTATTTTATATAACACAAGTTTCTCTTGTGCATGTCATGAAAAATAAAGATGATCAATACTTCACAGAGCTTCTAATTTAGGATTTGTATCAATTTTGACCAATCTATAATCCTTGTATGCATATGGATAAGATGGATCCTTTGGTATCATTCATGGTTTGTGCTCATAATTATTCAAAGGTATTCCAACAATAACATCAACATGGTATGATTCCAATTGGTTTTACACTATGTTGATGCTCATGAAACCATAATAGGCCCATTTTTTTCTAATTAAATAAATATAATGAGTCTCATCCATATTCATGTCAATCACCTCAAAATCCTCATGAAAAATTAAGTTGGATACCTTTATCTCTACTTCTTCTAGTATTCCAATAGGTTCAACTTGACCGTAGTCTACCGAACTCGACACAATAAGATTGTATATCTTAAATTTATCCTTCCAATAGATTACCAAGTAAATCTTGGATTCATTTTTATGGTGCTCCCAAAATCAAAATAGCATTAATAACTTCATATCTTGTGAGCTCAATTTCCATTATTGCATCCACATTCCAAGGCTTTTTAGTTTCAACATACCAAGCAATTATCTATGTTATTTTTTGTCCTTTGTGTGAAATATAAAAAATTATACAATAATTTTTTTTATGTTTTTAGAGACATGTTCATTTATTATAAAATTAACTAGTTTTAACATGTTTTTAGAGTTTTGATTACTCCCTCTTATCATAAGATTCAAGCAAATTATCCATACATTTGGGCATTAACGATTGCAATATCTCTTTCATTGACATTTTGATTTTGAATTAACTATAATATTTGGGTTGATTTAGTCATCATTACCTTCTCTCTCATAGGACCTAGATACCTGTCCTCTTATAGCATTTTTATTATGTTTTTAAGGCATCCCTAGCAAAATCAAAATAGCATCACAAACTTCATATATTGTGAGCTCAATGTCCATATTCCATCCACATTCCAAGACTTTTTAGTTTCAACACACCAAACAATTATATATGTTATTTATTGTCCTTTGTGAGAAATATAACAAATTATACAATAATTTTTTTATGTTTTGAGAGACATGTTTATTTATTATAAAATTAGCTATTTTTAACATTTTTTTAGAGTTGTGTTTACTTCCTCTTATCATAAGATTCAAGAAAATTATCCATACATTTGGGCATTAACTATTACAATATCTCTTTCACTGCCATTTTGATTTTGAATTAACTATAATATTTGGGTTGATTTAGTCATCATTACCTTCTCTCTCATAGGACCTAGATACCTATCCTCTTATACCATTTTTATTATGTTTTCAAGGCATCCCTAGAGTTGGAATACTTTATTCTCTATGTTGATTCCTAGTAAAACACCAGACAAAATCATGTTTCTTCAAATAAGAGTGTACCCTATTCACATTCCACACTATATTATATTCCTTCTATTTATATAAAATTAAGCAATCTTTAGTATTATGAACTTTCATGTAATTGTATAATATGCAAAAAAAATTTCCCATTGAAGGTTAAAGGGATAATTTCATGTGATATGGTTCATATATCCACACAAATAATAAGTAATAAGCTATTGTGGTTGTTTATTCCCTTTCCTTAAATTTTGGTTCCCTCCCTAATAACCACCCTCTCTTTGAAGTGATCCCCACCCTTTGTGTTACTAGAATATGCTTTGTATTTATTATTAGGGGAAGGAGGTTTCTAATTCAATTGTTGTTGTAGAGATATTGTATCTATTAGGAATGGGGAAAACATTCCAATAATCCAAGGATCTGAAGAGTTAGAAACAAAAACATCACATAAATAAGATAAAAATATGATATGAAAAGATAAGGTAGATCATATATTATTTAGAATAAGACATGTTATTACAATAGGAAGACCTTACATAAATAGGCAAGGCCAAACTAGAAACTAACCTAACTAAGTAATGTGGGATAAATCCTCACATAAGACAAACTAGGAAAAAGATGAAATACCTATTTATATCATAGAAAACATGAGAAATACATGATCTATCACCTCCCCCTCAAGTGAATCTAGGGGTTAACAATAGCCAAAAAAAATATAGGGGATAACGATAGCTAAAAATAATATAGTGGCATATCCATAGTATGAGTCTTGGCAACTAGGCTTGATGAAGTACTCATGTAAAATATATATCCATTAAATGAGTAATGAATATGTCCTCATGAACAACCCTAAGGAAATTTTTTTAAACCCAAGCATGACATGCAACTCACTGAAATGTGGTGATGTAAAATGCTTCATAAAGATGTTTGTAACTTGTTGCTAAGTCAAAATGTATTCCAAGATAAGAACTCCATCTTGGATGTGTTGATGAATGAAGTGCATATGTACCCCAATGTGCTTGGTCCATTGGTGATTAATTAGGTTTCAAGATATGTAAATTTCACTATGGTTATCACACCAAATTAAAATAGGTGAATCTTATGTGAAGCCAAACTCTATCAATAACTAATGAAACTAAAGAACCTACTAACTCATTGTAACTATTGCCCTATACTCAAACTCTATAGATGAAAGTTTAATAGCCTAATGCTTCTATAATGCCCAAATAATAGGTGAAGAATCAAGAAAAAATATGTATCTAGAAGTGGGATGCCTATCATCAAGAGAACTTTCCCAATCTGAATTAGTTTACCCAACCAATTGAGTATAATCTCTAAAGTAGTGTAATTAAAAATGAGTAGTGCCTCACAAATATCATAAAATTATCTTGGAATACTACCAATTCCTATCATGAGAATCATGTGTAAACCTAGATATAATCCTAACTACAAATTAAAGGTCATGGTATGGTGTGAATGCATAAGATTTCTAACCATCTACCTATACAATGTAGGATCACAAATTAGATTAGTGCAAGTAGAAGTGAGAGTGACTCCATAATGAAAAGGAGAAGGACTTGGCTTACAATCAACCATGTTAAAATGTTGAATAAGATCAAGGGTGTACTTATAATAATTCAAATTAATCCCTAAATATGACTATGAAAACTAAAAACTAAGGAAGAAATGCAAAAGACTTAGATCTAACATATCAAACTATGTTGAAAGTGCCTACTAAATAGCCTGAATCAGAGAAGATGAACAATCTATGAGAAGTAGATCCTCAACATACAAGACTAGTAATATACACTATGGGATCAAACTAACAGTGAAAAAAGTTAGTAGAGAGAAAAAAAGAATCCATCTTCTCATACCAAGTCCAAGGGGCCTATTTGAGACCTCCTAAGTTGACAAATAAGAGAAGAATAATGAACAAATCTAGAAAGATAATCCATATAGATATCCTCATACAAATTTCCACGTAATAAGGCCCTCTTAACATCTATTTGATACATTTTCCAACCCTATGATGTAGTAATAAAAAGTACAAGTCAAACAAAATCCATCTTGGCAATAGGCACAAAAGTCTTAGATTAATCAATACCTTCAACCTGTGAAAACCCCTTTACAACAAGACATGCCTTATACTTATCAAAGGACCCATTAGCTACATACTTTGTGAGGTATACCCACTTGTACCTAGCCAAATTTATTTCCTTAGGAAGAGATAACAAATACCAAGTATGATACTTCATCAAAGAAGAATACTCATCTGTCATCATATCATCCCACTCATGTATGCCATGAGCCTATGAAAAATATTGTGGATCCCTAGACAATGCTTGAGATAAAATCCTGATACCTATAGAATGTTTATGATGATATCAAGTGGGTGGAAGATCCTATATGAAAGGTTCTACCTTAGAAACTACAATATGATCCTATAATGGCATAGTGGTAACATTAGTGGGAATAGGATCCTCAACACCTATAATCTCCTCAGGGGCCTCCTAAACTAGCTCCTCAAATAATCAATCCTCAATAAGAGGTAATGAATCATAAAAAGAAGAAGAAGAAGGAATGGAATAAGATGAAGAATCATGAGATGTGAAGTTCTTATCAAATTGTACATGTGTTTGAAAATAAACATCATTAGTATCATGATCAAAAAGATGATAAGTTCTCATGTATTTACATTACCCTACAAATATCAAGGGTATGATATTCTTATATATGCTTTATTTTTCTTATTTTTTACCAACATCTAAGCATGGATCCCAAAGACTAATAAAAATGAGACATTAGGCCTGGTTCTAGACCAAGCCTCCTCTGGAGTCAAATGTTCAAATGTTCTATGTGGTGTGTAGTTCTGAATGTATTTTGCATAATTAACTACCTCTGCCTAATAGATAGGACAAAAATCTCTTGAATGCATCATGAAGTTATCCATCTCATTTAAAGTTAATTTATTCTATTATATTAATCCATTATATTAAGGAGTATGTGAAATATAATGTTGGTGAACAATACCATGAGTGGACAAAAAATTAGAGATCTCTCAACTGGAACACTCCCCCTCATTATTTGTAAGAAGCTTCTTGATGCAACTAGAAGATTGTTTCTCAACCAAAGCCTTAAAGACTTTAAAGTGATAGAAAAACCACTCTTTTACTTGAGAAAATAAACCCAAGTATGCCTTAATAAATTATCAATAAAGGTAAGTGCGTACTTAGCTCTATTGAAAGAAGGAGTAGGAAAGACCATCAAATCACTATGCACAAGCTCAAGTGGTGAAGAAGATCTTATGAACATAACCTTAGGAAATTAATCTTGGTCTTTTTCCCCTAATGAATAACCATGAAAAATTCTATCAAGACATAAAACTATAGGAAGACCATCTACCATACCATGAGTTCTCAACTCCTTCAAATATCTATAATTGAGATGTCTAAATTTCTCATGTCAAAGCCTACTCTTAGAATATGCATGAGAAACCAAACACATCCATAGAGGAGGAGTATAATAAAAACCCTCAAAGTAATAGAGTTGAGAACTATGATAAAAAATACCCTGTGCGATAAGTGTGTGAGGCTCTAACAAAGCTCAAACTTTAGCACCTTATGGTGTGAAAGTCACTGTCTTACCCTAGCTGAAATGAAAAATCTAACAAACTGAAAGTAGATTAGTGGTGATGTCTAGAACATATAGTGAATCATTGATGTGGCCACCATAAATATGTATATCACCCTTTCCCTTAACAAAAATAAAGGAATAATATCCAACCTTAATGTTGGAAGTAGAACTCAAACCAAGAGATACAAATGACTCATTAAAATAAGTCATGTTGTGTCAAGTACCAAAATATAGAATCCAACTATCTAAAAGAAGTGACTATGATATCCAAACAAAATCAAGTGTTTTTACATGACCATGGGATGGAGATGGAGTGGATATAGAAAATTTATGTTTTTTGATAACACCCTTAAAACACCTAGACTCTTCATGACCAATCTCCCCACAATAGGAGCATGATAGGATAGACTTATTATCAGATTTAGATATGAATGTGGTTTAGATGTGTTGGTGTTGGGATTAGGTGAACTTTGAGATGGAGGAGAAGTGTTCTTCTTTTTACTCTTTATTTTTCCCTTGTTATTAGGATGTGATGCTACTAACACTTTTTTAGAGGTTGAAGACTCAAGGTGATAAAATTTGAATTCTTCCCTAGTAAGTATCTCAAAAAATAACTCTAAATTAAGAATTTTAAATTTGAAACCTAAGGCATCCATGCTAGATAAAAATGTAGAAGCAAAGATTTGGAACGGACCACTCAACTTGAACAAAATTAGGTACACACACTCTTCATCTTTTTTTATCTCATCCACTCCCCTTCAACTATGTAAAAAAATGCTTAAAATTAGTGTGGTAGTCTACAATAGAGGGAAAATCATTAGGACTGAGTGAAGTAAGCTCCACTTCACGCTGCATTTCTCTCATGTGATCTACTTTCCCAAGTATACCCTTTAATTTAGCTTACATTTTGAGTAGAATATCACAAGCATATAAATGAAATAATAGATTATCACTCACATAAGTCCCTATAAAACCCATATACTCATCAGACATACATTAGTTCTAAAATTTTTCATACTCTCTTGTGAATTATAGTTGAGTTTCATTCATTAGGGACCATAATCCTTTGTGTTTGATGATTGTTTCCATTCTAGGTCTCCACGTATGATAATTGTGTGTAGTCAAAGGCTCAAAATGATCAATACCAGAATTAAAAACCATTCTAGTGAATCATCAAAGAGCATAAATAATACATAAGGGTACATAAATTGATACTAAGACAACCCCCCAAAATATTGTATTAAGGACCCCTCCCCCCACGCCCCACAATTTTGGCACTATATAAAAGTAGTGCATTTTTATAAAGTGATGAAACTAACAGATATAAAATTTAAAAAAATACACTTTTGAAAAATATGGAACTCAATTTTGAGTTACGGTTCAAAAGATACAGGCTTTATGAATTCTTTTAAATGGGTCAAAAACATTAAAAATTACACTAGAAACTGATTTTAGTGACCAAAATGGAAATGAAGGTAGGATTCTAACCACTCATTGGAATCATAATTGAATAAAAAATGTTATCAATCAATCTAAAGTGATAAAATATTAGCCAGGTGATCCTTATGCTCACACAATTGAAACGTACTTCACTTTATGGAAAAAATATAGCTTAATAAAGAAAATAATGAAATATTTAGTTGTTTTTGAGAGGAGAAAAGATTTGATTACAAATATAAATGATAGAATAGGTCTTGAAAGGGATATCATTACTACTAAATCTAAGTATAGACTTCTCCATGCACTTCTAAGGTTGTAAATTATCATCTAGAGAGAAACAAACAACCCAGATTTTGATCTTTTGAGCACAAATATCTATGTAAATGGAGGACGCCAGCCAAGATAAATCTGGTCTCCAAATTCCAATGCCAATATTCTACCACTTGGTAGTTCTCACCAATGACACAATGATATTTCCAATTCTCAGCTCCATGTAGACCTTCTAATGCATAAATAAGAAAAATGGTGCCAACACAATAGTTAAGGTTTCAATGCAAGTGACAAGAAGTATGGTGCCTGAGAAAAGATAAAAAGAAAAAATCCACATAGCTCCATGCGGGAAACCCTCTACCAAATAGTCCATATTCTCTCCTCTAATGCCTCTTCTCTACCATGTAGTCCTCCTTGCTAATTATCTGCAACACCTATCCTCTATCATGTAATCCTCTTTGATAACTATCTTTAATTCCTCTCTATGTTGTTTCCTTAAAAAAAAATCTGATTTTCTTCCATTGTAGCTTAGAAAAAGATAGAGAAAAAAAATCCAATGATTTCCTTTTCAAGTGCCTCTTTAAAGGTAATGCATTGTCCACAAAAACACTAATGTAGGTCAAATATTCAAACTTCTGACATCCTCTCCAACTTCTAACATCATGCAATCTAGAAAACTAGTGCTAGCTCTGATCAAATCTTCCATGCTCCTTCCAATGCTTTTCAATTTGTTATTTCCCTCCATGGTATTGTGCATTTCTTTGCAAGGGATGTTGATCCAACTAGATAAATAATAGAATGGTGATGATGATTCTTCCAATAAATGGCAAGGGCAAGTTGAATAAAATTATCTAAAAATTGTAGCAATAAAGGGATGGTTAAAACCCTTCAAGGTTCTGATACCATGTTAAGAATGGGAAAAACATTCCAATAACCTAAGGATTTAAAGAGTTAGCAATAAAAACATCACACAAAGAAGCTACATATATGATATGCAAAGATAAGGTAGATCATATATTATTCAAGATAAGATATGCTAGTATAATAGGAAGCCCTTGCATAAATAGGCAAGGCAAAGCTAGAAACTGGCCTAACTAAATAATGTGGGATAAACCCTCATAGAATAAAAAGATGAAATACCCAGATATAGCCTAATCAACATGAGAAATACATACTCTAATATTAGCCTATCCCTACTAGTACTAAGGTGAAGGTGGTGTCCATCCAAGTTGATACTAAGAATAATGAGGAGTCTACCTTAGCTGATACTAAGGATAAGGAGGAATCTACACTAGTTTAGACTATATTGTTAACAGACCCCTTCCACCCTTTATTGTGACCTCAACATCATGAGCTGAAACATTTTATTTTGGTAAAGGAAACTATTATGGAGTGAATTTAAATAAATTTATAGTGAGTTCCTCCTTTAGCATTTGAATAAACTTGCATTTATTTTCATCATTATTATGGGATTTACAAAAACTACAAAATACACTTCATAATTATCACATATATTATTGTAGTAAATTAAAATTTATAATTGCATGTCATATGGTATGACATAATTTTCAAAACTCTATTTTAATATTTAGGAATTCATTCTAATGGTGTCCTTTTTACTAAATGCACCATATAAACAACCTTGTTTTCTTCCCCTCTTATAATTCATCCATCCTACATAATGTGATCATAGCTAATCTTGATTCAAATTTTATTGTAAACTAATCTTAGGCTATAAGAACCTACATATTTATTTAGAGGACCTCTACAAACCAAGCAACTTTGTCTAGATCCTTAAGCCAAAAAACCCCCTATTGATCACATCACAAATCTGATGATCAAAATCCCATATGTATTATTCAAGTTTTTATTTGATTTATTTCAAATCTAGAATGATTTAACTAAAACATAATTATATCTTGAATTTCCATATCAGTTTATCTTTGACACCATTAAAGACATATTTTCATGATTATTATTAAAAATTAACTCTAGAGCTCAACTAGTCAAAGCTCCTATAAGTTCACACTTCTTATTTGCTTCATCTATTACACCATTAACTTACCACATTTTTTCAAAAGTCAATAAATATTGATCAAATTTAATTGACCTATCATATGACATAAATGGATCAAATTTTCCTATAGTTGTGACATGTTTCCTATAATTGGGCTAGTTATGACTTGTTTGTGTGATGATTGTTCTAGTATCTATGAACTAGTTATGATGGTTTTGGGTATACTAAGAGTATTGAATAAAAATTTGTCTAGATTCACCTCAAATATCCTTCTTATGTCTATCTAATATTTAGAAAAATTATTCAAACCACTTTATAGTTACTTTCAAGTGAAATATTTGGCACTTTAGCAAATATGGGTTATCACAATAATGAAGGAGACAAAAGTACCTCCTCTATTAGGAACGTAGGTTACCTATTTTGAAAATAGAAAAAAAAAACTAAATTTATTTATAATGTCTATAGGTAGAATGGAGTATTCGGTTGTACTAATTTACATTTAAAATAAAAATAAAAACAAGGGAGAAGAAGTGTCACCCATGAATGATCAAACATATATTTCACCCAACTCATGACAATAAGTTTTATAAAGAGTAACATGCTTGTTTAAGATTCACACAAGTATATCTTGAATTGAGAGATATGCATTAACATAAGAAAATACACATCCAAAAATAAAATTCTATCCACCTTATGTTCTCTATTTGAAGAATGAACACAAAGTTTATTTCTCCTTTCTTTCAAGCAAAATTAAATAAGCATCAAACAACCCTTGTAAAATTGCCAATTATCATATTTATAGAGATAGGAGGGAATGGGTTGACGCTTCACATTATAATGTGACCTGTGGTATTCATATTTTTATCATATTATATTTTAATTATTTTAAAAAATTTCACAAAAGGAAAATATGATATTTAAAAAATAGAAAATAGGAAAAAAATAAAAAATAGTATTAAGCATCCTAAGATGTTTCATTTGGAGAATAAGTTGGTGTTGAATATATTAGAGTGGAACTATAGTTCTTGGCTTGTTCTTTATCTTTGGTAGCTTTGGATTTTTTAATTTTTATACTACTTCAGTGATTGTATTCTCCTTAGGGACTACTACATGCTTACAATGTGTCAACCATTTATCATATATCAACATCATGGTGTTTGTGAATTTCATGAGATCATTTAGTTGATTGTTCCTCTCTTCAAGTGAGACATGTATTTCACTAAGCATATTCAAGGAATCAACATCAAAGACATTTTATTTGAAAAATCCTCTTTGACCAACTTCTTGAATTGATCCTTAACTTCTTGCATAGTGAGTTGACTAGTCCTAACTTATTTTAGTAGGTCATAATGAAATTATCCCATATTATAATAAAACTCTTTATATTTATCTCATCCAATTCAAACTTTCTCTTGAACTTACCTATATCTTGGTTTAGAATTTCATTCTACTAAAGGACACATTCCAACTATTTACAAGAGGTATCATCTTAAACCTTCTCAAAAATCCCAACTTTAACCTTTTGTTTGGTGTCAATGGTAATCATATATCCAACATCACCTTTAAATTTTTTTAGAGCTTTAACTTTTTATCATGGTACTTGATATATTTATTGATATCAAAAAAATTAGAATCAGTTATCCCATTTAGCTTTATCACCTCCTCAATATATTTCATTCCATCTAATATCAATTACTCAACCTAAGATTCAAAAGTTTTCTCATAGGTTTTAAATATGGTGATGGTTGATATAGCCTCCTTATCAATTATAGGGAATTTATTTAAGGCTTCCACTTGGAGAAGTATTGGAGTCTCTACTGAATTGAAGAGATAATTGTCATACCCATCCAACTTTCAACCCTAATTTTTTATTTTTCTTGAGTGAGTTCATCTTGCTCAGATTTATTGATCATTCTTTTTGTGGTCTCCCATAGATTATAAACATCACTTTTTATATTTGGATATCTATACGATACTAATTTCATAGTATAATAACTAAAAGTCATCTCCTCCTCCTTTTGATCAACATTGGCTCAATAATCTCCATAAACTAAGCTCTTGATGGATATAAAACTAACCTTTATGTTTTCTTTGCCTTCTTAGGATGACGAGTCTCGATGGGATTAACCACTACATAAAAATTGGGTATTTAAAATGTAAACACTTTATTCCTTTTTCTCTTCATAGGTTGAATCCATTGAAATGGCATATAATTGAAGCTTGACAATGACAAACTTGAAGATGATAGTGTAGGATAATTTAGAGCTAAAGAATCTAGAGGAAGTGTATTTGATGGAGAAACTATGGGACAAGGAAATTCAGAGGTTGACACATCAATATCGCTAATTGATGTATGTTGTAAGATATTATTGAGTGGTATTATCAATTAATAGGGGTGGGTCCTTGAGAGGGGTAGATGACTATAACATGACTATATTTATAGCTTTTAGCTTCATATATACAATAGGGCTTTCTTCACAAGTCTTTATATTTTGGTTTGGATAATTGGGATCTTCATCATCTCCATCATTTAAACTTGTTAAAGTGGATGACTAAACTACAATGCTAGCATTTATTTTTACATGTGTCATAGGATTTTAAATAGGTTCTTACTTTGAATTTGATGTGATATTTGATCTCCTAGAGCCTTTTTATCTAGTGAACTTTGCTAGCTTATTGTTGAACCATTCCAAGGATTGATTCAAAGCATTTTTAGTTTACAATTTCAAATATTCTATCTCTTCGTGGTAATTGGGAAACCATGATTCTTTCAACATAGATAGGATTAATGAGATCACTTTTATCATAAATTATACCAGTGGGACCCATGTATCAGTGAAGGATTTGATTTAATCTAAACTCAACCTACCCCATTGACACCTCACTAATTCATACTCATTAAAACATTCTTCCTGATAATTATCTAAATGTGGTATATGCTCGTAGGAAGAACCAATGTTGATACAAGTTAGCACAAACACTTTCTATCAAAATAAGTTAGGCTATAATATGAATGCAAGGTGAAATATCATGTGAAATAACCCTAATATATGGGAAAATAAACTCCCAAAACATGTATATCGTAGAAACATTTATGTACTGCACATAACTATCTACATGATTCAACTAATTTGATTTTTTTATTTACCAACCTGGGTAGCCATAGAAGATAACATTTGAATCCTCCAACTCTTATGTATTTTAATTTATAAAATTTAATGACATAGATCCCATACTTTGAAATTAGGTTGGATACTTCATCCATGATTATCCTTCCCAAATCCTCATCTAATTCTAGGACCACTCTCATTGTGAAGGCATCTTTGACCCTTCTAAAGTGCTTATTTCTTTGTTCTAAATTCAATTGATAGTATAATCCATATACTTGAGTGGATTAATTTGTATTGGATAATTGAGTAAGAAAAGGTACACTCTTTGAGAATCTAATGAGTATACAAATAATGTATTCATGAAAAACTTTTTGGTTACCTCCATATTGAACAATTACTGATGCAAAACTTCACTAATCATCTCACCCCAATCTATGTATAACTTCCCATTATAGATAATGTTCATAGACATGAACATACATGGATATAAATTCATGGTGCTCTCATTATTGAACACATAGTTGAGAAGAGTTATCATGTCAGATAATTCTTCTTTGGAATCAGATCAGAAGAAGTTATTTGGAAACTTTGAAAGACTTCTTATCATATGATTCAGCCATGAATGATTAATGGTGGTAAAATCTTTATCTGAGTTTTTTTCATTAATATTGTCTATCTTCCACACTCATTATTTTGTAGAATTCATGCACTCAGATTCTTAGTGTCATGCTCATTATTGTTCCATCCACCTTCACCATCAGAGAACCATTACTTGATCTTATTTATTTGGACTTTGGGTCATAATGTTAAACATAATCAAATACCAAATATGATCATTGAATAGAGATAAGGAAACATGTTACTTTTGGAAAACCACTTTTTGATAGGTGAACCATCAAATAATTAAAATTATCTACATAGAGCCTTTGTGTAAATATTCGAATTCCACATGGCCAATCTATGAGTCCAAAATCTTAGGAATTTTTCTCTCTAATACAAAAAATGGATTGAACCTCATATATATTGTACTTAATTTCTATTATTTCAGTGAGTTGAAGGGATGCTTCAGTAAGAAATTTAAGATTAGGAAAATCAAGAGGTAAGAAATGTTGATGTGGTTACAAGAAGAAGACTGCATATGATATGTATTGTGTTGAAATGGAAGAAATATAAAACTCAATATAACCCAAAACACTATAAATCCCTCTCCAAATTAAAATTGTTAAACATGTGTACTAATGATATTGAGACCTTTATCACTATGGATCTCTCAAAATTATATATAAATTGACTATCCTTTTGTAAAAATCCACCTTAGTGAGAGAGAATGG
Source organism: Torreya grandis (assembly GCA_037957365.1). NCBI lineage: Eukaryota > Viridiplantae > Streptophyta > Pinopsida > Cupressales > Taxaceae > Torreya > Torreya grandis. Next base: position 90,580 of record JARHVA010004944.1, read on the forward strand.
GAGTAGAGTGAAGTTCTGAGAAGAGTTGGGTCAAAGTTTCTATGGAAAATGATCCATGAATTATGTTTTTAAATAACTCAAGAATGTTCTCAATTTATCCTATCATCTAATCCTCACCCCATTTTTTCACGTGTCATGTGTCTACATGGCATAACTCACCTAACATCATAGGCACTACATATGTGAATTTACATCTCTAGAAACTACATATGTGGCTTCACATCCACCATGTTTATGGGGGAATGATACATGCAAAGGTGTTATCCAAAAATTTCATGTTTTTGTGTCTCAAACATCACAGAGGTTAGGAAATCCCAACCTCTTAAATTCACATGGCATGAAAATGTGTTTTTATGTATTTGTCATAAATAATTAAGACCTTTTCAAATACTTATATTTTTCAAAAAAAACTCACTTATCAAATTTGATTTGGAATTTAAACTTAGTTTTCTATTTTATTCTTGACTCAAATGAAATTTACATTGAAAATTTTAGGGAACAATAACTGGCTCAATATAGGGGATACACTTGTGAAAGGAAAAAGGATGAAATCCCATAATTTCTAGTTTTTTAGGCTAAGTGTCTAATCGATTGGGATAAGGAACTTGATTGAAATTAAAAAAATGAGAAAGGAAATGGGAAGGAGTAGAAAATAGAAAGGGAAAAACATAATGTAAATAGAGGAACACAATAGAAAGGGAAACACACAACACAAACCTAAATCACCTATGAGGAATGGTAGGTGATATACTACCTTCATTATATATAATGCTTCAAATATTATAGTGAAAATGCTTTTGGATATCACTGTGTGAGATATTTTGGATCAAATACTCATAAAATATTATTCTTTGTAGGGTAGCAGAAAGTAAGTTCCATCCTTGTATGATAATTAATATGTGTTCTCACCATAGAAATGACAAATTTTTAAGGGCCCCATCCAAAGGGAATCAAAATTCCCATGAACACCTCAAGGTTATATTATTTTATCCCAAATTAGGACCAAATATCCTAATTTAAAATCTCATTGCCTTACTTTATTATAAAACACTTAACTTTCTCTTGATGTTTTGTGATTCTATCAATCACCATAACTAGTTTCTATTCTAATCTAGCTAGGTACATGATCCTCTTTTCTAATGCACATCTGAACTGATTGTCCTCCATAGCTTGATATAATCATAAATTCATAAATTGTAAAGAGATGGGAATTATTTCATCTACACCATAAAGTAATTAAAAAGGAGACATTCTAATTTATTCCTTAGGGGTTAATATTGATCATTTTAACCACAAGTCAAAATGGGTCAACCACCTATAGTCAAAAACTTATATATGGGTATAAAATAATGTCATAGGGTGTGTTATAGTTTATATTTTTTAATCTAATGCCATTTTATCCTTGGTCATGGTCCAATTAGTCTTTGTGTCATTTGATGTCATTTTAGAGCATTAAATGCTAGTGGTATGGTTTTCCAAGTAATACAAGTGTTATAAACTCATCTTCAATGTCCAATGTGTTAGTCCCTATTATGCATGTCAATTTCTAACTAAGAACTTATAGGTCATAATTGAAAATCAAGAAAGTAAGTGGAAAAAAGGAGTTTCAAAGGTTGAATGGCCTATGAGAGAGAGTGGCACATGGGATAAGGTTTTATGATGACTCTTAAACTTAATAAGACTCATTTACATGGTTTATATGATTTAGAAGTACCAAAAACTGGTTAAAACCTTTCTTCTCTTCCATCACTCCATTATGCACTTAAAATTGGTCAACAATTTTTTGGTTTATATGAACAATAGGAGGAATCCTAGGTCAAATTATATTTGTGGTGAATATTAATTTTTTTAGATTCAATTTCATGTTTTTATTTCAAGTAATTGTGGTTTATACCTTATGAACCATATTTAATAAGTTGACTATATTTTTTTGCCTGTTGTTTCCCACACCCTATAGGTTTTTCTCTTGTCTAAAAAAGTTCATAAAAATAATCTAATGAATTAGTTTTTATATGATTTTTAATCTATCTTCTCATGTTTACTATGCTTGGTTTCATGTTTAGAAATCATTTCATGGGCAAAACATTTCAAATTTTAGGAAGGTGTTGCTAGTGAGGTTACTATTAATTTTCACCACTTACAGAAGGTTTGGTTCTCTAAAAGGGTCTATTATTAATTTGATATGATGTTATTAATTATTTTATATCATAACCATCCCCTTATTTCCATTCTTGGTTTTAAAATTTCATTCATTGATCAAATACATAGTCACACAAGTCACACAATCAGTCTTATGCTTGTTTCTAACTACAATCTTGGTATCTTGAGGTTTAGAAATGGTTATGAACAATATCATGAATTTGAACACCTCACTTGGATCATGAAAAAAAAATGGACCTCTAAAATTTCATGTAAAGGACTATGATAGTCAATACCATATACATACACAGTCAGTTAGCCATGAATATGCACTTATAGGTGCCATGAAGTGAATGTTAGTTTAGAAACCATGAAAATTGATATTGTTTTAGGTATTTTAATGTTTTTTAATCCATTTGTATATGTTTATAGAGTATAAAATTTTTTATTTCTCATACATTATGCACATGTTTCATGTTTCTACACACTCACTACTTGCACATTGAAATGTCCACCTACAGGCAGTTCTGATAGAGACTTGGGATTATTTTATAGGGATACTCAATCATGTTTTAATGTCTTCATCAAGTTTTAATAATATGGGAAGGCATTGAGAATCCAATATATGGTCATAATATGTACAAAAACCACATTTTAACTTCATTTCCTTATGTACTATTGTGTGTGCATCTATAGGCTTACACAAAGGTATGAAGGAGTTACAAGGAGAGCCTTGACATGTTTTAAAAACTCCCTAATATTTTTGGATGTTATAAAAGGCCATGATATCATGTTTTAATAAATAGACTAGTATGTATAAGTGAGGAGTTACTTCAATAGTTCATGACTATGTTCAAGGACAAAATCCCGAAAAACATCAAAATAAAGCCCTCACACATTTTGGGGATACCATTTAGCAATGTTTCATGATGCTTAGATGAGGTTGAATGAATCTATATTATATAATCCACATAGTGTAAGATATTTTAAAAATTAATAGGGTGTGTGAGTAGAGGATAATAGTTTTTTAGGGCCTCCAATTTGCACTTTTGTTCACTAAGATCATTCAGTGTATTCTATAGGATTACAACTTCCAAAGTGCCCTTACACCCTAAGATATTAATGTAAAAGCCTATAATTATGACAAGTGATTATAATCAATTTAATAGCTCATTTATGGATAAAATATAATCAATTAATGTTTATTTAATATGTTTTGGCCCATAGATACACCTATAAGTGTCTTGCCCTTAGATTATGCACCTACAACTTGACTGTACATGTTCACCAAATTCATAAGGCAACTTGGAAGACAATAGGCCTACAAGAAGGAATAATTTGCCATGAAAAGTTTATTAAATAATTAAAAATTGATATAAATTCCATGTAGAAATGATTTCAATGTGGATTCTCACCTACAAGACCCTACTTGTTCCAACATAGTCAACTGTAGTTGATTATAGGCAACAATGAGCTAGGAAATAGTGTTTTTGAGGTTGGCAAAGCTTAACCTTAAAGTAAATTAATATAAGTGACTATAAATTTACCTTAATAACTCTAAGGAGGTATATATAAATTTATTTCAAGGTTAAATCATACACTACAACCTATAAGCATCCCTTCTAAACAAGAAAACACAGTCAACACCATGACTAGTCAAAGTGGATAGGCATGCAATGAGGAAGGTTGGAAATGTTTTAAGAATTAAACATGAATAAAAGTGTCTTATACATGATAATAAAATTTTGGAACCCTAAAATAATATAAAAAATTCATAGAAGGGCTCTAACAAGGCAAACCACAACCTATATTCAAGACCTACACACAGTTAATAGTTTCCACATGTTTATCTTAAGTTTTTAAAGAGTTGGAGGTGATAAATATAACACAAAGCCTTAAAATTAATCATATAAGGTATGAATCACTTGGATAAGCCTATCCAATATCCACAATACTTGAGGAAATAGGGGAAATGCCCTCTATTTTGTCTCAGATAGAGGGTACTCCCCTATGATGCAAACTTGTAAGTTTTGGAGAAAGTGTATGACAAGGTGAACAGGGAGTGGTGAGACCTTGAAGAAGGATTTATAGAGTTATTTAACATATATACCAACATGATAAACCATTCATAGGTGACTGAAACATGCCATAATGGCCTATACCTTTAAGGATATAGATAGGCTTATTAGGCCTAGTTTAAGCTTAAATCCCAAGTGGGGGGTCAGTATCACTTATATAATTTGATGGGAATCCTAACATATTATAACATGTTTTTTGGGAGTCATAAGGTATGTTTGGATTGATAGAATTCAATGTAAATCATTAGTAAGCATTTTTTGGCTCAAATCACATTAGGCCTATAGGGAATGAAGAGAAGAGCTCAAATAGGCAACTTTGAATTATTGCACCTACTTAGATACTTTGCATGGTATCTCAAAGATATTTTTAAAATTGAAGAGGATAATAAGAAATCATTTTGTGAGATTGGTTCATATTTTCAACATCACATATTAATTAACAATCCTTAGAGGGAAAAATGGCCTAAAACCCTCAATAGTGACCTAATTGGGAAAATAAGGAAGGAAATGCATCCATATGGAATAAAATGGCTTGGGATATTATTTGAGGTTGAATAGGACTATCCAGGGCTCCTCCCCATCAACTTGAGTGCTACCCTACTTGTATGAAAGTGGAGGAAATTGGCTTTCTTTGATTATTTTTTGTGTTTTGTAAGTTCTATTAAAATTCAAAAGATGCAAGTCATATTGAGAGGATAATTGGGAACTGAGATAACCCATAATGTCAATTTATTATATAATAATATATCCTAAGTTATTTTTTAAGTACTCCCACTTCAACCAATCAAAACTACCATTGTGAACTAGCTAGTGAGAGAGTGAAAACTCTGAATGAATGACCTTTTAAGGTATACTTGATGAATTTAAGGCTATGGTAGGTCTTAAAATGTGTCACTAAATCCTATATACATATTTTAATGAAAAAATAAATCAAAATTTGAGGTCAAGTGTGAGGGGTGAGTGAAAGATCAATTATTTGTGTTGTAGGTAGTGATAACTCATATCCAAAAGAATCCTAATGAGTAGGGATGAAATCAATGCATGGTGGAGCATGTATATAACACCTCCCTCTTGGTTAAATTGTGATAAATATCCCTATTCTGATATGTAATATTTTAAAGAGGTCAAATTATGAAGGTAATTTTTTGAGCAAGTAAAAGGAGTCCTACACCACATTTTAGGAGTTTCATAACTTTGAGGGACATTTGTCCTATACGATATTGAATGGTATATCTTATACTTCATTATCCTACATGTGTAACTCATAATTTCAACTTGAAAAGTTTTCTTATGACTATTATAATTCTCTCTTCTCACTTTTCTCTCAAATTCTATAAGTAGTAGCCATTTTGGCTCTTGCAAACTAATACCACACCATGTATGGTGAATCCCTACTAGAATTACATTGTATTTGAACTTTTAACAATCAATATAAGTATATTTTTGAGTTCATGAACATTTTTATAAGTGTGTAAGTGTTGTATGGTGAAGTTAGTGATTATCTTCTATCCTTGCTTTCCTTATCCTTTCATGTTTATGTAATAGTTCCTATTCTAACAAGTCATATAGAGTGTATTTAAGTGTGTTAGGCTCCTTTAAAGTATAAAACTATTATTGGAGTGTGAAATATACCATTTGGTACATTTAACTTGTGTTAATTCATGCATATCACCTCTATATTGAAACATTGATGCTAGAACCTTCTAGGACTTAAAAACTAGTTTATATGGCTTATTTCTTAGTGAAAGAAGTATAATGGGAATGTGGAAATAATATTGGTGTATCACCCCATTACATTACTTTAAATTCATGTAAATTATAAATCTTTTCCCCATAAACAACTAGTTATTTAGGTGATAAGTATTTCAAGGTATATTAAAGGAGCTAGCCCTTAAACTTAGAGGTCTATTTTTCCCTATAGCTACACCCACATACCTATAAGTATTTCCAATTTGCCTAAATTTGGAAGAGGATTTAACACCCTCTTCTAGGTTGAAATATTTTGTAAAAATAGTTCTATCACACCCAATGGGACTCATTATCTTCAAGACAACTTGTCAAGGTGAATGTTGGTCTTGACAACATCAGCTGCAAATTGGTATGCTACTCAACATTTGGCAACTCCATTAAAGGTAAAATATGGTTCAAGGCCATTATTTTGTCATAATTTTTCTCTCATACTTCATGGTTCTTACTAGGTCATCATCTAGTATATTTATCAATCCTATGAATCCACCTATTTAACCTGAACTTCCTGTTGAAGTTTAATATCCTCATCCTAATCAGCCCCTTAAAGATCAAGAAGCTTTTACTAGTCAAGGAAGTTAAGAGATTAAATAAAATGAAGATATTATATAAAAAATGGATAGTCCTCATGCCTTTAATACCTTTAATACTAAAATTCCAATTCATCTTCAAGTATATGATGCCATTCCCCCTAATGCCACAAAGAGTGTGCATACATTTAATGGTGAGATTCATGTAACACTTAATGAACACATCAGAGATATCTCAATTTTTTATAGTTTAAATAATGTCACTCAAGAGAACATTACCATTAGACTCCTTACCATATACCTTATAGGGAAAGCTCTTGACTAATATAGGAATTTACCTGGTGGATGCATCACATCATGAGATGATTTTGAAGTGTTGTTGACTTCTAGATTTAAAGATGAAAGTGACCATACCTCTTTCATACATCAGCTCAATGTGATCAAAAGAGGCCCCAAGGATAAAATTCATGATTTAAATGAGAGATTTCAAAAGACTTGGTTTATATTTCCTCCTCCCATGAGACCCCTTGCTAGCTTTGTCTTCCCTACATACTTGAGAGCCATTGGTACTGATATTACTGTCATGCTTCAATCCATGGGTGGTTTCACTCTTCTCAAAGCATATGAAATTTCCATCAAATCTGAAAATGGTATCATTAAATTAGTAATGTTACCTCCTAAGGTGTCTATGCATTTTTTACTCAATACTTCTGCTAAGACTCCAAGTGTGGCCCAAGTTCCCAATGCCAATACCAAGCCTAGAGCTACTCCTAAGAATACAAATGAACCTAACCCATATACAAGAATTCAAGCCTTATATGTTGAATATATGCAAGAGATAATTTATAAGGGTGACTATAAAAATCCTTGATCCTATCAATGACAATATGGTTAGTAATATGGAAGAGGAAGAGGCTAAGGGCAACCTAACTTTAATAAGCCTGCCAATGTGTACAATCCCAATTTTACTACCAATGCAAGGGAGATGGTATCGGTGTATATCAACTTAGTGCAAGGAGAAGATTATGAATAAGTCAAATTTATGGATGTAAATTATAATGGAGATCAATCCTTATTTTCTTAAGGAGGAGTCACTCCTCTCCTATTAGTTGAAGATGAAGTCATGATGTAAGCAAATGAGGATTGATAGCCTCATAGAGAGAGTTTCACCAACTTCTTGGTGGAAGACACTTTTGTGATCAATCAAGAATCCTCTATTGTAAAAAATATAAGGGATAAGAGGAAGGATATATGAGGTGACAATATCATGCCTACAAGTTCATATAATCTTCCTCCAAGGTGGTAAAGCATGGTAGCTCCAAACACACCTACACCTCCTCCAAGCCAAAATATGGTAAGATCTATTAAAAGTGTCTCAATTCCTCAAGTTATAATCAATAATTTACCTCCAAGGACTCAATATAAGGTGAGTACTACTTACCTAAACATAGTGGAATCTTTGAAAAGTGTCAAAGCATCAATCTCTTTGTGGGGATGTCCTCAATATGCCTGGCCAAAATGAGCTATTACAAAATAAGTTGTCCACTATCCCTACTAGTCCTTCACATTCAATTCAAAGTAATTTTAAATTATTTTATTACAAATTCCCTTAACATCGTTATTTAACCATATACTAAATCTAAGAAACCTCCACCATTCTACCTTGCTCTCATAGTGGGTGACAAGTTAGTACACAATTGCATAGTTGATAGTGGAATCTCTACTTCAGTTATGCTCAAGGTTTTAGATAATAATTTGGACCTAAAATATGAACCCAATATAAAAATTTTACTCCAAATATATGCTACACCTACTAAGAGAATAGGTTGATCACAAATTTGAAGGTTTTTTTGCATGACTATCCTAGTTTTCCCATCCTTCAAGACATAATTATTGTTGGCCTCCCAACTCACTTTGTAATCTACCTTTCAAGATATTTTAAAACTAATATAGTTGGTTATATCTCATATTATTGGTCATTATTGGACTTTAGGATAAGTTATGGGACCAAATTGACTGTAATAACTCAGCCTCTTTCTAGATTCCACACTAACCCTACATTGAAACAAGCTCTAACTTGAGCTATGTGATCAATGAGAAAGAAGAGGCTAATGTGGATGATGTTGTTTATAAAATTGAGGGTATTTCTAACTTATTCCTTGATGAATATGGTACTAGTTCTTATGATCATGATCCATATGCATACTTTGATCAAACTAACCTTGGCACTTATATCATGCATGAAGATCTATTTGAAGGAGCTGAGGTAAGTGTCAAACATTCTCTCTCTCAAGTTGCTGTAGGGAAATAAATGATTCATGAGTATGATTATGATAGGTTGAGGAATATAATTAAGCACCATAGTGGAAAAAATGATGTCTTTCTACCTACCATTGATGAAGTTGCCCTTGTTAATGACACTTGTGAGGGAGAAGAGGATGATTTATGGCAAAGATACAATGCTATATGTCAATAATTTGATAAAATAGGTAATGTTACTTCCCCTCCTAAAAGGACCATATATAATGTGTTTTATAATGATTTTAACAAAAATGATGATTAGCTTCTTACCAAGTGTGAAAAAGAGTGTCATGTGGTGAATGAAGAGGACTTGTGAAAAAGGTTCAATACTATATGCAAAGAGTTTGATAAGCTTGGTAAGACTGCTTTTTATCAAGATATTCTCCATTTGATGTCAAAGTTTTTAATGAGACTAACAAACATGTTTTTAAGTGTTTCATCAAGCACAAGGATGAAGGTCATTCTACTCATTAGGATCCTATAACCATGAAAGAACCTGATGAAGTTAGTGCCCAAAGAGTTGTGAACATGGATAATGAGGTCAAGGTAGAAGTTGTTATGTGTCAAAGATAGTCAACATATTTATATGATGTTGAGTTACATTTAGAGGAATTGGGACATAAAGGAGAAGATTTTGATGCTCTCAAACATCAAGCACATTCTATCCAAGAAGGTGGAGAGGTTGAAGTAGTTGTCATACACTCTAATCTATAATTTTTTAGAGAGAATCCAATGGATATATCAAAGATGGAAATGATAAATCAACTTATATCTCTAATCAAGGATCTTAGAGAGAAAGAAATATTATTCATGAAGGATATAAATATCCCACTTGCAAGCATGATAAGGCATAGAGTTGGTAAGCTCATTGACCATACACACATGCAAGTGATTGGTGATGAGGATGCTCCTCATGTTAGGATTCCTTCATGGAGTGAAAAATATGCAATGGGGATTATCTTTGATCCTAGTTGAGGTATGATCAGATGTTTCACCTCAATATTAAGGTTTTGTAAATAGTAGAATAGGTGTGTGTGTGTGTGTGTCTTTGTTTTAGTTGTGTTGTGTTCTATAAGTGTTCTGGTTAAACACATGTTTATTTACCTTTGGTATGCATTTTTTTGTGTATTTCCTTTGTTTTTATTATGTTTTCAAATGAAATTTGTGTTTCAAACCTATTTATAGGTGAATCCATGGCCTAATGGATAGGATTAGGCTACTGGTCATGCTATAACAAGCATACCACCCTTGGGAAATTACCAAGAATGTTGACCATTTTGACCACAAGTCAAAATGGGTCAACATGTTATAGTAAAAAACTTATATAGGGGTCTATTATAATTTCATAAGGTGTGTTATAGTTTATTTTTTGTAATCTAATGTCATTTTATCCTTGGTCATGGTCTAATTAGTCTTTATGTCATTTGATGTCATCTAGGGTTCATTTTAGAGCATTAAATGCAAGTGGTATATTTTACCAAGTAATAAAAGTTTTATAAACTCCTCAACATACAATTTTTTATTCCTTATCATAAATTTTAGTTTCTAACTAAAAACTTGTAGGTGATAACTGAAAATCAAGAAATTAATTAGAAAATAAGGAGTTTCAAAGGTTGTACAGCTTATGATAGAGAGTTTCATGTGGGATAAGGTTATGTGATGACTCTTGAACTTCATAAAACTCATTTACATGATTGAAATTCTTTGAAAGTGACAAAAATGGGCTAAAACCATTCTTCTCTTCCATTACTCCATTATGCACATGAAACTAGTCAATAGGTTTTTAGTTTGTATGCCTAGTAAGAAGAATCCTAGGTCAAATTATCATGGTGGTGGATATTAAACTTTTTCATCTTAAATTTGATTTTTTTATTTAAATGAATGGTGTCTTATACTTTATGAACCATCTTTTACAAGTTGACTATGTTTTTCTGCTTGTTATTTCCCACACCTTAAAGGTTTTGTTCTTATTTGAGAGAGTTCATACAAATTAGATAATGAATTTGTTTATAGATTATTTTGAATAACTCCTACCATTTTTAACATTTTTTTTCATGTTTTTAAATCATTTCATGGGCCAAATAGTTCAGATTATAGGAAGGTGTTCCTAGTGAAGTTAGTGTCAATTTTCACCACTTATAGAAGTTTTAGTTATCTACAAGGGTATCTTATGAATGTGATATTATTTTATTAATGATTTAATGTCATATAAATCCCATTATTTCCATGATTGGTCTTAAAATTTCATGTATTTATAAAATACATAGTCACATGGGTCACACAGTCTTCTACTTGTTTCCAGCTACAGTCATGGTGTCTTGAGGTTTGAAAATGGTTATGAAGATGTTATGAAGAATATTATTTTGTTTAAAACCTCCATTTTATAATGAATAAATAAACTATAACTCTAAAATTCCATGTAAAGGACTATGATAGTCAATACCATATACAAACACAGTCAATCAACCTTGAATATGCACCTGCAAGTGCAATGGAGAGAATGCCACATTAGAAACCAAGACAATTGATCTTATTTAAAGTATTTTAATGTTTTGGCCTAAATTTTGATATGAGCATATAGTATAAACTTGTTTAATCCTCATACATTATGCACATGTTTCATGTTTCTCCACATTCACTGCCTACAAATTGAAATGTCTACCTATAAGTGGTACTGATAGAAACTTGGGATTGTTTCATAGGGATGATAAATCGTGTTTTGTATCATAACAATGGTTATAATAATATTGTTAGGCATTAATAATATAATATAAGGTCATAATATGTACACAAGCCACATTATAACTTCATTGCCTTATGCACTATTGTGTGTGCATTTACATGCTTACACAGAGGCATGATAGAGTTACAAGGAGAGTCTTTAAATGTTTTGAAAACTCCCTAAGGTTTGTGGATGTTATAAAGGCCATGAAATAATTTTTGAATAAATATAATATAAGGTATAAGTGAGGAATTAATTCAATCGTTGATAACTGTGTTCAGGGACAAAATCCCTAAAAACATCAAAATAAAGCCCTCACACCTTTTGGGGATACCATTTAGCAATGTTGTATAATTCCTAGATGAGTTTGAATGCATATATATTATATCCTCCACATAGGGTAAGATCATTGAAAATATAATAAGTTGTGTGACCAGAGGATAATAGTTTTTGTGGGCCTCGATGTTGTACTTTTGTTCATTAGGATCATTTAGTGTATTCTACAGGATTGAAACTTCCAAAGTGCCCTTACACCCTAAGATAATAATGCAAAATCCTATCATTATGACAAGTGATTATAAGCAAGTAAATATATCATTTTTGGTTAAAATAGATTAAATGGAGTTTTAAGTACTATATTTTGGCACATAGATGCACCTATAGGTGTCTTGCCCTCAAATTATGCATGTATAGCCTGACTATAGATGCTTACCAAATTCATAAGGCAACTTGGAAGAAACTAGGCCTAAAATCATGAATAATATACCATGATAATTTTATTAAATACTTAAAAAGGTATTTAAAGGCCATGTATAGCTTATTTCAATGTGGATTCCCACCTATAAGACCCCATTTATTTTAACACAATCAACTGTAGTTAATTGTAGGCAATAGTGAGCTAGGAAATAGTGTTTTTGAGGTTGGCATAGATTTAAATTGAGTTAAATGAATATAAGTGTATATTTAATGAGATTAATAAATATAATAAGGTATATATACATTGTTTTCATGGTTTAATCATACATTATCACCTATAGGTGTCCCTCTGAAACAAGAAAACATAGTCAACACCATGACTAGTCAAAGTGGAGAGGCATGAAATGAGGAAGGTTGTCAAGGTTGTAAGAATTATAAATGAATAAAAGTGTCTTGAAAATAATAATAAAATTTTGGAACCCTCACATAGTATAAAATTTTTAGAGAAGGTATCTAACAAGGTAAGCCACAATCTATATTCAAGACCTACACACTGTCAATAGTTTTCACATGTTTGTCTTATATTTTTAAAGAGGTGGAGGTGATAAAGATAAAAAATCCTTAAAATTAATAATTTAAGGTATCCATAACTTGCAAATCATATCTAATATCCAAATTTCCTAAGTAAATAAGGGCAATGCCCTCTGTTTTGTCTCAGACAAAAGGCACTCCTCTAGGATGCAAACTTGTAGTTTTTGGAGAAAAGTATGACAAGGTAAACTAGGGAGTGGAGAGACCTTGAATAAAGATGTGGATATTTGTTTCACATTTATAAAAACATTATAAACCATTAATAGGTGACTGAAACATGCCATAATGGCCTAAAACTTCAAGGATACAGATAGGCATCTTAGGCCTAATTTAAGTCTAAAGCCCAAGTGGAGGGTCAGTATCACTTATAGCATTATATTGGAATCATAACATATTATAACATGTTTGTATGGAGTAATAAGGTATGTTTTTACTAATGGAATGCATGTTAAATCATTGGTAATCCATTTCTTGGCTCAAATCACATTAGGCTTGTAGGGAATGAAGAGAAGAGCTTGAATAGGCAATTTTGGATGCTTGTACCTACTTGGATACTTTACATTGTAACTAAATGAGATTGGAAAATTTGAATAGGATCCTGAGAAATCATTTTGTGAGATTGGTTCATTTTTTCAATGTCACAACTTCATAAATAATTTGTAGAGGGTAAATGGCCTAAAACTGTCTAAAACCCTGGATAGTGATCCAATTGCAAAACAAGGAAGGAGATGCATCCAAATGGAATATAATGTATTTGAATATGATTTTAGGTTGTATATGACTCTCCATGGATCCTCCCCATCAACTTTAATGCTACCCTACTTGTACAAAAAGGGAGGAAATTGGCTCTTTTTGACTATTTTTTGTGTTTTTTAGGTTCTAGGAAGATTCAAAGGATGAAAGTCATATTTAGAGGATTATTGGGAATTTATATAACCCTTAATGTACATTTATTTTAGAATAATATCTCCTAAGTTATTTTTTAGGTACTCCCACTTCAACCAGTTAAAATTGCCATAGTGAACTAGCTAGTGGGAAAGTGAAAACTCTAAGTGGATGGAATTTTAAGGTTTACCTAATGAATATAATGATATGGGAAGTCTTGAAATGTGTCATTAATATTATATATGTATTTTCATGGAAAATTGAATCCAAATTTGATTTCAAGTGTGAGGGGTGAGTGAAAGAGGAGTTATTTGCACTATAGGTAGTGATAACTCATATAGAGAAGAATCCTGATGATTAGGGATGAAACAAATACATTATGGAGAATTTATACAAACCCTCCAACTTATTTAAATAATGATATATGTCCCTATTATATTGTGTAATGTTCCAAAGAGGTCAAATGATGAAGGAAATTTTTTGAGCAAGTAAAAGGAGTCCTACACCACATTTTAGGAGTTTCATGACTTTGAGTGTCATTTTTCCTATGATACCTTGCATGGTATATCTTATATTTAATTTTTATACATGTTTAATTCTTATTCTTATCTTGAAAATTTTTCTTATGACTCTTGGACTTCTATCTTCTCACTTCTCTCTCAAATTCTATAAGTAGTAGCCATTTTGGCTCTTGTAAACTGATACCACACCATGTATGGTGAAGGCCTACTAGAATGTAATTGTATTTTTCATTTTAAAAATAAATATAATTTTTGTTTTGAGTTCATGAATATTTTTATAAGTGTGCAAGTGATGTATGGTGAAGTTAGTGATAATCTTTTATCCTTTCCTTCCTTATCCTTTCATGCTTATGCAAGAGTTCATATTCTAACAGGTCATATAGAGTGTATTAAAGTGTTTTAGGATAATTTCAAGTGTACAAATATTATTAGAGTGTGAAATTTACCCTCTAGTCCATTTACCTTATGTTTCTTCATGCATGTCACCTCTATATTGAAACATTTATGTTAGAACCTTATAGGACATAAAAGTTAGTTTGTATGAATTTTTTATTAGTGAAATAAGTATAATGGTCTATGTAAATAATCTTGGTGTATCACCCCTTTAGAGTAGTTTCAATTCATGAAACTCATTTCCCCATAAACAACTAGTTAGTTATGTGATAAGCATTTCAAGGTACATTCAGGGAGCTAGCCCTTAAACCTAGAGGTCTACTTCTAACTATAGGTACACCCAAATACCTATAATTATTCCCATGTTACCCAAATATGGAAGAGGATTGAACACCCTCTTATAGGGTGCAAGTTTTGGTGACAACAGTTATCTGATCAGCCCATAAAGCGTCACACAATTTTTTATACCAATTTGTTTGATTCTCATCAACTAATTTTAGAATGATGGTAATGATATCATTATTTTTTGTATTATTATTAACCATTACCCTAAGGGTAATAATCAAATGAATTCACAATTGAGATTCCATATCTATATCAAATACCAATTAATTTAGCTAAAGATAATTTGGAAGCATTATCTATGACAATCTTCTATGGAATGAAAAATATGACCAATATGTTTCTTTTATGAAGTTGCAAATGACCTCATAAGTGGTAGTTTTTACTATAATAGCCTTGAGTATATCTCACATTGGAATGTAGGTTTAAAGTCCTGATGAATTCCAATCCACATTACTGAAAAGGTTCTTCAATAACCATAGGGTAGAGGGGTAATGTTGCAAGTTTAGGTCATTCCACAAAGTATTGGTAGGCCTCACATTTTTACACCCATTATTATGTGTCCTTAAACAATTTTGGCCAGTCTTAATGAGATTTCATAATTTCAAAGGCTATAATAAATAATGAAAAGTGTCCACCATAGGCTTGAAAAGCTTCCAATATTTTTTTTATTGTTCCTTATTTATGCATCTCAAGAAAGTACCATCCAAGTCATTTTTAAATAGTGTTTCCCCAAACTATGTATTTAGTTTCCTTTAGCTTTAGTGTCCTCTTCTATTTGGGATTTAGATGATCATGGAATTCTCCATATGAGTGAAAGTATGTGATGTTAGAATACCACTCTTTGATGGATCAACAAAGTCTACCACTAGTAATTCTTCCTTCTCTTCTCTATGTGAATCAACAATTTAAACAATAAAATAAAAAAGGATATGTCCCCTCACTAAATTCGTAGGTTTTATGTCTAGATCATATTATTTAAATTTAGAAATATATCTACCTCTCTTTGATCCAATTCTTTGCTGATTCAAAATTGATTTAACCACTAGATCTAGGACTATCACATTTATGTGGGTATTCAAGATGTAGAATCTGAAATGTTTCACCACTTTAACCATAAAATATTTGTGTTTCTAAATAAATGAATACTTTATTTCATTATTTAAATCATAAAATCAATGGATATTCAATTCCTTCTTCATTTTTCTACATAAAGATAGTAGACAATGTATATTTAAAAATAATATTAGTATGTAATGAAATCTTTCTAAAAATATGGACAGGTCAAAATAAGTAACTTGGAAATAAATTCCTTAATTTCATTGAAATAATTATTCCCATCACCATTCCATTTGAAATATTTTTTTCTTCACATTAATGTGTCTAGTGATTTTGGCAAAGTCAAGGACATATCTTCTGATAAAGTTAATGTTATTGAATAATGAATGTGTGTCAAGCTTGTTAGTGAGTAAAGATAGATACTAAATTGATTTTACCCTCTATGTATCAATATTAGTTCCTTATATATAAACCATATGTCCCAATATTTTACCTTTGTTTACTTCAAAGATAGACATTTTAGGATTTAGATATATGCCATGAGCTCAAAATTTTCAAAGACCATTTTCAAGTGTTCGTAGTGATCTTCCATTTCCTTTGAGAACACTAAGAGGTCATCAAGGTAAATCACTATGATTTTATTATTTATTTAAATAGAGGATAAATACATTACTCTATGTAATGTAGATTCTACATTGGTGAGACCAAAGGGAATCCTTTTATATGTGAATGTTCCCCATAGGGTAGTAAATATTATCTTGTATTGATCTTTTGTAGTAACTTCAACCTGATTATATCTGAAAAAGATATACAACATGGACATAATATAAAATCCAATGAAAAATTATATTATTTGATCTATGATTGGTAGAGGATAGTTATCCTTGAGTGAGACTTAATTCAAATTGCAAAAATATGTGCAAATCCCGATTTATCCATTTTTCTTTCTTACAAGCACAATGTTTGCCACCCAATTAGAATGATGAATAGGGAATATAATCATTCTATTAAAAATTTTATTTATTTCCTCATATATGGTCCCTAAAATCTTAGGATTATAATTATGTAACTTTTATCTAAAAGGATTAACACTGGACTTTAGCATAATGTTATGTTGCATACTCTTAGTCTTGAAAGACTTTATATTAGCATAACACTAAGCAAATATGTCACTATATAATTTTAATAGAGAAATGAACCTCATGTGTTATTCCTTTAATAAAATTCCTAATATTGAAACATTTCAACTCTTCTTTACTACCAATATTTACTATTTTATACTCAGGAGACCCTCGAGGATCTTCTTGGATTTTTCTCCTTATACCTGCCATGTTGATCAATTTTTTTTTTCCAAAGATACCAATCGTTAGTATTCTTATTTCCATTCAACTTAATTATTTTACCAATTTATAGATTAAATCCATCATCATATGGTTTTGGAATATCTGCATCCTTTTCTTCTAGCATGGAAGACTCTTTGTATGTTATTGGGATTCCTTTTAAATACAAATTTATAAAATTATCCACTTTAATAAATCAATGATCTACACATCATCTTTGAACACTTGCTAATGTTGGGAATTATATATAAAAATTATAAGATATACCATTTAAATGATATATAAATATTTATCAAACTCTAGATGAGGAATGAGTAAATATGCAAATACAACTAGGGCATCATCTTTAGAATTATTTGCAATTGGGACAACATTAATGGCAAAAGTTTTTAAAGTTTCAATGTAGTCCTAGACCTTATTTTTGTAATTTTTTATTCTATAATTATTTAATTGGTGCTAATATCATATTTATTTCATAATAATCTCAACATACCATTGATCTTTATGGTTTTGAATCCCCATGTATTCTACTACATGTAGTCTTAGGAGCAAGGCTTCATATTCGGTTGTATTATTTATCAGTCTAGATAAAATAGTGAAAAAATGACAATGAGTAATATTTCATGAAATACAAAGTTTTATTCATGATTAAATTTGAAATAGATAAAATCATTACAATAAATAAACAAATATGGTTGTTCACTTATCATTCTCAAAAAGACCTTTCCTATTCCTACAAGAATGGAAATCAACTTATTAGAAAAAGACAAAATATACTAAAACAACTTAGGGTTAATATTAAATATGTACAATATTATAACATCCCCCCACTTTAATTTATAGGTGTAATTATTATACCAAGCATTAATTTGAACTTTTCAAAATGTTCTTGTTTATGTGTTTTTGTTAGATTGTCTGTCAGTTGCTTTATTGTAGGGCCATGTTGTAACTTGGCACTGCCATGTTTTGCATAGTGCTAAATAAAATGAAATTTGGTATTGATATTTTTGGTTTAGTTTTTAAAGACTAGATTATTTTCCATTTTAATTGTGGAAGTGTTTTCAACCATGAAAATTTGATGAAACCTATTGTTATTGTAAATCAAAAAGAACCCTTCTGAGCCATATAATATCTTTAGTTGCCTCTAAAGCAGCCATATAATTTGATTATACTAAATAAATTATTGGCATTGATTTCTTATTGGATTTCCAACTGATAATTTTTTTTTATAAGTTCATCAAAAAACTTATGGTGGACTTCCCATCTTCATGATCACCATCATAATTACAATCTAAATATCCAACCAGTTCAAAGTTCACTATCCTAGAGTATTTGGGCCCATATTTTCTGTTCCTTTGAGATATCTAAGGATTATTTTTTCTAATAACCAATTATTATATTTGGCTTATTGCATGAATTTTGAAATAACACCAATAGTAAACTATATATCTAGACTTTTTATGGTCACATAAATCAGACTTGCAATGGGTTGTTTGTATCTAGTGGCATCCACTAAATCTGTTATATCTTCTTATGTCAATTTGAGATTCTATTACATGGGTGTGTTGAGAGGCCTAAAATATTATATTAAAAACTTGATTAGAATGTCATCAATGTATTTTTATGTGTCATAAATATATCCTTTGGTTTCTAGATTACTTCAATACCTAAATAGTACTGAAGATAACCCAAATCAATCATTTCAAAAAAAATTATCAACTTTGATTTAAACTTTTAGTGTACCATTCATTATTCCCTATGATGAGGAAATTATCAACATACACCACCATAAATACAAATATTTTTATGAAAAGAGTTACATAGTCAAACTCAAAACATTTGAAGTTTATGTTGATGAGGTGCTCAACTAATTTATAATATCATGTTTGAGTGGATTGTTTCAAATCATGCAATGATTTTTAAAGTTTGCACACCTTGTGCTCTTGGAAATTTACTACAAAAACTTTGGATTGTGTCATATACACTATTTATTTGAGGTAACCATTCATAAATTTAGTTTTGACATCCATTTGATGAACTTTTCATCTATTAGGATCTTTTAGAGTCAATGTGGTTTAAATGGTAGTCCATTTATTATAGGTACAAATGTCTCATTATAGTCAATTCCTTCTTTTTAAGCATATCCATTTGTGAAAAGCCTTTTTTTATGTTTATTCAGTGAGTAATCTCTTGTATTTTTTGTGGTAGACCCACTTACAACTAATATGTTTACATCTATATGGAGGATCAACCACTTTACAAGTCCCATTCTCTGTGAATGAACTATAATCATCTTTCATTAATTTTATCCAATTTTAAAGCTTCTAAACTTATTTGAAAGATGTTTATTCTAAATCAAACACAATAATGATTTATTATTATAGAGAATCATTCGAGGTGAGATTTTCAATCTTATCTTGAAATTATTCAAGGAACTTGTCTAATTATGATACAACTACATGTGCACTTCTAGTGACTTTTTCCCAACTTCATCGGGCCTGGGATTGTTGAATGTATAGGTGGCCCACTTAGACATATTTTTATGTGATCTATATTCTTCAATTTCATATTATGGAGTTCATTTAATTTCTATCCTTTGTTCTTATGGCCCATGTTCATTGCCTATTAAATTTGAACTTTGTCCTTCAGGAGGAGTTTCATTATCATGTATAGGAGACAATGAAGAATCAATAGATTCCAAATTTTATGTCCCCCACTCATTATTTGGCACATCCAAATCACTCTCCTTGTAGATATTAAAATTTTCATATTTATCAAGTTAACTCAATTGTTGATCAATGTTGGCTTTGTCCTTTATAGTTTAAAAAAATACAACTTCTCTTGTGACAAGAAAGTTCTTCTCTTTGTCGTCATATAGTTTATATGCCTTGGAGGATTCAAAATATCCTAAATGAATGCACTTGATAATCTTATGGTCCAACTTATTCCTTTTATCTTTTGGAATTGAATGCATAGTAAGTGGATTTAAAAATTAGAAGATGTCACACTGAAGGAAGATGACCATACCACATATCATACATAGTCTTGAAGTAGAGGATTGTTGATGGTGATTTACTATGGAGGTATACTATTGTTTTATTTGCTTTGGCCCAAATGCACATATTCACCCCTTTGAATTAAAACATAACATAAACCATATTCATTATAGTCTTGTTCATCCTTTATTCAACTTGATTTTGTTATAGAGTGTGAGGAAGTGTCAAATGACGTTTAATCCCATTTTTCTCGAGATAGGATTAATAATTATTCAAGTTGTATTCACCACCATTATCTGTCATGAGTGTTTTGATGTAGGTTTGAGATTAATTTTAAATCATGGTTCAAAACTTTTAAAAATTCTCAAAGGCTTCTAATTTTTTATTTATAAAGTATATCCAAGTCTTATTGTAGTGATCAATGAACAACATGAAGTACTTATGACCACCAGCTAATAACATTAGAAGATAACACAAGTTCAAGTGAACCAATTACAAAATTATATCTATTTTCCACTATGACTTTGGTAATAGTTCTCTTGGGTGTTTGGCCAAAATGTAGGCTTCACACTTTTCATCTAACTTTATGGGCAAGGTAGGCATTCCAGTAAACCATTATTTTACAATACATGCTTTTTTTTTGTAGTGAGTATGATTAAATATAACATGCCATAAAATATTTTGAGACATTTCATCTTCAATGAGATGATCATAATTAATTGAATTTTATGGCTCACCCTTGAGTTTAAGCAATTTTCCTTCCTAATATCTAGTCAAGATGACTGCATTATCACATTTCCTTTTAATAGTGATGTCACCCTTATCCAACAAGATGGAATGGCCTTGTTAACTAATGATCACTAGGGGATTTTTTTTTAATTTTAATTGACAAAGGTATAAAACATTTTTGAGTTTGAAATCTATAATCCTTGGACACTTGAGTCATATTGTACTTCTTCTTTGTGGTTGCAAACTTGATTTATCTATGAGGTATACTGAACCACACATTTATTCACTAAACTCTTCAAATAAGTCTTTCCATAAATTCATATATAGAGTGGCACCAGTATCAAGAACCCAAGCATCAAACCTTGACAATTTGACTGAGACATTATTTTCTTCATCATCTGTACTAGAAAACACACTTTCACTAATGAATTCAGTAAAGTTTGACTCTTTTTTTTTTTTTTTTTAAAAAAATAGTCTTTCTTCTTATGGTATGATTTAATTTTATCCAATGGTGTTTTGCATATGTGAATCTCATGGGTTCATTTTTTTCATACCATTCATAGTATAGGTTTTTTTATCTTTCTTTTTTTAATTTTTACCACCTTGATTTTCTTTTTCTCTACATTTTCCCTTATTTTTATTCTTGTATTTATTATTGCCTTCAATTTTGGAATATGTGGACTTATTAGATGTTTTAGAAGAATTTTAATTTACATACAACACACTTATTCCTATTGACTCTATGGTATGATTCAATTCTATCCAATGGTGTTTTGCATATGTGAGTCTCATGGGTTCCTTTTTTATCACACCATTCACAGTATAGGTTTTTTATCTCTCTATTTTTTATTTTTACCTCATTGATTTTATTTTTCCTGACCTTTTCCCTTATTTTTATTCTTATATTTATTATTTCCTTCAATTTTGGAAGATGTGGACTTATTATATGTTTTATAATAATTTTAGTTTACATAGAACACACTTTCTCCTATCGACTCAGTTTTTCTTCTAAAGGCCTTTTTTCTTTCCTCCATCATTTCAACTAATAAATCAAATGTGAGTGTCTTCAACTGGTTGCTTTATTTTAAATACTCTAAGTAGGTTAAATATTTTGGAATAAGGGATTTGATGAATGTGTGTGTGTGTGTGTGTGTGTGTGTGTGTGTGTGTGTGTGTGTGTGTGTGTGTGTGTGTGTGTGTGTGTGTGTGTGTGTGTGAATTTTTACACCTATGGCATCCACATCATGCTTGATTACATGTATTTTTGAAGCCAATCTCATCACAACACCATATTTTAGCTTGATGTTAAATAACTTCAACTGTATCTAAAAGAATTCTAACTCTAAGTGGAAATCATATAGTTATTTCAAATTTTTAAATGTTTCTGATGGAGTATTTCACCTCTAAATATGATGAAACACATCCCTGTCGACTGAAGCCCTCATCAAGGGCAATGTTTTCTAATTTTTTTGCTTCCATGTATGAATATATTTTTCATTACCTATTGCCTCAACTAGTTATGTCTCCCAATCATAAATATTAAACCATATATTGTATGCAATTATAAATGCATCATGTTTATTAATTAATCCTAGATTGAATAATATAGGTCATACCTACACTTTTGATTGAGAATACACTTGTTAAGTGAGAGCATGACCAATATGGGGATCCACTAGACCCAATTAGGGGATCAATTGTCACAACATATCATGATAGGAAAGGTTTCAAAGCCTATATTCTAACATAATAAAAAAAAACCCCTAATGGAGTCCTAAAGTATAAAACATTCACTCTATTCTAATAACAAGAAAGAAAAAAATAATCTAGTGCATACCAAAGCTTATGGCACAAAGCAAGGGTTAGAAACAAATAAAAAAAATATGTATAGGGAACTTCAATTAAATTAAGTATGAATAACACCCTAATACATAAATTATGAAAGATAATATTATTTGAGCCAACACTTATGCTACTTCTATCTATTAAAAGGAAAGAGAACAAAGTTAGAATATACTTACCTGAATGTGAACCTGTCAAGACTCAATCTCTCCCTTGGACAAAGGGGCTTTTTAAGAGGTTATTTTAGTTTGTAAGGATCATTAAGAAAGGCCAAAGCATCCAAAACTTATCAACAATACTAGATTCTCCAAAATAAGAAACCTAAGCTAAGTATCCTCAAGGATAATGGTGGAAGATCAGATTGTGAAGAAGCATGAGTGAATAATAACTCTTGATTGCACATATGAATAATAACTGAAATGATATTATATATATAGGTAGATATTTTCCTAAATCCTTCTAGGAACATTAGCTATATAGGGTTGACCCACTCAACCTAGTGTGTTTGTATGGATAATTTACTCAGTCTATGCTAGGTCAACTGAAAGGGTAACAAACTAGGGAAGTAAAGAATACCCATAAATAGTATTGGGTCAACCTAGTCACCTTAGTACAACTAATATTACAAAAGGAGTTTAAGACAAAAAAGGGATAGAAAGAGGAAAAGACTGGTGGAATACTCAAGGGAAGAGAAGTACCTTAGGTAATGGTTTTGGGAGCTAGTAAGATTGGTAATAATGTGGAAAAAAGGGAAAATAATCTTGTGAAACACCAAAGGTATACCCACCCCTTTCTTGGTGCACCCCTTAGGGTGTGCACTTATAGAGATTGAGTCTTGATGGGTTCCTACAAGATGTAAAGAGTCAGTATTTGAAAAAAGTTATAAATATTATGCATATACATATGCCCCACTTAAATCTCATAACATGTCACTAAGTGCAATAGGGGATGGTTATTTGAGAAAATACATAAGGACACACACAATGCAGATGCTAAAAAAAGTTGTAATATTTTAAAATCATAAAATAACTAAAAGGTAAAGTAATCTAAAAAGGTAAATGACTAAAAAATAAATAACTAAGAAGCAAATGTGATGTATACCTTGACTTACCTTTATTACTGATGATTGTCTATTGTGTTGTCAGTTTTGATTATGTAGGGTGCATAGACTACTTTTGACAAACCCAAGAATAAAAAATTAAAGTGAAAAAACAAACAAATGCAAGAAAATCCAAGATAGTTGGTGCTATGAGGATGAGACATACTTGAGAAATTTGGTAAGTTGGGGTGATAGGTGCTATGTTAGACTAAATTACCAAGTCAAACAATAAGAGTAAATTAGGTAACCAAAAATCCAAGGCTACTAGAATTGAAAAAATCAAATAAACTATCCTAAAGTAAGAAAGGTAAACTCACCAAGTCAAACCAAGGATACATGTCAAATAAGATGGTAAAACAAACAAATCAATGGTAAAAGGAAGAAACAAAAGGGTAAAATAATATTAATGAGTGAGTAGTAACAATCCACATCTCACTTAATAATGGAAAAAGGTGCATAAAAGGGAAAACAACATTGATGAGTGAGAAGTAATAATCCAACCTCACTCAATAATGGCAAAAGGGTATGAACTTAGGTGTTTGTAATAATAAAATAACATAATCATGATAAGTGGTAAAAGGAAAGTAAAGTAAGTTTAGTAAATGTAATTCATGGTATAAAATAAGAATCCAAAGTTACTCAAACATGTTGTCTTGCTCTAAGGATATATAAAACTAAAATAAAGTAATACTAGCATGTTTTTAAGAGGTGAAGAAGAAGGAATTAAAGAAGAGGTAAATCAAATTTAGAATCATGATTTGTCTATCAAGGGGGGAAAATGAAATGGGTGGAGGGGAGAATGAAGGAAAAACCAAGGCATAAGAACTCTTTATCAAAGTCAATACACTCAAATTAAGTTTGTTAAAACAAGAGGAATTTCAACCTTAAGGACTCTGAAGAAATTCTCTTAGCCACACAAGTCTTAGGTCAATAAATGTAGTCTATCAATCATCCCATGAAGGCTAAATGCATGAAAAGTAAAATAGACCTACCTCCCCATGATGTGTTCCCCATTCTTCATGAACCCTTATAGAATTTTAGACTACTACAAAGATTGGGTACTTGCAGGAGAATGTAGGTAGCACCATAGAGATTTTTAAAATCCCCTATTCAAATCTACTAGCTTACTATACATCAAAGGACCTCAACTTTATGTAAGGCTAACTGTAGAGTTTAAGATTCAATTAGAGATAGGATACGTGCTTTTAAATCACATCTTTTTTGGTATGAATTTAACTTTTGAGATTTTTATGTTGCCTTTTATATATCATTACCTTTTGTTTCAAATGATTTGGATTTTAACTTTCTTGATGGATTTTTTTACATTCTTCTTCCATATGGATTTGGAAAATAAAACATGGGTGCTAAAGATGAATTTTATTTGAAAACTTGGGATATAGTTTCTAAGAGAGAAACTTAAAAGAGAATGGGGTTTAAGAGTCTCCTAAATATAGGTGAAATAAAAATGCTATCTTGACTTTGGCCTTGTTTTATCCAATGACGAGATGAAAAAAAGGGGAAATCAAGAGGAATGACACATGGAACAAATTTGAATTGCTTCAAATGGAAAAAATGTGACAAAGGGTGAAAAGGGATAAAATGATAGTAAAGTGTGATTCCTTATCATAAGAATAAGGGAAATGGAGGAAAACATGATAACATAGATTGTTTACACAAATTTCATCTAGCAAAGAAGAAAAATCTAAAGTTGAGAACAAGGATCAAGAAAATAAAAAGGTGGTAATTTTATGAGGAGGGTCAGTTCCTATCCATGATCTTACAAAGCAACTCATAAAAGAGAAACCCATGAGGGTGCTGACAAATAAGAGAAAAGCAAAGTGAGGGAGCCTTCTTACAAATCAACTCATAAAATAAAAACACAAAGGATGCCAAAATAACATTGACAAGCAGTAAAAAGAAAAATAATGATTAAAATATGGTGGTTTTGTGAGGGATGCCAGGTCTTATATGTAGCTTACAAAGAAGCTCATAAAATAAAATCCCAAGGGATGCAAAAAAATAGGAGAAAATTCAATAAGATAAAGAAGAATATGGTACATCAAGAAACTAAAAGACCAAAAGGGAGGACTAATGGTTTGTGAAAAAGAGGGAACTACTGTAGAGGGAGAGACTCATGCTTAAGTAGCCTATAAAAAGTATTAGATATAGATAGAAGACATGAACAGAAGTAAATGTTTAGACAAAGTACTTTTTAAGGAATTGAGTGTTGGTGGGCTCTTTGAAAATATGGCCTTCATTGGTTTGAAGACAATAGGTGATTAGACCAAGAATATCTTTAATTAAATATGGGCCCCACCATTTTTGGGAATATTTACCTTCTTTATCATGGTTATAGTCTAATTTAAGGACAAGATCATCGACATTAAAAGTGCATATTTTAACATGTTTGTTATGTTGTTTGGTGATGCGAGCCTTGTATTGGCGATAATGTTGCAAGGCAGAAAGATGATGTTTATCAAGAAGATCAAGGGAATGAAGGTGAGCTTCACGTAATTCTTCATTGGGAATAATATCATGAATAGATATACAAAGAGATGGAAGATCAAATTCTTAAGGAAGAACTAACTCAGAACCATAAACTAGTGAAAATGGAGTTGCCCTAGTGGTAGTATATATGCTAGTCTAATAGGCCCAAAGTGTAGGGTAAAGATGAATATGCCAATCCATGTGGGTTTCATGAAATTTTTTTTGAATAATTTTGTTAAAAATTTTATTTGTGGCCTCTGCTTAACCATTACATTATGGATGATAAGGTGGAAAACTTGTGATTGATCTTGAATTTGTTGCAAAGTTGTTTAACATGTTTATTTTTGAAATTACCACCATTGTTGAAAATGATGGTATGAGGAACACCAAAGTGGTAAATGATTTGGTTAAGAATAAAATTAGAAATGGTAAGACTAGTGACATTAACAAGGGGCATGGCTTCTACCCACTTAGTAAAATATTTACTAGTGGTGATGATAAAGACAAGCCTATCTTGGGAATGAGGAAGTTTACCAATGAGATTGAATCCCCATATGGAAAATGGCTAAGGAGATTTGATAGTTTGAAGCTCAGAAGGAGGTGAATAGATAAGATCATTGTGAAGTTGACAATGAGTACACTTTTTAGCATATTCAATGGTATCCTTTTCAAGAGTAGAAAATAACCCATACATAGTCATTTACATGTTGTATAATGTTCACTATAGTGACCACCATGTGCTTATTCAAGAATAGAAGGGACATCATCTTGAATAACACAATAGAGTAAGGTACCTTCAACATTATGATAGTAAAGGAAGTTATGTTAAAATACATACTTGAAATATTTTTTACGAATATGTGTCTTTTCACAAGAGTCTAAATTATGGGGATAAATTTGGTGTTCTAAGAATTGAATGATATCTTGATACCAAGGGCTTTTTCTAATGGTAATAACCTTGATATGACAACTAAACAAGTCTGGTGATTGAGTTGAGACAAAGATTTTCTTATTTGTATAAGAAAATAAGTATTGGAAAGATTTTGATGTGGATGAAATAGAAAAGTTGAAGAAGTAAGAGAATCATCAATGGAATTTTGATCTCTATGAATAGGATCAATAGTGAAAGAGAAAAAATCCTTAGAAAGAGTTGTTGAAATTTGATGATAGGTAATGAGGTTCTCACTTTTACATTAATAGTCACCACTAACTTGATGGAAAATAAGTTGACAAACACCTAAAGCATGAAGGTATTGAATGTCTAAATCAAGGGAAGCTCTCATGCCTAAGATAAGAGCTTCATATTCAGCCATATTATTGGTGACATCAAAGGTGAAGCAAAAATCTAAGGCAATGACTTGACAAGGAGGACTAGTGAGAAAGCAACCTATCCCAACTCTTTGAAGGCATTTATCACCATCAAAGTGGAGGGTCCAAGTATCCTCATGTAAGTCAAAATTAATTGTAGGGAACTCCTCAATAACTACCTTTTGTTTAGTAGTATCAAAGGGAGTGGAAGATTTGTCAAGATTATTAGCTTCAAGATCAATGGTAAACATATGAAAAATAATCTTTTAGAGAGATAGCTTGATTAAGACCTTCAATGTAAAGGATATTATCATCTAGAAGGTCATGTTGAAGGGAATAAGTGGCTAGAATGGGAGTTGCATCAAGTTGATCAGCTATGACTTGCCCTTTGATATATTTTTGAGTGATGATGTAAAGATCAAATTCCATAAGGAGGAACATCCATTTTCCAATCATATATATAGGAAAAAAGGCTTTGGATAAGAAATGATGAAGGGGGTCAGAATGAAAAATGACATAAGTAGTTTGGTAAATCATATAATGATGAAGATTTTCAACTACAAAATAGATAGCGACACAATCACACTTAATTTTGGTATAACATGTTTCATAATCAATGAGGCCTCATCTAATGTAATAAATAAAATACTCTCTTCTCATATCATCTTGTTGGGAAAGCATTACCCCTAATAAAATAGGTGTGGAAGAAGTATATAGAATCAAAGGTTTATCATTGGAAGGAGGATGAAGTGTAGGTGGATGAAACAATGAATCTTTCATGTTATCAAAGGATTTTTGACATGGATGCATCCATTCTAAAGTAGTACTTGAGTGAATTTGATATGCCATTTTAGGGAGAAATCATCTATTTTCCCTACGTTTGCCTAAATAAGTATGAATGTCAGGAATAAAATGAGGAATAGGCATGATAATGATATCACTAATTTTTGTAAGATCAACATCAATACCATAGAGAGAGACTAAGAATCCCAATAATTTACTAGATGTGACTCCAAAGACACATTTATAAGGATTAAGTCTAACTTTATATTTAAATATATGATCAAAGATGATAAAAAGTTTAGAAAGATGATTCTTACAATGTTTGAATTTAGTAATAAGATCATGCACATAGGTTTCAATAATTTTTTGAATGAGATCATGAAATATGCGAGTCATTGCACATTGATAAGTAGCTCTAACATTTTTTAAGCCAAAAGGAATTTTGAAATAGCAATAGGTTCCCCATTTAGTGGTGAAAGTAATCTTATGTTGGTCTTTGGGAGTGATATGAATCTGATTGTATCTCAAGAAACCATCCATAAGAGATAAAATTTCATAACCAGTTATGGAATTGACAATAACATCTATTGAAGGTAAGGGGAAATTGTCTTTGGGAAAATCAAGATTAAGATTACATAAATCAATGCAAATGAAAATAACCATAGTGAATTTATTTTGAATGGGAAAAAAGTTGGAAACCCATTCAAAATAATCCGCTAGTTTAATAAATTTAGCATCAAGTAATTTGACGATTTCCTTGACATAAAGTTGAAATTTCAGGTGGAAATTCTTGTTAATTTTTATGCACAATATTGGCATCAAGATAAGTAATGATGTTATAAACCATAATTCTAGGGTCAATACCAAGCATGTTCTTATAGTACCAAGTGAAAGAATTAAGATGTTTGTCAAATAATAAGCTAAAGTTATAATGTTCAATAGGTGAAAGCTCTTGATAAACTATAATTGGTTGAGGACAAGATAGGGTACCATGTTTGTTGTGAGTAGTTTCTTTGATAAGAATGGCATTATCATTTTGAAAGTGGTATGGTGTATTAGGTAAGGCTGAAATTGGATTTGTTTAAGGGTTAATGCTAGTAACAAATTTATTGAAACAAGGAGTTTAAATCTTGAAAATTTCAATTTTATGACGTTGCCAAGGAATTTTAGGTTCTCGAGCATAAATTAACTCAATTATAGCTTCATCACTAGGCAAGGTGGGAAGAGGACCATAATATTTGGCATCTAATTCAAGATCTAAAATTTGATTGTCATGGAGATCATACTCAAAATGAATCTGATGGACATCAGTTTCTTTGGAATCAAGTGTAAATTAGGAGTAAATGAAGTAGATGGATCAAAAGAGATGGTAGTGTTAGTGGATTTGATGTTGGGAGAAGGGTCTGATGGAATGATAGGATCAAAAGTTGTAGGGACTTATAGAGGTTTAGAAGTTATAATTTTCTCTACCACCGAAGGAGTATTGATAAGAGGAGGATTGACAGGAGGCACATGACCCTCAAGATCTAAGGTATGATCCATAGAAATGGTATGTACATCCTGATTAAAATCATGGATTTGTGCTAAATTTTTATGGTAATGTTAGACATCCAAGTCTCTAGATTGAACTTGGGCCATGATATAATTATCATCATATGTTGGAGAAATTATACAAGCTTGAGAATTAGGGGGATTTTTAGAATTTGAAATCCCAATAATGATGAATGTACAAGGAGACATGATGATAAGACTTGAAATAATTTATCCACTCCAAAATCATTTCAAGTGAAGGTATCTTCTGATAAATAAGGCTCTTGAGCATTTCATGTAGGGGGAAAGTTGGTAATCTCATCCATGAGAAGAATGGTATGTTCCCTAGGTAATAGAAAAGGAGGAAGCCATTGTGAAATATATGGAGGTAACTTGGCAGTATTGCAAGTGTATTGCAATTCATTTGGATCATCACCATTGGAATCCACAAGAGTAACTTGTAAATTAGGACTCATGTTTATGAACTTGGATAAAGGAGAATTATTAATTTTAGGATTCATGAGAATGCAATATTGAGGTTTAGGATTAGGAAGATAAATGCTCCATGGATTGGGATCAACTTCATGTTTATACCATTTCATATTATGTAAGAATCTAATACATTAAAACCAGAAGAAGCAATGGCCCTCTTTCAATGAGTCCATAGAGGACCAAGAATGATATTGTAAGATAAAGGGAGATCAAGGACCATAAGATTGGTTGGAGTGATCTTAGGTCCTATGGTTAATGTAATTTAGATACAACCAAGTGGTTTTTTATTAGTCTTGTCAAAACCACAATAAGTGAGATGGGTTTATTTGAGATGATCCTTGGTATAGCTAAGTTATTGTATGAGCCATAAGGATGTCATATTCATACCAGAGCCTTCATCAAATAAGACCTTACAGATAAGAGTGGTAATAATAGCTATTTTAATAAATAATGGTAGATCATTGACACAAAAAAGAATTTCATCATTAATCATGTCCTCTTTAAGAAACTCAATATAAGGCTTGGAATAAGGACACAAGGTTTCAATGGTATTGAAATTATTAGGTTAAGAATCAATAGAATGTGGTTCTTCATCTATGGAGGATGTGTCTTAAATTTCTTGAAGTTGTTGCATAAGGAATTTATGATGATAAGATGAAGTGCAAAACAACTCCATAAGTAGAATCTTACAAGATATAGAGTTGAGTTCTTCATGAAAATTCCAATGAGATTTAGAAGAACTAGCACAAGGTTTAGAAGGTAAATTATTCTTGGAAGGAATAGATGTGGTTGGAGGATCAAAAAGAGGAAGTTATTCCTTAAGTGATTCTAAATAAATATTATAGGTGGTAGCATATTTAAGAACTTCTTCTAAAGATGGATTTTTAGGCTTGGTAATGGGATCTTTATGAACCCATTTATGATGATAATTGACCTTGGTATTGTTGACATATTGAGAGTTATTATAATATTAGTCATAATTAGAATCAATGGCACAATTACCTTGATATTTTTTTGATTATAAGAAGAATATTTTTGGTTATTAGAGGTATAATCTTTAAAATTTTGCGATTTTTAGAAGCAGTAGTGTATTCTTGATGATGAAGATTGATCATAGCTTCATGATTGAATGAATCACCAAGCATATAGGAGATAAAAAAATTATTGAGCCCTCTACAAGATTCATGAGAATTCCCAATGCCATCATGGAACAATCAAAATAGATTGGGGTTAGACCACCTAAAAAGGAGCATTAAGATATATGAAAGGTTTCAAGGGTAGTAAAAATCATTTCATTTGCTGAATCGAAAGAGGTGTATGAGATGGTGAAGTAACATCAGTCTTGGAAACTCCTTATTTACCTTATAGGGCATTACTAGTGATAGCATTAGATGTTTTAAAATATCCCTTAATAAGTTTAGAAATATGTTTGAATTTTTTCATAAGAAATTCTTGACATTTAGCTTGATCAAGAGCTTCATTAAGTGTTTGGGGAGCAAAGTTTAAAACCTTATATTAAAGAGTAGGAGTTAAAGATATGATAAAGAGTTTGAATAAGTTATCATCATTCATGTTATGGTTAGCTTTATGAGCTAAATATTTCCATATTTTAATAAAGTCATGAGTTGATTCAGTGGGAGATTGCTTAACATTGATGAAGTGTCTAAGACAATTTTCAAGAAGATCGTTGTGTTGAAACTCTTTAACCAAAGGATTAACCAAATCTTTAAGTTACCAAATAGAATGTTGGGGAAGTTGATTATACAATTATAATACATCACTAGTGAAATTTTTGACTAAGATTTTAGTAGTGGTGAAATTATTAGTTTGGATCCACTCCTTGTAAAGGTTGCCAAATGATTTGATAAATGAGGTAGGGTTTTTAGTCCCATCATATTTGATAGTTGGAGATATGTTACCAATATCAATGGATACAATAAAGGGGGATAAAGGCT
The DNA here is from genome assembly GCA_037957365.1 of Torreya grandis. Classification (NCBI taxonomy): domain Eukaryota; kingdom Viridiplantae; phylum Streptophyta; class Pinopsida; order Cupressales; family Taxaceae; genus Torreya; species Torreya grandis. The sequence continues at coordinate 123,144 of JARHVA010004944.1, forward strand.
CATTTTGAATGGTTTTAAGCATCTTGTTATTAAGTATGGGTTAAGGAATAACATAACCTGAGGCATGTCTAAGAGGTGGAGGAATGTAATTAGGATTAGTTTGAGGATGAATAGTCAGAGGTTGATTATCCAAATTGATTAAGTGTTGTTGAAGTTGAATCATTTGGTTGGTGTTAGAATTTTACATCATGTTCATTTGTTGAATAATTTGGGCTAACAATTGAGTTTCATCAGGAGGTAGGTTGGTGTTGGTAGGAACACTCTCTGAATTAGTATTAGGGAGAGGATTAGAAAAAAATGGATTACTAGTAGGATTTTTAAGTAAACTTGTATCAATTACTCCCACATTAGTTTGAATATTTTGAGAAGTTTCTTAGTAAGTATAGAAAGGATCAGATCCATCAAATTCATCTTTATGTGTTATTTGCACCATGTTATTCATAGATAAAGGAGGAGAAGAGGTTCCCCAAGACTAATGGTTCTCTTGGGAGGAGAAAAGAGGGAGAAATGTGTTGGTTGAATATTTTGTTGATCAGCGTACTGATAAACAAAATAGGTCTGATCAGCCGAAGTAGGAATATTGGTCATCCAAATGTGTAGGTTTACCACATCAAAAGGGGACTAATCTCTCCTCTCATTAAGGGTAGGTTCCTTATATATATGCTATATATATATATATATATATATATATATATATATATATATATATATATATATATATATATAGAAAATAATACTCAAGGGTAGGATAAACCATCCATCTCTCTTTCTTCAGAGATGATGCATGCAAATAAAAGGAAAAAACTCAAGGGAAATGATAGAAAGCACTCCTCTTCTTTCAGAAGTACTATTCAGCAAGCCACAAGAATACTCTTGGTAGTAAAAGAAAAATGTAACCAAGGACATAGTAACCAGCAAATTGAGATGTAGCACAAAGTCTCCACCTAAATTTCCCAAGAGTGAGATACGAAGGACAATGAGGGCACAAAGTCATCCCAAGGTCCTTTACACAGAAACAAAAAGAAAACACACTAAAAGCAATTGTGGGGGTGCAAATTCTCTCCACAGTTGACTTCAGGACACCTTGCTAACTATTTTCACTAATCCTGCTTGTTGAATTAAAGAAACAAAAAATATATTAAGGAAAAAGACATAAGAATAGTTTCCCCAAAAACAAAGATATCATAGCACAAAGTCTAAAAAATCACTTGCTTTCTTATTCCAATAACAAAATATGATCAACAATCTAAGCTCAAAGTCTCAGTAATGCCTTTCAATTTGGGTAGAGTTTCATTTTTGATTGTCAGAGAGAGATATATTTTTACACTAACAAGAGAGCCCTTATATAGCCTCTTCAAGATAGACTTGGGAATAGTAACACATCATGTTGCATTGAACTTTGTTAAGAAGACAAGCTAGAATTTAGGGGCATCTACCCATTTGCTTTTCTCAATGCAGAGAAACAAGACATGCTATTGAAAGTGTTTATCTTTCAATGTCCACCTGGTGATCTGATCCTTCTTCATCATTCCTCCTTTTTTGGTTAATTGAGTTGAGTCCTTGATTTAATTTGATGTTATGTTCCTTAGTCTCTTCCTTTTGATCTTGGCCTTAAATCCTTTGAATGCATTCAGGTTCGTAGATTTAAAACTACAAGGATCAATGGCTATTTCATGGTCGCAACTTTGGTATTCATAGGCACGTCACTTTCCTCGGCAATTCCTTCAGCTTTGTCATTTGAGCTTTCTTAGAGGGGACCTACCTTTCAGGCCTTGAGAAATGATCCACTTTGGGTTAAGAAGAGCCCCTCACAAGGGTATCTACCCTTTGGGCGGTCTTCGGATGGCCTTCAGGCTAAGTTCTTTAGCTCTTGTTTAAGGCTTTTCAAAATCAATAGCTATTTTACGAACCTTAAAATTGACATTCGCACACCCATCACTATGCTTGAATTTCCAATAGCTAGTTCGCCGTTCTTGACTTTGACGTCTTCAGGCACGCGACCCCTTGGGCTTTCTTTATTTTTCTTATTTTGTATCCTTTCAAAGGGAAGGTGATCCTTCAGCTTTGGGGAAGTGTCCTTCAATTTGGCAGCCAAGAGTCCCCTGCAAGGGCACTTGCCCTTCGGGTTCCTTCGATAGCCTTTTATCTTTGGAATCCTTCAGAGCTTTCCTGTGGACATTTTTCCCATGGACAAAAAGTCCGCAGACATTTTCCCATAGATAAAAAGTCTGCAAGAATTATTGCTTTGTTCTTTGGTCTTGAGAAACTCCTTCAAGTTTTCTTCCCATAGCCTTTCCAAATTCCTTTGGAATTTTTTTCTAGAGGAATTCCTTAGGACAAAAAGTTTGAAGGAATTATGCCTTTGTCTTTATGAGAGTTTCATTTTCCTTAAACAAAATTTTGAAAGGACTTACCTTTGTGGCTTTCTTGAAAATGACCCTTCCGAAGGGTGCTTTTGTCAACCAAGTGCCCTCCACAAGGGCACTTGTACTTCAAGAGGCTCTCTTGAACTTTTTCATTGAACCACTCCTTTGAACCAACCATTGAACCAAGCTTTAAACTAAGCCGATGAACCCTTTGATTGAACCAAAAGCCATTGAACCATTTGATGAACCAACTAATTGAACCGAAGCATTGAACCACTCCTTTGAACCAACTTTGGTTCAATGGTTCATCAGTTCATTCTCTTTGATTTGGCTAAGTCCTTTTGATCCTTGTTGAACCAAACACATTGAACCTGTTGAACCTTAAACCCGAGTGGTTTAATAGTTTAATGGTTCAATGGTTCAAGCCTTAAAAACTTGTTCTTTTGATTGAACCTGCTTGAAGAAGCCTTTGAACCTGACTGTAGAAGCCTTTAAACCTTACTGTAGAAGCCTTTGAACTTGGAAGCGGTTAAACTCTTGCTGCTGATGTTGAACCTTTGAACTTGTTGAGCCTGTTGAACCAAAATGGTTCAAGGTTCAACAATTCAATCCTTGCTTAAAAGCTTGCCAATGAACTCTTTTAGTTGAGCCTATTCATTGAACCAACTTTGAGATCACCTAAGTGTTGAAAGCTTGCTTCTTTCCTATAGAGTCTATAGAAATCAACTTGTGAAGCTCATTGAACTTGGCCTACAGAGTCTGTAGATTTCTCTTCCTGTTGAGTTCGTAGATTCAAGCCTATAGAGTCCATAGATTCAAGCTTGTAGATTTCGTAGATTTTTGAGAAGCTTGAAAAATGAGGAATTTGAATTCTTAGGAAAAAATTCGAAAAGGGAAGAGACAATTTTGGTCTGTAGGACCAAAGTAGTTCAAATGTTGTCCCAAAAATGAGTGATATTTTTGGGGGACAACAAAATGAACATCCCATATGGCACCTAAATGGATTCAAGGTGTCCAATAAGATGCTAATATGAGACTTCATTATGACTTAAGAGAGATGAACATAATGCAAAATTAGAGAGATGGGAAATTAGATTGATGAATAGGGAAGGTAGAAAATAGTACAAGGTTGATTGGGTCAATCTAGTATATAAAACAAGGTGTAAAAATATTACAAGGTCAACTGGGTTGATCTAGTATAGTAAATAGAGGTAGGAAAAAGAGATAAGAGGAGCTACAAATTGTACAGGGTTAACTAGGTTGATCTAGTAGAGTAGTCAGGGAAAAAAAGAAAGATGATAATAAGTTATAAGCTGAAATAAGACAATTTTTGTAGCTAATATAGGAAAATAAGAGCTGAAGGGAAAAAAATAGTCAGTTGGATCAATGTTGGCCAATCCAATTGAGGCACACAAAATAGAACCTTGTACCAACATTGGATAATGCATGTTTTTACACACACAATTAATAAAAGAGAAAGTAATCAACTTTAAAAGTAAAGAGCTAACTAATTGGTCAACCTAAAATTTTTATTAGATTATGATTTTTTTTCTAATTTGATTGGAAGTTGGCTATAAGAAAGGTACTAGATAGAAATCTAAGAATGGTTTTAGGTAGTTTGGGTTGAAAGGGACTATAGTGGAAATGATATAGCCTTGGTATTTGGGCCTACCCCCTCACTTCACACACCATAGTGATAAGGGTGTCGAGTGCTTATCTATAATATACCATTAACCACACTTTATACTTGACTAGAGCATCAAGTCAGCTTCCCCCTTAGTGATGAAATCCAAGTAGGTTGGCCTAGGGTAGGTATAATGTTAAAGTGATTATTTATGTTATGTGATTTGGTTGTGTGCATAAAATAGAAATAGTGAAACTATGCAATACATTGAAAATCCCTTAATTTATATTATGTGAACTATTTTAAGCATGCAAAAAATAAGAAAATAAATGTGTGAGATAATTACTAATAGATATGAGGTTAATTTCAACTTTGAAATAAGGTATATTTTTATCACTATATGCACAAAATACAAAATAGGGTTGATAGGGCCAAACTTGTACTATGGAAATAAAGTTTGAAAATGAACTAGGTTGGTAGTGTCAATCTAGTCATTGCAGATAACACACAAAACATTGAACTAGGTCGATAGTGTCAATCCAATTGACTATGTAAGGGTAATTTTGAAGACTACAAATTGTGAAAGGAAAGATAATGAAAGAGATAAATAGAGAAGTAGAAAGAAACCTTGGTGGATTAGAGATGTAATGAAGGGAGATTATTGATGAAGAACCATGAGGTCTGTTTGAGAAACCTAAAAATTAGATTGACAGAATTGATCAAGCTTTATAAGAACCTATTGAAAAGGTGAAGAAACTATAAGGATTCGACTAGGTCAACCTAGTAGGTTAAAATAGATGTTTGAAAGGATGGAAATCTATACTAGGTTGACTAGGTCAATCCAATTATCTATTCTTGAAACCTATGCATAAAAATAAAAAAATAGGTCGATAGAATCGATATAGAATGTCAAAATATATGATAAAATGATGATCAAAATAATGAAATAAATGAAGTAAAAGTGAACAAATCCTAAAAGGGTTAGTTCACATTGGGTTCACTAGAATGTATCCAATCAAAAATGCATCATGTTTATGAATTAATCCTAGATCAGATAAGATAGATCATACTTGCATTTTTGATTGGGAATACACTTGTTAAGCGAGAGTATGACCAATATGGGGATCTTCTAGACCTGATTAGGGGATCACTTGTATCACTTGTCATAACATATCATGATAATAAGGGTTCTAAAGCTTACATTCTAACACAAATATACAACAACCCTAATGGATTCCTAAGGTTTAAAACATTCACTATATTCTAATAATAAGAAATAAAAATCTAATCTAGTGCACACCAATGCTTGTGGCATAAAGTGAGGGTTATAAAAAAATAAAACAAATATGTATAGGGAACTTCAATTGAAGTAAGTATGAGTAACACTCTAATACATGAAATATGAAAGATAGTATTATTCGAGCCAACACTTATGCTACTTTTATATACTAAAAAAGAGGAGAATAAATTTAGAATATACTTACCTGAATGTAAACTCGTCAAGACTCAATCTCTCACTTGGCCAAAGGGGATTCATAAGAGGTTTTTATGGTTTTTAAAGATCACTAAGAAAGGCCAAAGCATCCAAGACTTATCCACAAGATTAGATTCTCCAAAATAAGAAACCTAAGCTATGTCTCCTCAAGTAGAATGGTGGAAGAGCAGATTGTGAAGAATCATGAGAAAATAATAACTCTTGATTACACATATGAATAATGGCCTAAATTATCTTATATATATAGGTGGATATTATCCTAAATCCTTTTAAGAACATTAGTTGTACAGGGTTGACCCAATTGACCTAGTGTGTTTTTGGGGATAATTTACTAGGTCTATGCTAGGTCAGCCAAAAGGCTAACAAACCAAGAAAGTAAAGAATACCCCTAAATTGTACTGAGTTGACCCAGTACAACTGATACTATAAAATGATTTTAAGACAATAAAGGAGGGATGTAAAGTGGAAAAGACTAGAGGAATACTCAAGGAAGGAGAAATAGCTTAGGTAATGGTTTTGGGATCTAGCTAGATTGGTAATAACGTGGCAAAATAGGAAAATAATCCTATGAATCACCAAAGGTCTACCCACCCCTTTCCTAGTGCACCCCTTAGGGCATACACTCATAGAAATTGTGTCTTGATGGGTTCTTATAAGATGTAAAGTGTCATTATTTGATAAAAGTTGAAAATATTATGTGTATACATATATCATTGAAGATGAGTGTGTTATCCACTTTTTGAGACCATTATAGCTAGTTATCTTTGTCGGTCAATGTTGTGCCAATGATTGGTTTAATTAAATACATTTTTTGAGTTTTGGGTTTTAAGTTTTGAGTTTTTGAAACCCCTAAATTGGTTCCTTATGACTCCAAAGCATTCCCTTTCTATATAACACTAGACTAATATTCCAACCCTATATAAATACCTACCCTTCCTATATACCCATCAATATGTGGAAGAATCTCACTCTTTATATATACTTAATGGTATGTGAAAGAGGAGTTAAGGCATGTGAGAGAAAAGTGGTAAGTGGTACCTAGGTGGCACGTGAAAAGGATTCACCCTATCATTAACATTGGATTAACAAGAAAACCTAATACTAGATAATATACTCATTTTATCTTAATATCTAGATTTATGTTTTTTGATATAAATGAATGGGTAAAAGAGTAACTCTCCTTATTTATCATTTATTTGTAAAATTTGGTTGTTTTTTGCCAAATTCTCTTAAGAGTAGCTTGCACAAAATTTTAGTTTTGTTAATGAAATGAAAAATTTACTTTACAAAATGAGCTTTTAAATTCTCTAATTATTTGAAAAATCATTTAAAATTAAATTTTATTTATTAAATAAAAATATAAAATATACCCTTTTTCTCCATATTTCATATACATAAAAATTCCAATATTAGAGCAAGAAATTAAAGGTATAACCTCCCTCCTTAATGTTTGAATGAGATAAAATTAAAGATCATAAGCTACCACATGCCTTAAGCCAGCTCTACATAGCCAAATACAACTCCAAGTGCCATTTATGCCAAGATGACTTTACTCCTATGATAAGGCTGAAACATCTTGGTTTTGAGAACTATAGTTCCATGGAAAATAACTTCCAAAGTGTGGTACTTAGTCTTTCAAAATACATTATTGATGGATAATAAAATAATAAAATTATGAGTGAATATTTTAATAGTAATTAAAACAAGGGTTTATTGTGATAACACCATCAATGTATAGGTGAAATCACACTTATCAGGGGAACATTATAGTCCATAGTCCCCCACAATAATGAAAAATAACCACCTATATAGTTCTCTCACTAAAATGCCTTATAACCCCTTTTACATGAGTATAACGTCAAACAAACATTTTATATTTAGAAATATATGTGCCATCTAAGTTTAAGATAAATACTAAAAAAAAATTCAACATGTTAGCAAATAGCTATGCCTTTTCTATGAGCTAATATTCCTTCCCAAATAAATGATACGTTGTCAATACATAGTCAAGAACAAATTACTGGAAGATAAAAATATTATACAGGCCACTCAGATAGAATAATAAAAGGAAGAATGAAAAAATCACTAATTAATATGTAGCTGTCATTACACTGCCAATTGGATAAAATAATGGCAAAAAGACAATGATAAATATTTTGTGTAAGCCAAAATTATCTTCATGATTCAAGTTGAAATGGATAAAAACATTACAATAAATAATCCAAGATGGTTATTCACTTCACATTCCCAAAAATACCTTTCCTATTCCTATAGAAATATAAATCAGCTTATTATAAAAATATAAAATATACCTAATTCATGTAGGATTAATAAATAAATATGTATAATATTATTACCTTGTTGGTGCATTCAAATTGAAGTGTGTGTGTGTGTGTGTGTGTGTGTGTGTGTGTGTGTATATATATATATATATATATATATATATATATATATATATATATATATATATATATATATATATATATATATATATATATATATATATATATTCTTGGGAATAAATCAACACCACACCAACACATAAAACTATATTTTAGAAATTCTCATCAAAATCTAAAGAATAGACATCATTTACATCACCTTCTATGATCTCAATAATTTCAAGATCTTACTCCATCATCATGTAGGTACAAGGGCATGTTTCCTTGTACAAAATGTATGCCTGAGGATCCTTTTATTTTTATACCAAACGTTTGGATTTAATTTATGGTAACATATTTTCATTTAATACTTTTATATGGATCATATCATGTGTCCAATCTAATTTTATATCACCTCCAATATATTTTTATAAGGTCCTAATTAATAATATTGCATAGCTTAGAAGGATTTCTACCACTAGAATAGTCATATTGACTGTATTTTGAGGGAATACAGCTAGGGAAACTTGTGCATCTTTTATTTTTTGGATCAATGGGACTTAATTCAATTCTATATTAAAATAATGACTAAAATTTTTGGTGTAGGATAGCCCTAAGACATGTGTTACTTTTATCAACATCACATTCTCTAAAGATCCTGAATTAATTATGCAATTATTTATTAAAAAGCCCCCAATGATAACCAAAACATATAAAGTTTTGGGCCTTTCATTTCCTTGAGTATAAATAGATACATTATTATGCAAATCATAATTATCCAATCTTATTTGAGCTCCATGAGGAGATGTATTAGGACCACCTTCTTTGATGAACCTAATCAATCTGTCCAACTACTTGGGATTTGACCTAAGGTATTTAGTTTGAGAAATCTAAACCTTGGTCTAATTCATGTGGTCATTTATATCAAAATAAGAATATATAGTATGATTTAATTCTTCATTTATGGAAAAATTAAGAGAAAACATGGAATCCCTTATCTTTTTAGGCTACTTATATTGTAAAAAATTCAACAAAGATGTACCTTGGTTTAAAATGAATTTAGGAGTAGTTTTAGATTTAGGAGCTTCCTTGGATTTTTTGTTTTTCAATTTTTTTGTTTTTTTCTTAGTTTTTAACTTTTCATTATGTGCTCTAGTGGAAACAACATATGAATGATTATTCATATCCTCCACTCTATCATCATACTAATTTCAATGAACCCAAAAATTAACAAGACAAATAAAATTACCAATAGGCCAAGATTATGAACAATAACTTGTATTGATTTGTATTGGATGACTTGAAATAATTACAAACCCAAACCATGCTTAAATAAGCCTCAACTCAAAAATTAGAGTTGGCATGCAAAAATTCAAAAAAAAAAAAAATCTAAAAAAAATGTCTATTTTTAGCACCCACTATCTATAGTAAGTTTCACATGTCAGTGCACGTGGCTCTAAATATTTCTTGAAATAACCTAAATATAAAATTAGCCTATGGGATGAATTTCAACTAAAGTTGACATCTAGTACTAAAAATATACAATTTCTAAAAATAGAAAATTCTTGAAAAAATCATTAAATGTTATTCGAGAGCCTCATATGATCATGTTTGGCCTCCAAAAACATATCAAAATAAAATCTAAGCAGATAGAGTGGCTTAGGGAAGAATATAACTTATTGATATGGCCATTTGGCATGTGGAAGAGCTCAAACAGAGTTATGAGTCAAAAGTGATGGCATTCAGAAGGTTGGCCTATTTTTCCTACATCAAATTTCCATCAAGTTCATATTCAAGGTATACCATAGTGGAGTCACCATCAAGTTCATAAATATCTAGATCAGAGGTACCCAAAAAACAATCTTCAGGTGATTCTTCAATGGTGTATAATTGCAACACTCTTTCCATTTCTGGGAAATTAGAACCATCATGATCATTAGTGTTATGGAAGATACATGAATAGTGAATAGTAATAGGGGTTACTTCAATACTGATTTGAGGATTTAGAGGAGGTATTGTAGGACAAACATTGCCATGAATGGGATAAATGTTCTTCTATTCACATATTTATATGGAGTAGTATGAGTCTAAGGAATCTACTTCCTTAAGTCTAATATTTTATTTGCCAACCTTTGAACCAGAGGGATTTGCTAAAGTCTAGTATTTACTCTTGAATGAATCCTTTTAAAGTTTTCTATACATGAACATATCATCTTAAATTTCAGTATCTTGAGTTTTTGTTATCACCAAAGTCTATGGGTGATTTATCCAAAGGAATAAACTTACTTTAGGTAATTGAGCATTTAGGAAGAAACATTTCTAATTTTGTATTGTAGCCATAGAAACCATTGGAATCATGTGTACCATATTGTTAAAATATGATGTGAATTATCTCATGGGATCATGGGGTTATTTATTTATCTAAGAAAACTAATCCAATAGATAATGTTCATCTTCATCTATTTTAAATCTTTCTTCAACCTGTCTCTCATCATTTGTTTGTCTAGAATAAAATTTGTTACTAGATGGTGGAACCATTATGTTGCTCCTTCAACTAATGTTTCTAGGAATAACTTGACTAATACATATTCATGTTCCACACCTAAAATACTACATGCTTAAAACAAATCTTTTATGTGCTCATCGAGGTTTTGTTCACCATTTCTGGTGAATTTTAGAAAATTATTTCTTGAATCCTTTGCTAGTTCATAAATTTTATCACCTTAGGCCAATAGACAAATACGAGGATACCATGGTATAGTTTTAGCCATGTTTTATAATTTTATTTACATTGGGACCAATATGTTAGACAAAAATAATGATCAACTCAAAGGTTGAACCTACCTTATTATTTATATAAAAAGCCTAAAATTGGATCATTCTGGTAGATCTAATAAGGGATCTAAGATACCCTAATTTCTACTAGACCTAGTGTACCTTATTCTAACCAGAATGGAAAAGAGTTATATCATGAATAATAATATAATGTATTCAATTCAAATCATGTCATACTAAATGAATGAGTTATGTAGATATCACAAATATAATCAAACATGCCCTATGGTGGGCACCAAAAACTATTGGTGAAATATTTTTCACTTTATAGAATATGTAATTTTCCAACAATGAAGGAGACAAAAGTCTCTCTTCTATTAGGAGGGGAGGTTCCCTTTATTGAAATTTGGAAAAATTGAACTAAATTTATTTATAGTATCTTTAATTTAAATGGAGTTTTGGTTTTATTATTTTCAACTGAAAATAAAAATAAAAATAAGAGAGATGAAGGCACATGCATGGATGAGCAAATGCATATTTCGTCCAATGCACGATAAGAAGGTATTTATAAAAAGTAACATGATTATTTGAGATTCATACTAATATTGTTTTAATTGAGATATCTTCATTAAAATAATAAAAATACACATCCTTAAATAAAATGAAAGACACAAAGTTATATAATTTCCCCTATATTCTTTGTTTGAAGAATGAACACAAAATTTATTTCTCCTTTATTTCAATCAAAATTACAATGAGCATAAAACCACCATTGTAAAAAATTTATTTCTTCTATTTATATAAATAGGATGGAATTGTGAATGTATGGAGGGAGTGAAAATTATATTTGATTTAATCTAAAATTGAAGTTATGTATTAGTTGATTTGTCCTATAATTACTAGATGTTAATCTTGTTATGTTGTAAGTGACATTGTTGACCAAAAATGTATTGAATAAATTCAAATATGAAAATATATAATTTATAGTCTTAATTAATGTATACCTACAATTAAATTATTTCTTAAACAAGGTTGTCAAATTGGAATAATTAACCATATTTCCTCATGGACTAATCTTATTAATCAAATTAAGCTGAATCAAGCTAAACATAATAAAAATTGCATGAGAAGAAAGGTCAAAAAGTCAAATATAAATTAATACTATTACTTAAAAACTATTTAATATATAATTAGACTTATAAAAATAAATATGATTTAAATGAAAGTAGACTAAAGCAAGCAAGGTTGACTTACGTCCAAGACAAGGTCAACATGCAAAAAGCCTTACTCAACAAGTAATGAAATTATGCAACCTACTCAATAAAATAAGAATTACATTATATATAATTATTTTCAATCATATTAAATCTAAAATTTATTATCGACCTCTTATGTATGAGTGGATAACTATTCAGTCTCAATTAAGTACACATTTGGTGAACTACACTCTTACTAGCTCTTCTAGCTATTTTTTAAGTTCTTGAAAAGTGTATAAAATTGACCAAACAGATAATTTAGGAAATTATTTAATTAAATAATCCTTTTAAGATAAAATAATTCTAAATAAACTAAATCTAATATCAATAATTAATTTCCCAAATTGACATCATACTCAACATTCCCTCCTTTGATGCAAGGAGGTGAAATACATATCGTATCCTTAAGTTTTCAATGAATCTATTTTATCAATCCCTTGGTGAAAACATGAAGACAAAATAATTGGCCAAATATCTAAGAATATGATCTTTTAGTTCAATGTGCCTATTTCTAGCATGGAAATTTAGAAAATTGGATAATTGTATTGCTCTATTGTTATCACAAAATATCTGTGTTGGCTCAAGTTGAGCCTCTATGAAACTAGCTAAGATTTTTACCAAACATAATTATTTTTTGAAATACAATTTAATGGTTGTATATTCAACATTAGTATAGGATAATACAATTGTAATTTATTTATTTAAATACCATGATACCAACCCACTTCCCAATATGAGGCAATAACATGAAGTTGATTTCTTATCATCAAGAGATCATGCCCAATATGAATTTTTATATCCAATTGGACATAGTGAAATTGTTTGTATAAAATTAAAAATATCATTATAATTACCTCTTATATATCTAAAAATTAATTTCATTGCTTTCAAATGTTTGAGTGACAGGTTACCCTTAAATACAGAAACTAGTAAAACACTAAAACTGATATTGGGTCTTGCTATAGTGAGATACATAAAAAATCTCACCATTATTATAAAAATGTTTTAATAATTTTAAGGACTCCCATCCTCTCTCATTAGTTTTTCTCCACTTGCAATTATAATGTCCACATGCTTAGAATCTTGAAGATTGTAATTCTATAATATGTCTTGGGCATATTTAGCTTGACAAATGAATACTTCCTCTTTATTTTGATGGAATTACATTCAAATAAAGTAATTAATTATATAAATTTAATTCATCTCAAATTATTATTTCATAGATTCCTTGAATTTATTCAACATCTCCATAAATGTACCTATAAAGATCAAGTCATCTACATAGAGAGAAATATAAAATATTAGAACTAGATGATGCATGTAAAAATTTGTTTCATTTGAACTTATTAAAAATATTTTATTTAATAAATAACTATAAATTATTTAGTATTAATATCTTGGATCATGATTTAGACCATAAATAACATTCTTTAACTTATATACCCAAAATTCTTTACCTTTAACCTCAAAACCTCGTGGCTACCCCACATATACTTGTTATTCAATAATTATATTTATGAATATTTTTTTGACATCCATTTAATGTATTTTTCATCCTTTATTAGTATCTATAACAATAATTAGTCTTATAATATCTTGATATGCCACATGTGCATAGATTTCCTCATCTAGTCAACCCCATATGTTTGTGTAATCTTTTTCACAACTAGTCTAGCTTTTACCTTGTCAATTATTCAATCACTCTTGAATTCGGTCATGTATACCCTATTTTTACCAATGACATATTTATTCAATTTATGATTAAATAAACTTCATGTTTCATAGCATCAACCCATTCTGTCTTTTGACTAGATTTTGTATAAGTTGTATGTTCACTAACTACGGTTGATAATGCAAACATAGTATTTTAATTATGATCATTATAAAAAAATTACCTTAATAATATTTAATCCTTGTAATACTTATCTCATAAATATAATCCAACATTTTATTGGTTGTATTTGGATTCAACAACCACTTGTTCTTACTTTGAGTTGGTTAAGATTCATGACTAGTGTCTTACAAAGAGATAATATCATTTCCTATTGAATTAAAAACATGTGTATTAAATTGTAATCCATCAAAATAAAATTCAATAGGATAATCCTCCTTAGATTATTAATTATATATCTACATGATCATAATCATCATACATGTCAATTTTTTTTTTTAAATCCCTAAAAATAATTATGGATTTACTAGTAGGTTTATAAAGCTTGTATGTTTTACTTTCATCACTATAACCTATGAAAATATGAGGTAAACACTTTGTATCTAGTTTTTAAATATTATCACATATAACATATAAAAAAATTAATCAATCGAATACATTTAGATGAGCAACAACTAGTTTTATGTCATATCAAGCTTTATAAGGTTTTTTGTCTTTGACTACCATTGTATGACTTATGTTTATGATGTAAACTATTTCTCTTACTACATCCAAAAAATATTTTTCCATGTGATTACTCTCCAATATATTATTTATAACTCCATTATGGATATATTCTTTCTTTCAAAAATACTATTCTATTGTGGTTTGTAAGGAGTTGTTAGCTACCTTTTGATTCCATGTGAAGCACAAAACTCATAAATTTATTAGAACAAAATCCACCACATACATCCATTTTAAAGACTTGATGGATTGTCCACATTATTTTTTATCCAAAGATCTAAAATTTTGAAAAGATAAAAGTCCTCCACTTTTTATTTCAACAAAAAATACCCATATTAACCTTGTAGAATCATCAATATAGAAAATGAAATAAAAATTATTACAAATACTTCTTCAAGACATTAGTCCATATAAATTGAATAAACTAGCTCTAAAGGTGTCCTTTCTATCCATTTTTTTATGTTTCCAAAAAATAAATGACTTTTGTGCATCATCCTTTTTGAAATATATTTTGGGAAGACATCTTACAATGCCATTTGTGTCAATGATATATCAATTCTTAAAGTTGATATGACCATATCTTGAATGCCACAACATGTTAATATCCTCAATGGTGGAGAAATAAGTACCAACCTTCAACATAATAATATTCAATATAAATTTCCTACTATTTTTAATATATTATTTTCTAATTAATCTATTTCCATATCTCTTCTCAAAAATAAAATAAACATTGTATTCAAAAATAAGTTGAAACCCTTTTTTACTAATTTTCCAACATTAATTAGATTGTGACTTAGATTTGGGAAAAAATAAACATCATTAAATTCACCCTTGCCTTGAATTTTTGTGATTTCAATGTTTCCATTTCATTTAAATTGAATGGAATTTTTGTCTCCTAAATGTACTTGGCTTTTGAAAGAGTCATCTAACTTGTTAAAACCATCTTTGTGACTTGTCATGTGATTTGAGCAACTTGAATCAAGAAACCACCAAAAAAAAATTTATGTTACCGAATCACATGTGAGATAATAATATAATCTATATTTAACATCACTTTAATCATCTTAAAAATATTTCTTTTTAATCTCCTAGTTGGCTTGATTCTTAGTTACTAGTATGTTATAATATTTTTTTGTGTGTCCTAGATTTTTGTAGTAATGACAAGTAAAGTATTTATTAATCTTACCATGAATTATATTCATATTCTACCTTTGAATTTTAGTTTTTATAAATCCATTTATTTTTATTTTTATCTTTGTTTTTTGAAACATTTCCCCTATTTTCAAGTGTTTGTCCTCGATCTCCTCTGTATAGTCTCATCTTGTCCTCATGAAATAAGAGAAAACAAACCAACTCATCAAAAATTATAGTGTTTATGTATTTAAACTCTTTAAAAATTATGAAAATATGTATCCATATTTAACTTAAAGATCTCAAAATATTTATTACTGTAACACTATCCTGGATAGTTTTTCCATAAACCCTCATTATCTACACTAAGTAATTCACCCTTATACAATAATCTCCAACTCTTTTAGAATATAAAATTATAAAAATTAATTCATTTGAGATAATAATATAATATATATTTATCATCACTTTTAACATCTTAAAAATATTTATTTTTACTCTCCTAGTTGGCTTGATTCTTAGTTACTAGTATCTTATAATATTTTATTGTGTGTCCTAGTTTTTTACAGTAATGACAAGTAAAGTATTTCTTACTCTTACCCATGAATTATATTAATATTATACCTTTGAATTTTATTATTTATAACTCCATTTATTTTTATTTTTATCTTTTTTCTTTGAAACATTTCTCCTATTTTCATGTGTTTGTCCACGATCTCCTCTGTATAATCTCATCTTGTCCTCATGAAATAAGAGAAAACCAACCAAATCATCAACACTTATAGTGTTCATGTATTTACACTATTTAATATTGATAAAAATATGTATCTATATTTAACTTAAATATCTCAAAACATTTATTACTATAACACTATCTTGGATGGGTTTTCCATAAACCCCCATTCCTTGCACTAAGTAATTCACCCTTATACAATAATCTCCAACTCTTTTAGAATATGAAATTATCAAATTCTAAAAATTAATTTTAATGGATTATAATTGTAGTAATAATTTTGATCAAATGTATTTAAATCATGTAATTCAAAATCCCAAAACATAAAACTACCGAAGTAAAATCTAGATCCATTAGAATCAAATGCAAATAGATGAATACATAATTCAAACTAGCATTCTAATCTTAAAGCTAATTACTCCAAACCAAGATTAAAAAGATAAAAAGACAAGATTATTGAGTTGAAATTACCTTAGATTTAGACTTATAACATTATGATGGCATGATCAAGGATGTTGATGATGGATTAAAGGATTAGATTAGCATGGACTTAGTAGATTTATTCTTGATTGCTAGTTTAACATAGAGACTTCATGAGCTTCATAGATGGTTGATTGTTAGATTATCCATGGATAAATTACTTGTTTATATAGAAAATGGAGGGAAGAATCAATGGATAGAATTCAATTTTGGGCCATTGAGATTCATGGTTGGGGATTTCTCAAGAAATTTGTAATTCCTTAAAAATCTCTAGAATAGAGGGTTCTAAATGGAGAAAGCTAAATTAGAAGGGATTATAGAATTGGAGGATTATATAATCCTATTAGGGATTAATTAGTATTAGGCAGGGGATTATATGGTGATTAGGTGGGTAATGAAGGACTAGGGGTGTAGGAGAGCCTAGGAATAGGCTTAGTAAATGGGTAGGTGGGTCATTGGAAATTTAAAATTCCCAAATAATGAATAAGATAGATTAGGATAAAATTAAGAGATGATTAGGGAAATTAATAAATTATTGGGTTGAATATAAGGTTGGTGAATAAGGAAATTTTAAGGGGGATATTTAATAAATGACTAGGCTTAGGATAAAGGAGATAAATTAGCAGGATTAATTAGAATAATTAAGGTGAGTACATTTAGGTACATACATTTTACCCCTCTTTGAAAGGGCATTGTGAATGAAGTGAAGAGGAGTGGGTAATGGTATTTCAAATAAAAACTATTTCATGGATTAATGTTATAAAATGATGATGTTAGTGGATACAATGCCCCATCGAGGGTACATACAGGAAATAATGAGATGGATGGCCACTTAAAATAAGAAATAAAGGGAAAAATATGATGGATAGATGAGGGGATGGGATGCTAGATGTAGCATAGATGATGAAGAAGATGAATTTGACTTGAGTAATGAACTATAAATTAATGATGCCCTTGGCAAAGACACATTCCTAAGGAGTAGAGATGATTATGTCACGATTGTCGATATATCCCAAGGGGGAATCAACCATAACATGATTCTAAAATGATAAAAGGCCAAAATATTTCAATGTATCCCAAGTAAGGATGTATGTAAAGGAGATTTATTAGCTAGGATAAGTCAAGGATTTGATAATATTAATGATTATAGATCAATGTTGTAGTCAAATGATATGATGAAAGATATGAAAAAGAATAATGATATGATTAAGGAGCCAAAATATGAAGGGGGAGAATAAAATCAATGAGACATAATGTGATTAATAACAATGATGCCCCCTTGTAAGCATACATGAAAAGGAGTACGAATGAAGTTATGATCTTGGTTATGCACCAATCGAGGGAGGAACCATAAACTATAAATGATGAATTAACCTATCAATGATAATGGAAGAAAATATGGATGTTGTGATTCATCAAGCCTAATTAACAGGTGTGGGCTATTGATGAAGAGATTAAGGAGATGATTATGGTCACATGATTGGTTAATAGATGTATTGGTTAATGATTGATATTATAGTTTAAAGATTTTACTAATGCAAGACTAGAGGATGATGAGGGATAGGATAGATGTGATTATAGATGATGAAGAAAGAGGTGAGACTGGTTGAGTTATCCTTGGGTACTAAAAAGTGGCCAAGTGTTACCTACATATTTTGAAAAGACCTCAGGCTAATATAGTTCTGAGTCAGAGATAAATAAAAATTGAAGGTGTAGAAGATGATGAGGAGGAGGATTAATGATTAGAGTATAAAATATTAGATGTTGGTTAGATGAATTAAGAGGATTAGATCAGTGATGATAAATAATGATGATGTAATGATCTTTATTATTCAATATATGCAAAAATACCCTTAAGGTAGGGAAACACCATATAATACTCCTTTAGGAAGGAATAACTCCACAATGTCTCTTCGAGGGGACAACCTCCAATATCCTCTTACAATAGAAGACTCAATGCTTACTTGATATCTTTACCATGATAATCATCTCCTATATATATATACATCTATCTAACCCATGGATGGGTAACCTCCTAATCCAATGTAGGCCGACCATTACCCAATGTAATACTTCCATAAGTTACTCTATTATCCTAATATAGTGTACCCATATAACTAAGGGGATGTGTGCCACATGTCAGCATCTCCATCAACCCATATACATCAATATATCATATCCCTAGGTACATAGAATTCCTTCCCTCCTTGACATGTTTCATCCTTGAAACATAGGAAGAAACCAAATAATGAGTGTCTTCAAATCATTACACACTTATCTCCAATCTAGATCATCTAGCCATCCATATGTGATCTTCACAGGTGATAGCTCTCTAAGCTTGTGTCCAAAATCTGTTGTGCTCCTCTGATTTTGTTTATGATCATAATTATACTGCTTTGGTGTCCAAGATAATTATTCCTCTTTTTATTCCATGTATCATATTCTACTACGCTTCTTTGATTCCAACCATGACAATAATAGGTATTCTTCCATGCATAGTCATAATGATTTCCCCATTCATTCCATGTGACATAGTATTTTTTCTTTGGATTCCATGCATATCCATTGGAAATTTTATTTCTTGTATAGACAAAATGATTGTTGTTATGACACTTCCTCCCCTGGTTCCATGATTGTTTCCTCTCATGATGATGTGGGTGTCTATATACCTCAACCTTTTCCAATACTTTGACCTTATCCACCTTTTCTTCTACCTCTTCTGCCTTTTCCTTCTTCGTCTCTTGAGTAGATGAAGTGCTCATTTGTAGTGTGTCTTTATCTATATCATCTGAATCTTCATCATGTTCTTCATCACCTGTTTCCATCTCATCTTCACGATCTACCTGGATTGTTATTGGTGCCTTTTTCACTATGATATCTTGTAAAGTGATCTTCTTTTTCTTATACCAAAACTTCATGAACTTTTTTTGAACATTTATATTCATTGTTCCCAAAGTCTCTAACCATGGATATCCAAGAAATATATCCATATCATCCATATCCAAAGCATAAAAATCTGAATGCAAAACATATTTTTCTATAATGAGCTTCAGATCTTCAAACATTGAAATATTCTTACCATCTACTTGAACCTCTTTTATATTCTTTGCTTGAACATGTAGATGCTTGGCCACATTCATGTTAATGAAGTTATACTTGTTGGTAGGGTTTATGGACACAACCACCTTCTTCTTTTGAATGCATCCATGAAATTGAAAAATTGACTCAGATTTATTTGGATCCAAATTATTTGAACCCTTATCATCCAATTCTTCTTCTTCTTCTTCTTATTTAATTATTTGTTCTACTTCTTCTTCTTGTTCTTCTGTTGATTCTTCTATTTCTTCTTCTTCTTCTTCTACTACTTATTCTTCTTCTACTACTACTTATTCTTTTTCTACTTCTTGTTTTATAGCCCATTGATCTAAAAAAATCTGTTCCAATTCTTGCCATGAAAAAAACCTTTCTGTACAGCTCAACTGATCAAACCAATCTAGTGCAGGCCCAGACAAAAAAGGAGTTAATTGTCTTTGCCTAAATTTTTTTCTAAAATGATTCTCCAAAAGGATCCACCATTCTCTAACATCAATATCATCTTCCCCTGAAAATATTTGCAACTCCATGATCCACAAAAAAATTAAGGTTCATGAAACCTTAAAATGTCAAAACTGATCCATAAAATCGCAAAAAATCACTCAAAATAGCTCCAAAAATTCTTAAATTTTGACTAAACTTCTATTAAATATGCTTAAATCTCTAGTAAAAATTTTAAATAAAAATTCCTTATATTTCAGAAGATATAGTGAAATTATTATAAACCCTAAAATAGAAATAACTCCCTCAAAACAAATCAAAAAATACTAAAATTTTTACTACGCTTCTCTTATATTGTCTTACATCTCCAGTAAAAAATTCAAGTAAAAAATACCTATAGTTAAAAATATATAGTGAAATTAGGGTTTCACTCCACACAAATTACCCAAATCGAAGCTCTGATACCACTTGTAATGATCTTGATATTCAATATATGCAAAAATACCCTTAAGGTAGGGAAACACCATATAATAATCCTTTAGGAATAAATAACTCCACAATGTCTCTTTGAGGGGACAACCTCCAATATCCTCCTACAATAGAAGACTCAATGCTTACTTGATATCTTTACCATTATAATCATCTCCTATATATATACATCTATCTAACCCATGGATGGGTAACCTCCTAATCCAATGTAGGCTGACCATTACCCAATGTAATACTTCCATAAGTTACTCTATTATCCTAATATAGTGTACCCATATAACTAAGGGGATGTGTGCCACAGGTCGGCATCTCCATCAACCCATATACATCAATATATCATATCCCTAGGTACATAGTAGATGATTAGATAAATGATGAAGGTGTAGGTGATCAAGACATCATAGCTATCATAAGGCACATCATAGTCTAATAAATTCAATGTAAATATAACACTAGTTAGTATGCCCTAAGATATAAGCATGACCAAGAGGACATGGTGCCAAAGTGCTTTAAAATGAGTAAATAGTAAACTCTACATCATCGAGGGCACATAAAAGCATTGTTATAGATTTTGGTGCCATCATATCATTCTTGTTCATTAACCAATAGATAAAAATAGACATGATGTAGTATAACATCAAAATAAAAATACAATCAAATATTTACATGATAAAAGGCATGCAAACAAGCCAAACAAAATAGACACACAAGTATTTACATGCAATGTTAGGATATCTTGTCTAATGATGGGATGAGTGATTGGGTGATGGGATGGACTAGGATGATCATGACGTGAATATGAAGATGGATTAAGGATATGAGTTTAGACTTGGATAGACTAATGATGATGATATGGATTTGGAATGGAATAATGATTTGGATGAGGATAATAATATGGAGAAGGATATGGATGTGGACTACGTGAGGGACTAGGATAATGATAAGGCCACTGGAGATAATAGGATAAGATGACTAGGATGATAAGATGATTAGTAGATAATACAAGGCAATATGGATGACATAAGACAAGGTAAGATGACAATGAGATGGGAAACTTAGGACATTGGGATACATAGGACATATGACAAGATGAAACAAGATAAACCAACTTAAATTTTTTAGGATTTTAAGGATTTTATATTTTTGACATATTTCAAGGTATTTTTGGGATATGTATATACACTATAAAAATAGGGTTACTATCAAAGGGAATAGCAACTAGGATAAATATTTATAGAATGATGGATGGGATAGCAGAAGGATGAGGGTAATGATGAAAAGGAGATGAAGACCAAGGAATAATGTACTAGGGATTGCCTATGACCACATCATGAAGGATTCAGATGTCTAGTTACCTAAGTGTCCATTGGAGGATATGTCAAGATGATTATAGAACATTTCTCATCAAGACATCCTCCACTTCCTTATGAAGGCCAAGACTAGAGTAAAGGATGGACATAATAAGATATGGATGGGTAGATACAATGGATGAAGGAATAAAATAGACATCGATGACATGTAGGGGATTGATAAGGGACATAAAATAGATTAATTTTTCCCCTAAGTTTTGAGGTACAATGTAGACAATAGATTATTCTACCATGATGTTAGAAATTAGTTTTCATCACGGTACTTGCCCAAGGTGCCAAAAGATTAGTTTTCACCATTGGATGAATATTTTCTATTTTATTTTATTTTATTGAATTTTATTTATTTATTTATTTATTTATTTATTTTAGGTATCTTAATTAATTAGATATGGGTGTGAGATGCATGAATGATGGCATTGGATATATATTTAGCCAACACCTATTTTGGAGATGTGTGATGTAAGGATCATGTTGCTTTTATTGGATGTATTAATGTCTATGTGACCTTTATTAATACTCAATTGTAACCCTTCCAAATATTAATGCGAGGTGTCTTCATCACCCCTAGAAGAGACAATGTTGACTGGGGAGGTGATGTGGACTCTAGATTAGATTAGATCTTGATGTTGATGGGAGATTAATGGATTAGAATGGATGGTAGGATCATGAGAGTAAAACATGATGGATGATTGGCAAGTGGAAATAATAGTTGCATACATCATTGGAGATGTTGGACATTCTATGTTTGATTGGTTCCATGTGACAAAAGACTATAGAAGATCCAAGACACTTTGACATTACAATTATTCTTTGATCTAATTATTTGAAAAATTATTGGCCTTATAGATAGTTCTTTTGATATTATTTTGATTTTTTGACTGGATTTAACTTTGATTTCCCCCTAGTGCCTAATTTTTGTATTCACCAAGGGAGATTGATTTTTGACTTGGATGATACCCTAGTTCTTGACATTGAGCTTCACTAGGGGAAGACATTTTTGGATTAGGTTGATGATTTGATTTTTTATTTTTTATTTTTTTTTACTTATGGGATCAAAGATGATCTGCTCATGATTTATGGCTTTTTGAATATGATCTTGGACCTTTATATTTTTGGCACATATTATATTATTTGGGGAAAATTTGCATGATGTAGGATCCTATTCGTCCCTATGGAGGGAGATGATTAAATGATCATTAACAAGAATAAAAGGAACTATGATGGATGAAGGTGGTGGAGTTGATATGATGAGGTCAATGAGGAGTGGTGGTGAAGCATGGTAATTTTAGGGTTTCTTAGGAGACCTAGTTTCAACATTGAAGAAAATATCCTTAAGATAAGTAAAAGGATTACTAGGACTAATTATAGTATAAACATCTAAAGTAGGATCAAATTCACTCTAATAATCTTCAACAAATAAAGATTTCAAGAACTCTGTTATGATTTCATCATCTTGATTGGGATCAAAAGATATGCCTAGTGATTTATTAGAGGTGTTTGTATTAGATGTATTCTCAAAAATATAGGCATAGTCATCATCTACTACAACATCGATGAGGGATGAAAAATCTAATTCAGATACTAGTGTTGAACATGATCATGATGTAGAAAACACTTGTATTGACTCTAATGTTGATGTCAATGTATAAGATGCAATGCTACTATTAGAAGATTCATTGTCTATGATTAACCTCTCAATATGGGGTTTTTGATATGATGGGTGAGAGGAAGATGATGGAAAAACAATGTATTCAACAAGGATAGGCCCATGAAAGGACTCAAGAGGTAATAAAGGACTAAGATTATGGGGAATAGACTCATTTTTTATGGAAGATTTTTCAAAGATGAGGGGACCATGGAATATAGATGTGGTGTTTTGACCTTGGTTTGGAGAGGGAGAGACTTGATCATGATCAAGAATTGAATCTTGGCATTCCTCTTTTTATTCACTCATGTATATAGACTCATTTGATTCATTCTAAATTTTAATGTCACCATGATTGATGAGGTCTCAGACATAGTCTTAGAAATTATGACATTGATTAATGGTATGCCCCCAAGTTTGATGATATGTATAGTAGTGGTTAACATTATACTAAGAGGGCTTAGGCTTGGTCAGATTAAGATACTGTATGGCTATATAGACCATCATGTTAATGGTGACAATTTATTGGAAAAGGGATTCTAAGGATATAGTAAGAGAAGTATAGGGACTCTCTTCATTTTTTGACTTAGATGTGGAAGCATTAGATGTTAGATCAAATGGTTGTTGACATGATCAAGTGAGTGGAGAACTAGTAGAAAAGTTAGCCAAGATTGGATTCCCTTTGCTAGTGTAGGAAGGGGTAGACAACTGGCTATGACTTGTAGATGGAGGATTAGAATGGGACTCACATGGATTGGTTTAGATTGGAGGTAATGGTGGGTGGATGGGATTAATGTCTATAGAGGTTAGTTGTTCATATCAATGAGTAAATAAAGTAGCATGTCCCTATTGGCCATTAGACATTGTTAATCAGGATACTGACTAAATTTGTTTTGGATGTCACTGACCCCAATCAATAGGCACAAGGGATTGAATGGAAAGTTTAATGGATGAAGATGGGATGTGGGGAACAAATTTGGGCAAAGGCTTGCCTTAGTCTTATGTCAATTTTGACTCAATGATATGAAATATTGGATGGGATAAGATAATATTTAAGTAGACAAACTTAGGATATCAGCTAGACTTCAATGATGGGGAATGGATTTAACTAAGTGATCTATGACAAGATCTAAGATTAGGTGAAGGGATAGACTAGTCTGAGAGACTGATTTTGATTGGATTGATTAAATTAAGACTAGATCAAGACCAAGGTGATTGACTCAAATAGGATGCAATGATTGGATCAATAGGTAGATAGTTTTTTTTACTTTAATTCAAATTTGATTAGAATCAAGTGAGGTAGTGATAATAACCCTGATACGAATGTTTTACCAATGTGTATGAGGACCAAAAGACTTGATGGGGTTATTATTATAAAAAAGGGATGAGATGGGTTGGACTAGGATTAAGACTTGGTTGACAAGGTGACTAGGCAAGATAAGATCAATAAAAACGATTGGTTATGGATAAAATGGACCTAGGCCAAGATGTGATTATGATATACAAGTAATGTGGATAGATGAGATTAGACTAAGAGGTGATCAAGATTAGTTATAATCAAGGTGGACTAAGTGATAAAGATGATGTTGGGGATGATTAATGTTAAAGATAAGTGAATAATGTGATGGAGGGATGACAAGATTTTGTTAGGATATGTAGGTGATGGGAGTATAACCAATGATGGTTAGATATAATGAGACTAGGATAGGATGAATACAAGAGGGTGATGGGAGATATGATGAGATAATTAAAAGGATGCACAAGGATAGTATATATAATAAGATGATGATAATGATATAAAAAATGATAGAATGATAAATCAAGGATGTATAATATGATGATATTTGAAGACCTAGATAGGTGTATAATTTTTTTGGTAAAGGCTTATTTGGCTCACAAACAACATAGGTCCAACACGACACTCACCAAATCAAGTAGAGGAAAAACATATAATTAGTAAACTCAAGGGTGTATAACCCAATGACTACACCATCTAATGGCTTCTCAAGTGAGGTTGTAGGCTAGTGACCCATTAAAGAATCAACCAAACCCTCTCAGGTGTTATCTAATGCTTGGTTTAGAGAGTTAAATCTTTCCCTTCATGAATGATCTATATGGGATCAACCACTTATTAGGATGATAGTTGTCCCTAATATTTATACTCTATCAAAACACTAAGTTTGGATTAGTATATAATGGTGAAATCCATAGTAACTATCCTCCTAAGACTATGGTAAGTGTGTGGGTGTTAATTCCATGTCACAGTGCACCTAGAAAATAAAATAGGAGGGTTTGTGGGTGGTTTTTTATCCTCTAAGAATCACCACAAGGATGTAAGGAAGAGAGCATACACCACTATATCCCTTGGGTTACAAAAAGGCAAGATAAAAATAGATTAAATTAACTAATTAATTAGATGTGAATTATATACAATAAGAATATACAAGAATTTATAAGATATATACATGATTTAAACAAAGTGATTTAAATTATTTTAGACAAAATATGGTTTATAGATGCCAAAATGTCTTTGATAGGTAGCTTGTAATAAAAAATTTAGTAGTTTGATTGGCACTCGTGAAAGGGCAACCTGCACAATAAGTGATTAATAATTTTAATTAACAATCCTGAGGGGTATCCTATAAGACAAAACTTTATACCTATAATATAAGATTTTAGACAAAGATAAAATGGATACTAGATTCACCTCTATAAGAAACATAATATTAGTCCCATAAGGCTTAATAAATCCCACTAAAATAATTTATGATTTGGCTCTATAACATTTGGGTGAGTGGGCCATAATGCGGGGGTCTAGGGGTGACAACCCCCAATGGGGTCAAGGGGTAGATCCCATTGCAAGGTTTAATGGAGTACACTGGTAGGATTGAGGGGTAGATCCCCTGATGCCAAAGGCAATTTGGACCTTGTAAGAGGCTTAAAATGACTCAAAATTCACCAATAATAACTCTAAAAATACATTAAAAAAGGATAATTTTAAAGGCAAAATGAGTGAAAAATCATAATATCATAGATACACATTTAGACCAAAAGTAATATCACAACCAGAGACTACAATATCATGAATACCAAGTAAAATCTTTGATCACAATTTGTAATATCACCACATATAATTAACTGTGACAGTCAACTAGACAATTTATGCAAAATTACAATTGTTAGAGTAATGTCACAATTGTTAGAGTGATGTCATGATTTTAAAATTAGAATTTTTGTGATAAATCATAAAACTTCAAAAAATTTGATTTTTGACTAAATCAAATGCTCAGACAGATTATGACAGGTTAACCCAGATGTTTACATTCCTAATAAATATTTACAAATGACTATGGCAAATTTAAATTTTTTAGCTATGTATCCAAAATTTATGAAGGGACATTAAGACAATATTTTCTTCAAAAATATATAATCCAAACATAATCTGTAGAGTATTAAGGTGTTTTCTCTAGTTATAATTATCCTAAGGTTTGCCTTGTGGATTTAGATTTACTAAACAACAAGTAGAACAACCCTAAAATGATTTAATCATAATATCACTATTGATGATGTAATATCACTATTCTCAAATCAATATCATGACTATGTGATTATCAATTTTGAAGGGGAAAGTAAAAAAGGTTAAGACTGTGATGTTTGGATTTTAGATGATCTTGTCTAGGATGTTCTGTTGGCCCTGTCAACCAGCACACAACAAGTTATACAGATAAAACCCCTTAAAATGTAATTGGAAAATATATTCTTCCAATCACAAATGTGTTTAGATAAATGTTCTAGGGTATAAAATGGCTAAATAAGATTTTAAGATGGGTCTATATGATTAGTAATCTTCCTACAAGATAGAAAATGACTAGATTAAACCTATAGGTTAGAGATCAATGGATAAGCATTAGTATATTTTGAATAAAATATAATGTTGTGAATGTAGTTGTAATAATATGATTTGTAGGTTAATACCATGAGTCTCAAATTTGTGGTTTTATAGATGGTCAAGAACCTTCTAGGGTCAAGCAAATGATATTAGCATAAAATCATTGATTATAATGTAAAATCATTACTTTCAATGCAAAAATGTAACTTTCAAATCATGATATTGTAGAAGGTTAAAAATCCTACCAAAAAGAGATCGTTAGAAGTTAAAACTTGATGGTTAGTGAAACATCATTACTTTCAAGGCAAAACTACCACTACCATGTTGTGACTTTTAGAGTGATATCACAATTGACTTGGGCATGTAAATTTTGCCAAAATATGGAACTTTGTTTCCACTAGTCAACCCTACAAGCTACCAAAAACACTTTTATGTTGTAAAAGAGTTAAATTTGGAAGGATGGTCCCATCATGGTCATGAAAATGTAGTAAGAATTTTTAGCAAATGGATTTAAATAATGCAATTTAAAATCCCAAAACATCAAACTACCTAAGTAAGATCTAGATCCATTAGAATCAAATGCAAATAGATGAATACAAAATTCAAACCAACATTCTAATCCTAAAGCTAATTTCTCCAAACCAAGATTAAATGGATAAAAGACAAGAGGATTGGGTTGAGATTACCTTAGACTTATATTTTTGACATTATGTTGGCATGATCAAGGATGTTGATGATGGATTAAAGGATTAGATTAGCATGGAATTAGTATATTTCTTTTTGATTTCTAGTTTGACATGGAGACTCCTGATCTTCATAAATTATTGATAGTTAGCTTAGCCATGGAGAAATGGATTATTTATATAGATTATGGAGGGAAGAATCAATGGATGGAATTTAATTTTGGGCCATTGAAATCAATGGTTGGGGATTTTCTAAGAAATTTTTAATTCCTTGAAAACCTCTAGAATAGAGGGTTCTAGATGGGGAAGGCCAAGTTAGAGAGTATTATATAATTGGAGTATTTTAAAATCCTCTTAGGGAATAATTAGGATTAGGTAGGGGATTAGATAGGGATTAGGTGGGTGATTAAGGACTAGGGGTGTAGGAGAGGATAGGAAGAGGATTAGTAGATGGGTAGGTGGGTCATTGGGAATTTTAAAATTCCAAAATAATGGATAAGATAGATTAGGATATAATTAAGATAATATTAGGAGAATTAATAGATTGGTGGTGTTAATATAAGGTTGGTGAATGAGGAAATGTTGAGGGGGATATTAGATAAATGACTAGGCTTAGGATAAAGGGGATAAATTAATAGGATTAATTAGAATAATTAAGGTGAATAGATTTAGGTGTATACAATAATTTTACTTCTCTTACCTTAATAGATCATTAATATGATGTTTCCAAGGTATTCCATGTCTATGACACTCTGATGATAGAAGAAAACTTGTGCATCCACCGTTTCTTCATTATTTTTTGTTATTTTATGATCTTGAGTCAAAGTATTCCAATATTTAGGTGGTGTACCCATGGATAACATTATCCAAAACTCATTTTCATACAATAATTATCTTCAACTAAGCTCTCAAATATTCAAAGTTGTCACCTTTGAAGATGAGAATATTTATAGAAGCAAAATTCATTGAAGCCATTGTTTCCCATGATAATGGCCTAAAACCTTTCTTAAATGTGTCTTTGATACCAAATGAAGGTTTTTAATGTATGTATGAAGTTAATATTAGCTTTGATTTAATATTCAATTGAAGTTATGTGTCAACCAATTTGTCTTAGAATAACTAGTTCTTAATCTAGTTGTGTTATAAGTGAGATTATTGAGCAAAATATATATTGAATAGCTTTAAATTTGAAAACATATTCTTGATTATATTAATTAATATATACCTAAAATAAAATCAAAGCTTAACCATGCAAAAATGTTTCAAAAATTTAATAATGCTCCACACTTCCTTGTGGACTAATCTTATTAATAAAATAAATCTAAATTAAGCTTAATATAATAAAACTTACATTAGAAGTAAGGTCAAAAAGTCAATTATAAATTAAGACTATTAATTTAAAACTAAATAATATATAATTATACTTATAAAAATATACTCTAAGACACCTGAAAGTAGACTAAAGCAAATAAGGTTGACTTATGTTTAAGACAAGGTCAACATGCAAGAAGACTTGCTCAATGAATAATCAAGCCATGTAACCTACTCAAATATGGCACCCCAAATTCCATATAAAATAGGAATTTCATTAAATAAAATTATTTTAGTTAACTATAAAAATTATACCCCACCTCTTAGGGATAAATGGATAACTATTCAAACTCAATTAAGTAAAAATTTGATGAATTGTGCTCTAACTAACACTTCTAACTATTTTTAAGAATTTATTGAAAAGTGTCCAAAATTGACCCAAAAAATTATATACGACATTAATTAATTAAATAAATTCACTAATCTAATAAAAACCCAAATAAACTAAATCTAATATCAATAATCAAGTGCCCAAATTGGCATCAAACTCAACAAATGAACTAGCCCTTCACATTACAATGTGACCTTTGGCATTCATATTTTTTTCCTATTCTATTTTTAATAATTTTTAAAAAATTAAAAAAGTAAAAACACCGATTTCCAAAATTATAAAATAGGTAAAGTGGAAAATATTTTTGAGCATCCTAGGATGTTTTTTTAGAGTAAAAGTTAGTGTTTAAGAGCTTAGAGCAGCAACAGAGTTATTGACTTGTTCTTTATCCTAGGGAGCTTTAAATTTTCTAAATTAATTTAAGAATTTAGTGATTTTATTCCCATTAAGTACTGATACATGATTATAGCGTGCTAACCAATTATCAAATATTAACATCATGGTGTTTGGAACATCCATAAACTCAGTCAAATGATTGTTCATCTCTTCAAGTGAGACATGGATTTCACTGAACATATCCATTAAAATAACATTGAAGTAAGTTTATTTGAATATTTATTCTTTGATTATATTCTTGAATTGATCCTTAACTTTTTCATAGTGAGATGACTAGTCCCATCTTCCTTAAACAATTCACAATGTAATTCTCCCAGATTAGAAGAAAGTTGTTTTAATTCTCTTCCAATTCAAACTTGCTCTTGCAACTCACATATAGCTTGGTTCATAATTTCATTATTCTAAATGATGGATTCCAACTATTTTTAAGAGGTATAATCTTCAAACCTCTCACAAATAGTAGCTTTGACCAATCAATTTAGTGTTAATGGTAAACATCTATGTAACATCACCTTTCACATTTTATAGAAGATTCAACTCATTATCATGGCACTTGATCTATTAATTAATATCAAAAAATTTGAAATCAATCATCCCATTCAGATTTACCACTTCCTCAATATATTTCATGACACCTAATAACAATTGATCAAACCAAGCTTCAAGAGTTTTCTCATAGGTGTTATATATGTTGATGGTTTTTATGGCCTCCTTGCCAAGTATAAGGACTTGATTCAAGGCTTCTACTTGGGGATTTGTTAGAGCTTCTATCAGATTGAGGAGATATTTAACATACCCAAGAAACTCTCTAACTTGATATTTCAATTATTATTGAGCTCATCCTATGTAGATCTTTTGATCATTCTTTTTATTATCTCCTAAATATTATAAACATCACTCTCTATAGTTGGCTCACTAAGTGATGCTTATTTTAGAGTATAACCACTAAAGGTCATCTCCTCCTCATTTTTATCAATATTCAACTTATAAATATGCACAAATTGAGTTCCTAATGGATATAAAATTTAATTATGATGCAATATTTACCTTCTTAAGATGAGTCTCAAAAGAGATAAACCATTACATCAAAATTGAGTAGTTCAACTTCAACCACATTCTTTCTTTTACTCAGCATATACTGAATCCATTAAAATGACATTTGACTAAATATTTTCAATTGGGAACTCAAAGGCAGTAGTGTAGCTACTTTAGAGGTGAAGACTTTGGAGGAGGTGTAATTTATGGATAAACTATAGGAGAATGAGATTTAGAGGCTAGCACATTAACATCACTAACAACTACCTATTGAACTACTACTTGTGTAGAGGCAAGGTATTTTTGAGTGATGTTATCAATTATTATGTATGGGTCCTTGAGAGGGAAATATTACTACAACATGAATAACATTATAACTTTCAACTTCCTAGATATAGTAGGGATCTCATCTCAAGTCTTACTATATTACTTTTTCTACTTAGGATATTCATCATATCCATCATCAAAATTTGAAGAAGTGAATGATTGAACTATAATGCTAGCATTAAGTTTTTCATGTTTCTTAGGATTCATAACAAGTGCTTGTTTTGAAGGTGCTACAATATTTGATCTCTAGGAGCCTCCTGATCTAGTGAACTCTACCAGAATATTATTGAACCATTCCAAGGATCGATCTAACACATTCTTAGTTCCAAATTACAAATATTATATTTATTTAACATACCAATTTATGGTTGGTAATGTGGAAACCATGATTATTTCAACATATATAGGATCAAAGAGATAACGTTTATCATAAATCATGTTATTTGGGACACATATATCAATGAAAACTCTAATTTTATCCAATGTCAATCTACCCAGTCATGCCTCACTACTTCATACTCATCATAAAAAACTTCCCAAGAATAGTCTAAATGTGATATATGCTCATAGGAAGAACCGATGCCGAGGTGAGTTCACATAAGCATTTTTATATTAAAATATTTTTTTATGGCATATGAATACCAGGTGAATTTTGATATTTAAAACTTGATATCCTATGTATTTAAGACATTATTGCATGTGAAATGACCTAAAGATATGGGAAAAGAAACACCTAAAACATGTATAACCTAGCAACATTTATGTACTTCACAAAAGTGACTACATAGTAAAATTAATATGAATTTTTTATTGGAAAACCTAAGTAGTCATAGAGGATAACCTTCATATCCTCAAACTCTTATGTATGTGAATTTATTAAAATGAATTAAGTAGCTCCTATATTATGAAATTAGGTTAGCTGTTTCATCTTTGATTCTCCTTTCCCAATCCTTTTCGAAGCTTAGACCACTCTCATTATGAGGTTGTCATTATCCCTTATAAAGTGGTTTTATTTGCTTCATATTAAACTAAGAGTATAATCCACATACTTTAGTGGATGTGTTTTCATAGGCTAATTGAGTAAGACTGGGGTACATGCTTTGAAAATCTAGTAAGTATACCAAGTATGAAGTCATGAAAAATGACTTGATTGCCTCCACATTAATCAGTTGTTAGTGTAGAGATTTATGAATAATATTGCCCCAATATATGTATTAATTCACATTGTAGATAATTTCCATGTCCATGAACATTCATAGATATAAATTCATGGTGTTCTCATTACTAAACATAGTTGAGAAGAGTTATCATGTCAAAAACCTCTTCTTTAAAATTAGAGCAGAAGAGTTTTTTTGGAATCTTGGAAATACTTATTCTCTTATGCTTCAGTCATGAATCATTGATGGTGTCAAAATGTTTGTCTAAATTTTTACCCCATTAACATTGTCTAGTTTCCACACTCATTAATTCATAGGTTTCATACACTAGGATTCTTAGTGTCATGCTCATTTTTGTTCCATCCACATTCACCATCAAAGAACCATTACTTGATCTTATTTATCGAACCTTTAGGTCATAGTGTTGAACATAGGATGATACCAAATTTGAGAATTACATAGAGATAAGTAAACATTCTACTTATATCAAACCACTTTTTGATAGGTGAACCATCAAATAATTCAAATTATCTACATTGAGCCTCTTGTGGAAATATTCCATGTCCACATGGCCAATCTGAGAATCCCAAATCTTACGCATGTTTCTCTCTAGTAAAAATAATAGAAAAACCCCATACATTTTTAATTCATTTTTATTGTTGTAGTGATTTGAAGGGTTGATTTAGCAAGGGCTTGTAGATTGGTAAAATCAATAGCCAAGAAATGTTAATGTGGTTGCAAGGAGTAGAATGTGTTGGTTACAAAATACCTTTGGTCCTATATAATCATTTTTTATACTAGAATGTGTTGGTTACAAAACACCTTTGGTCCTTCAACCATCTCACCAGATTCTTGTAACTAACTCACTTCAATGGTAATTCATTTATTTTTCATTCCAACTTTGAAACATGTCCTTTAATCTTTCCATCTGAGCTATGCATACCATTTGATCTCTTGAAGATGCATGATCTTTATAATGGCTTGGTCATCAAAAAATTTCATGTTGACTTCATCTTATTTTCTTCATCATTTATGTATTATTTTTTCTCCTTTTGATTATATTAGACATGCTCAATCGTTATCTTTGCCTATATTCCTTTTAGGATTTTGTCATGGAAGCCTTTCAGCTTTTTTGAAATGGCCTTGTGTCCTACACAATTGTCCTTTGGAACTTGTGGAAGTGTTCTATATCTTTCGGTAAATTTTCAAGCATCCTTTCTCTTCATTTGAACTACCCTTTAAGATTTTGAAAACTATCTTTTGGAACTTTACAAGTGTCCTCTCCTTAAAAATATTTGCAAGTGTCCTCTATCCTTTAGAAGTGTCCTTCAAAAACTCTACAAATGTCCTTTCTTCATTCAAACTATCCTTCAAATAAATTGTTGTGTGATTTGTGTCAAAGTGCCCTTCAAGATTTTGTAAATGTCCACTTGCCTTAGACAAATTATTTGAAATAATTCATCAATGCCCTTCTTTCGAAAGTGTCCTTCAAAACTTCTAAAACATACCCTTTAAGATTTTGTAAATTTCCACTTACTTTAGACAGATTATCCTTCAATATTTTTGTTTGGGTCATTTTCATCTAAAGGGCTTCAGGACAATTTCCCTACAAAATACAAATTGTCTTTTTCTTTCAACATTTTGAAAAGTACCTTTCAGGACTTCTTAAAATGTCCTTTTAGAAACTTTGTTTGGGTCACATGTATTTTGAAACTTTTATAAAGTACCCTTTGGATTTTTGAAAAGATCTCTTTGGAAGCTTTAAATAATCCACTTACCCTTCAGACTTTTTGCAATGTTCCCTATAAAACTTTTGAAAATTCCACTTACCCTTCAGACTTTTTGTAAAGTACCCTTCAGTATTTTTGCAAGAATCTTTTCAGAACTTGTGAATGGTCCACTTACCCTTTGGATTTTTCAAATAAAGATACCCAAATTTCCTGAAAGAAATCACTGAACCATTTTCTCCAAAAAATTCCCTTATTTGTTGAGTTTTTTGTCTGAGAGAATTGTCTTTACCAATATTTCCAAAATAATTGTCTTTACCAATATTTTAAAAATAATTGTCTTTACCAATATTTCCAAAAGAATTATCTTTACTAATATTTTCAAAAGAATTCCCCTGATAAATACAAAGGTACAAAATCGACTAAGTATGGAAACTTAGTAGGCTTTTAGCTGAGGAAAAATCTTTTGCATTTATAAAATTTTCCATTAATATTTATCATTAATGCATGATAGTACATGTTGTAGACACCTAAATCTGGCCATCGATAACCTCCAATTAGGATTTTGACCAATTTCCACCCAAAATGCACAATTTGGCCTAAAAACACTAAAACATGCTAAATGATGTGAAACTAACATATTCAAGTGCCAATTTTGGCCAGGGTATCCCTAAATGAGGCAATGCAATTTATGGGCCAGCTAACTTTGATCAGATCATTTCAAGTCAAAATGCTAATTTTGCACCTAGGTGCTCTGGATTGCTATTTCCTATCAAATATCTTTCACAACACATGCATTTTTTATTTGTTATTGGTAACATCTTAAATGGAATAACACATCCAATGCATCTGATAGTGGCTATTAATTCCAATCCAATCAAATTTTGGACCAATAACATGGCATCCTAATCAATTTGAGTAATTTGTGCACAAAGTACTTAATCATTTTTAAGAGCTAATTAATCCAAATCAAGGCCTAATAAAGAATTCCATGGAAACTTGTTGAATACTTATTTTTGGAAATGAATATTGAATATTTGTATCATCAGGTGACCTCATTTCTTGGGAAGACATCCCTAGGCCATAAATACCACAAATATCAGGATTCATTCCCTTCATGCCTCATCAATGCCTTCCATGCCTCTTAATTACACCCTCTTCCAATGTCATGATGAGGATAATTACAAACTTAATTCAAAAATTAAATTAATCCTCAACCACAAATCTCAATCTCAAGATGGACGGTTCAAGTTGACTCTAGACATTCTCAAAAATATATAAATAGAGAGGCCATGAACATCATTTCTAAGACTTGAGAATGCAAAGTTATAATGTAGGATTGGTTCTAAAAGCTTCATGAAACTAGTGTTACCATGCCAAATTGATTCCAAGCCAAGCCAAGCCAATCCACAAGCCAAAGGTGCCAAGGAGAGATAGAGGTAGCCAAGATTCCATTGCCAAGGACTTCATGAGCATAAAACTGAGCAAGCCACTACTATAAAAGCATTTGGAGCATCCAAGGAAGGTGAAAGAATTATTTTATTTTATTCCTTATTTTTTAGTTGTGTTTTTCTTTTGTTTTTGTTAGCTAAGCTATCCCTAGTGTCTAGTCCTAGATATGTTATGCTATTACTGTGTTTATTTCATTTTGTTTTCATTTTGGAATTAACACCATACTAACCATCCTCTTTTGAGTCAAATTCATAGATCACATTATGTCAAGCCCAGTGGGACCAAACACATCCCACACCTAAAGAAGATCATTTTGTATCTTTAAAATATTCATTTGGACCCTTAAAAATCTTGCAAATTAATTTTGTAACTTTATTTTGCCATTTTTATTTACCACTATTTTACACAATAACTAATGTCAGCAAGTAAGATCAACATTGGTTACATATCTTCACCAATGTCAGTTAGTAAAACTAACATTGGTTATATACCTATTGTCGATCACATTGGTATAATTGATGTTGGTTGAATAATTGACATTGGTTAGAAAATGTAACTGTTGTCAGTTATATAAATTGACATCATTCACTATGTTTTTCTTAAAGCACATACCTGAGAGATCTTTTTCTAAAGTTTATTGTTTCAAACCAAAAATAGCTTCAAAGCTAAAGGACATGCTGACATTTTTGCTATAGGACCAAGCTTGACATTTGCTAAAAACATGTTTTAAATCACCTTTTGCATGTTCAAAAATCAATTAGGAACTTTGTTTTGGTGTTTAATGAAAAATTTAGATGCTTAGATGAATGTTTTCAAAGTTCACAATCTTAAGACCAATGGGTCAAATGAACACCATAAAATCTTTCATTTGGGCTTAAAATTAAAAACACTTGTACATTTTTGTTTACAATAGTTGTTTAATTAGATTTTTTTTTGGCAAAAAGAGGAATGTTGTGTGTATGCTCTTCCATTTGTCCCCTTTAGGGAACCCTTGGAATCAAAAATTCCATTCTTATTACAAATATCCTAGTCTAAGGCTTAGAAAGAAAATCGTCTAAAGCACTCCTAAAAAAAAACTCATCGAAGTTTGGGTGACCTTGAAAATGACCCTAAAGTCTTTCTACTTTCATGCTTTCTTTATTTTTATGTAAACTTGGATTATGAGGGGGACTTCATCACCTCTCGTAAGTTCTTTAGGGAAGATTTAACCTAGGTTTTCACCTCTCAGCATTGACTTCATTTGGCTCCTAATTAGAGTTGTAAAATGGACATAGTGGCACTTTGGACATTACACTACACTGAGCGAATAATAGGATGTAGTGGTTGTAAAAAGGACTAGAATTTTTTACAATAAGCCAAGTGATACAAACCTAAAATCCATGCTTTTATTTTCATTATTTGGTGTGAAATTCATTGTGTAATTTATTCCCTTAGATTTTTCAAAACCTTATTAGATCTTAGACAAACCCCCACTTGCCACAGATGTATTATTGGTGTAAGGTGCACTGCAACATCTATGTCATAATACTGCCATTTGAGAGAAGGGGGGTGTAAAACCCTACTATATAATGTACATTTACTTTTGGATGAACACTTAAAAATCCTCTCAAATGATGTATATTAATAGATTCTAACAATAACAAACAACCTTACCAGTTTATAATCTAAGAGCAGTTAATTAGTTGGTCTTGTCCTAGA
The DNA here is from genome assembly GCA_037957365.1 of Torreya grandis. Classification (NCBI taxonomy): domain Eukaryota; kingdom Viridiplantae; phylum Streptophyta; class Pinopsida; order Cupressales; family Taxaceae; genus Torreya; species Torreya grandis. The sequence continues at coordinate 160,887 of JARHVA010004944.1, forward strand.
TAAAAGTCTTGTTTGAAGTCAAAACTTGGTGTAAACAAACAATCCAAACCAAACACATAGTCCAAATTTTCCTTTAAACAAAGAGGTGTTATGCTACCCATGTGAGATCATCAATTTGCCTTGTTCAAAGTTCATAAAAATCTTAAGAGTCATATCATCCACTTTGTCATAGTTATGCTACCCAATTGAGTCTAGACCTTTACCAAAGTTGTTTAAAAGTCCTTTACTTATAATCTAAATTTGTAATTGTACCTTTATAAGTTCATAAGTTTGATGTGTTAAGTGGGTTCACCATTTGCACTAAACTTGAGGGAACTTAGGTTTAATTTCCAATTTGGGTTGAAGACCATTCAAGACTCATTATCATTGTCATCATTTGATATAATTAAGCCATTTTATGCTAAACACTTTCACTTTGAGTCTATGCACGACAACATTTTGAGTCAATAAAATTAGTGTTATGCTGTCAAAATTGTGGGAAAACATCTTTTTCTTAGAGAGCTTTTGAAACAAACCTTTTCTTAACACCTTTTGGGTAGTATATCATCGTTACGCTACCCAAAACATTTCAAATATTATTTCATAGACCCTCTTGCATAGACTTCAAAATTTTTCCTACATTTTCAGACCAATCCAAGTGTACTTTTGTGATCTTTCATATAAAAAAGTTATATTGTTCACTTTTGTCTAGCTTGTATATCAAAATAACTACGTTTTATACTATTTTTTGTGAGAAAATATACTATTTATAAAGTGCCTTTTGTTTCATACATTATACCTAGTTGATCAAGTTCATGTCCAAGAATCAAATCCCTAGTGTTTGTTAGAAGTGTTTCAAATCTGTTAGATTAAAATTTTCATCTATTTCAAAGTCTAGCTTTTGACGTCATTTGGTCAAGAGTCCTAGCGCATGCCTTGTTTGAGCCTAGCTTTTGATGCCATGTTTGGCCAAAAGACCTATAAACTTATAAATTCCTAGATTAGACTAATTTGAAACACTTTGACCTTAGAGTTTGGCATTTTTATTTTTGGTCCATTTAATTGCTTATCTTTGTGTGAATAGTGAAATATTAAATACTTCATGCTAGCTTATTTCCTCACACATCTTTGCATAAAACTTTTGATCATTTTGATGAATCTTGACCAAGTTGGAACATCATCTCTTTTAGACATTATCCTTTTTAGAGTTTGTATAAATCTTTGACCTTTTATCACAAAAAATTTACTATGGATCCCAACATGTATTCCTAAAATCATAGTGGACTCATGTAAAATCCAGGGATTAGTAATGTGGTGGGACAAGAAGAAATGGTGCAAGACCCCTATGTAGATAATATTTCTTATGAAATGGATTCTTATCCCTCTTATAATACTCAATCAGGGTCACAAAGCTAAGATCCGTTGGCTAACTATTTGGTTAACACACCACCTTATTCAGAACAAGACCAAGAATAAATTGCATAATACCTAGCTATAATACACATAGTGGATGAGCCATTTATTCAATAGTCATATTCTACTAATATAGATTCCACATATGATCCATTTTTGTTTGAGAAACATTTTTTAGAGAATAAAGATGAGATTTTGGTTATAGCCATAGAGGTAGGGCCTAAGTTTCTAGTAGACTTCCCTCATGAAAATTTACCAAGTCTAGTAAGAGTACCCCACAATATCATTTATAATCAACATGCTTCTTCTAGCAATCCTATGGCTCTAGTCTAAATAATGTACCAAGATCTTAATATATCTAATCAAGGCAAAAACATCATGGAAGATCACTTTAACCAAATATAGACAACATATCAAACCTAACTAAATATAACATGTGATTTCAATCAAATGAACATGGTAAGTAAGCCTCTTATTGACCTAGTTCCTTCAATAGGAGTATTGATAGAGTTAACTAGACAACAGAATCTGAGTTCTAACTCATTCATACAAACCACTTCAATAGATACCTTGATGCATATGCTTGTTATTGAAGAAGTGTCTTCAGCCTCTACATAGAATAATGATCCAAATGTAGTAGATAATGTGTAAATAACATCCAATCCTGATCAAAGTGGTACTAATGCACAAATGACTAGCGTCAATATGTGCCTATAGTTCATCGCATGAGTGGATCATCATTCCAGGGAATAGGAATTTCTACTATCTAGCCTCAATCAACTACTTCTTCAATTATATAAACTATGGGATTAGTTAATCAAACAACGGCCAATGTCATGCCTCAATGATGGAATGTGATGAATCCTACTCCTCAATAAGTAATGAGTAGTATTCCACAATAATAGGCACAATATAGTTTATCAATGAAATAGAGGACAAATACATTTACACCTTAATCAAGGGCAAAAAATGTTCCACCTTGCTCGGTAATGATGAACATACCTCTTTAGTCATAGACTAATATGCCAATTCAAAACCAAATAATGACTAGTCAACAACATGCAAATATTGGTCAATGATAGATGCCAAATCTATAACCTACTTTCACTTCCTCATAGGGATTTGTATAACAAGGAGGTCCCCATGTTTCTCAAGTACCTACTAGTTAACCATTGGTTTAAAATGTGCCATAAATTTAGAGACAGGGTCTTGGACCACAAGTCCCCACTCAACAACAAGGTTCGATTAGTTGATAGTATGTCCCTTTTCAACCAAAGCAAGCCTAGTATAGTTATATCCCTTTGTCCCAACCACAAAATCCTCTAAGTCAAACCTTTATCACCAACCCAAACTAAAATATTGCACAACCAAGTATGCAATTTCAAGTACATCTTAATCCACATATGTGTATTCCTGGTTCATTCCCTAACCAAACCAATATATCCCAATAGGTATCTCTATCATACCCTAGTCAAAGTGTCCCACTTGTGACCTCCCAACCATCTATCCAAACTAATATTATCCCTCAAACCAATGTTCCTTCCAATTTTTTATCCTAAGAATTGCAACAGATGAAGGATGCAATTACTACCATTCAAGCTGGTAAATAGATTAAAAAGTTCAAATTGGATGACGTGTGTTCCTATCCATTCAACATGGATTATTTGTAGATACCATTTCCTCTAGGATACAAACCACAAAAATTTGACAAATACAAAGGGAAAGGTGACCCTAAGGCCCATATGACCAAATTCTTTATCGCATGTCAATTAGTGGCATATAGTGACATTTAACTTTTCATGTTGTTTCCAAGGAGCTTGGCTAGACAAGCCTTGAAGTGGTTTTTAAATTTGCCTAAAAATTCAGTAACATATTTTGATGATCTTTTTAATAAGTTTATGTATCACTTTTCCTATAATCTTGAGCATGAGATTTCATTAGTGGACTTAACACAAGCAAAGCAAAAAGATGGTGAAAGTTTTACAAGTTATTTACAGTGATGGAGAGCCTTGCAAGCCATTTCACCCATAGTTTACTAGATAAATAATTAGCCACTGTGTTTACCAAAAATTTGCACAATGAGATAGCTTATCATTTGGAACTACAATGTGCACATACTTTCAAGGAAATCATTGATAAAAGTTTGTTCATCGAGTGAGCACTCATCAATAAAGGAGTCATCAAGATTAATTCAACTAAATAAAATCAAGGTACCAATTATGGAAATGACCAACATCAACATCCTATTCAAGTGCCAACATTGCAATAGGAACAAGCCAATAATCAAGAAAGACCATATTAATTCAACCACAATAAGAATGTTGTGGGAAATGGAGTAACTAAATCACATCATGTCCAAATGGTGAAAAAATCATCTGTACCACCTTTTCAACTTGCTTCTACCTAGTAACCTCTCCAACCAATACTAAAAGCACAACAACCAAGACCTACACAACATATACAATAGTCGTTACCATCATAAACCCCTCCTAGAAGAATCATGCCTACATGTCGTGTCTTTAGTGACCTAGGATAACCTATTGAGTCTATATTTTGTAATCTAGTTTCCACTAATATGATTAGTTGACCTATACCAAAAAATTATCTACAAGGCATTCCTAATCTTGATTAGTACCATGAAAATGAATTTTGTGACTACCATCAGGTCAACAAGTATAATCTATGAAGATGTGTCTAAATCAAGCAATTTAATTGAGAATATGATGGAGAATGGGGAGATAACATTGGATAATGGTGATTCCACTTCCAATCAAAATCTCAATATTTATTAAAACCCCTTTTCTTGACATAACAATTAGCAACAAAAATAATAATTAACAATAACAATAATAATAGCAAAATCAATAGTATCAAAATCAAAGGCTAAACTAGTAAAATCAATAAAATCAGCAACAAAACCCATAATGACAAAATAATAGACAAAAATAAGGTTAGAATAGTAATAACCAACAAACCTACCATGAAGTTGCATACGAATAAAATAAGGTTGTAGGTCATATTGCAAGGGGTAGCATTAATACCATCTCCATTAATCCTAGACCAAGCACTAATTAGCCTAGACCATTACTAAACAACAACATTCAACCAAATTGTTGTTCCCAAAATCCATCCCTTGTTTTTATGGAGAACATGCCGATCATTTTTGGTCCTACAGGCCAAAATGGTCTTTTCATTTCTTTCAAAATGTTTTGAGTAGTTAAGTTTTTCAAATATTCGAGCCTTTTCAGCTAAAGAAGTCATAGGTTCAATAGGCAGGCTTTCTCAAAATGAAGTTCAAAACACTTAAGGGATTTCCTTAGTGTTTAGAGGATGGTTCAATGTAAAGATTCAATCAAAAGACTTAACGATGGGCTTCAAACAATTAGAATGAACCACTTTGAACCGTTGAACCATTGAACCCCACCTTCGCAAGGTTCAAAGGTTCAACGAGTTCAAAGGTTCAATGAATTCAATAGACTTAAAGAAAAGAAGGATTCAAAGAGAAAAGATTGAACCGTTGAACTGTTGAACCTTGAAATGAAAGAGTTCAAAGGTCCAATGAGTTCAATAAGTTTGACAGACTTAGAGAAATAAAAGGATTCAAAGAAATAGAATGGACCGTTGAACCTTGAACTAAAATGGTTCAAAGCTTCAAAGGTTTAAAGAGTTCAAATTTCAAGTGGAATCTTTGAGTGAATAGAGGAAGTGGAATATTCTAGAATGAAGTTTAAATAAATGGTTAAACCAAATAAGAAAAAGAGAGTGAATGCGGCCCTTTACAAAATATTCAATCACCGAACCATTGAACCTTTAAACCATTGAACCTTTAAACCAAAAGAGTTCAAGGTTCAAGGTTCAAAGAGGTTCAAAGTGACCAGTGACATCCCCATGGATGTCAATTTTAGGGTGATGGAATAACCATTGATTTTCAAAAGACCTGAGAACAAACTCAGTGACCAGCCCAGAAAAAAGCTGAAAGAGCCAGTAGAAAGTGAGAAGATAGCCTCGAGAGCTCAGATCACCAGGAAGAGACAAAACATGGCAAGGAAAGAGGGAACGACTATAGGAAATTCACAAATATCTATAAAAGAGATATTCCAGTAGGTGGAATAGTCCACCAGGTGGACATCAGAGAACACAAACATTCAATGGTATGGCCTATTTTTTTGCATTAAGTAAAGGTGAATAAACAGGTGTGTAAGCGTCATAAAGAAGACCAGACAACCCATGCTTAGAAGGAGACATTTGAGATGATTTATAATGACAAAGTTAAGTCTGATTACCTATTATAACATGGCCCTTTCACATATATTCAATGCATTCAATTCAGCATGGGCCGTTTTCATGAAAATAAGCACCCAAGTCTTTCTTGTGATGTTATATATTGTAATCTCTCATTTTGTATAAGGGAGATCTCTCTATTATTAGAAAAGAAGCTCTACCAAGATTTAAAGGAATTCCTAAGACTTTGAGCTCAAAATTTTAATCATATTTTGTTAAATGAATGAGAAAGCAAGCGACCTTTTAGACTTTGTGTTGGAATAAGCTTGTGTCATCTAGGAAATTGTTCTTATGTCTATTTCCTAAATACAGTCTTATCCATTTAATCAAACAAGTGGAAATAAGCTAGAAGATGTTGTAAAGCCAATTATGGGAGACTTTGTGTTACCATAATTGTCTTTGGTCTGTGTTTTGTGTAAAGGATACTAGAAAGACTTTGAGCTCTCTTTATCCTTCATAATTCTTTACTATGTTGTAGTATAAAGTGGAGACTTTGGGCTACACTTCATTCCATGGTTTTCTTTGTCCTAATTAGTGTGAGAGAAGTAATGAAAGACTTTGTGCTTTTGTGGGTTTCTTGTGGTTATAGTTACTACTTAGGAAGTCTTCCTCTAGTTTTTTGAACATCATTTCTGAAAGAAGAGAAATGCCTTCAGCAATTACCCAGGAATTCTCCTCTATTTTGTGAACATCATCTCTTAAAAAAGAGAGATGGATGGTATGATTTCACCCCTGTGTGTATTTTCAACTTATATATATATATATATATATATATATATATATATATATATATATATATATATATATATATATATATATATATATATATATATATATATATATATATATATATATATATATATATATATATATATATATATATATATATATATATATATATATATATTGGGAACCTCCCCTTGCTGAGAGGAGAGATTTATCTCATTCTTGTTGTGGTCACCACACCCATTTTGTTGCATAAATCTCCTTATGCTATGGTTGATTTAAACATTTTTCCGTCAGTCAACTAGTGACAAAATATTCACCCAATAATTTTTGGTGACTTTGTTGGGGATGAATGAGTAATTTTTGTCTTTTTCCAGCAGCTCCATGCCAACAGTTTTTTATGACTCCACTGGGGATCAACGAGCATTTCCAGTCCCTTTCCATTTTATTCAAATTGGATCATTTCATATCTCATAGGGATAGAACACAAACATCTCCATGCCAACAATTTTTGGTGACTCCACTGGGGAAGAACAAGTAGCTTGAAGCCTCAAGCTTTAAATTGAAGCATTTCTAGTTCTTTTCCATTTTCATTTTACACTCTGGTAGATCCACTATACACACGAAGCCAGAGCGCTCAAGGTATTGTTGACACTATATTTGAGTTGGTGCAGCTAAGTAATTTTGATCTTTTTCCTCCACCATCTTGCCTTCAGTGAACCAAGAGTTTTCCTCCTACAAACATCAGGTCCCCAATACTAGGCAAAGCTTCTCTTTCCTCTACTAGAAAATCTTTATCTATACATATCCCATAGAGATTTATTATCCCTCCCTTTAATAGCCACATCATGGCAGCTCAAGGCCCCTGGAGTAATACTTTTGGTCCTCTAAATCTAACCCCACCTCTACATGATCTACCTCGTAGTTCAAGAAAGAATTTTCCCAAGTTCTATGGTGATGGGAAGGTTCATCCTGATGAACATATTGCAACCTTTTGCATAGCCTGTGGTGTGATAGTGTAATGTCCCCCACTTAGCCAGTCTAGAGGTATGATGCCGTTAGCCCATTTTTTTATGGTCTCGAGGGCTAACCAGGACTTCAAAAGTGATCATGAGGTTATTTGGCCTAGACAAATTTAATTATATGCCAAATGGAGTTCATTTTTTGGGTTTTTAGAAGACTTACTATTTTTTGTAAGCCAACAGGGGATGCAGTACCTTCAATTTTTAGTGACAGGTTGTGATGCATTTTTTTTGTCGAGCTCTTCCTGATGAGCTATGTGGGATTCTGAGTTTATTTGATATATTATTTTAATTGTGTGAAGCTATAGCAATAAAATAACTATTTTGATTAAACAATGGAGATTTTTTTGGAGGGAGGATTAAAAAGAACGAGGATAGCTCTGATTGGGGGCTTTTTGGAAAAATCAAGAAAAAAAAAGGGATACTATTATATAGATTATGTCTCAATAGCTTGAAGGATGAAATCCCTCCAAGCTGGAAATCCTGACGCCATTGAAATAGATGGTCTTGGGATTCTTTGAACTGGTTTGGGGGTAGTCATTGGTTAGCATCATTCAAGGTTAACATCAATTGCAAGTTGGTGCCAAATTGATGAAATTGCAAGTCTGCCTGGAGACACATTGGGGGTCATAAGTCCATCATTACTAGACCAAATCATATGCTACCAAATTTGTTGCATTGCCAGAACCATGTGCTTCAAAATTAGTCAATTTTGGTAGCCATTGTTGTAGCCAAAAAATATATATTTTCTCCGTATCATGCCATACCATATGGCCTACTCTTGGATGTAGTACGGACCTGCACCAAGGACAGTTCAAGAATTGCCAAATTGGATATTCAAAATCAAATGGCAAGCAACAACAATCATATCATTTATAGAGAAGCATTGTAATATCTAATCAAGAACTCAATAATATCAAATCTTACTTTGCACACCAACTGTTTGTTGAAATGTTGTTGAATCAAAATTGAAAAAAAATTAAAGCAAAATTAGGAGGGGATGTTACAGTGGTATCAGAGCTTGTTTATCTTGCCATCCTAGTGGGTACAAACACCATGAATAGGTGGTGATATGACAGATCAGAGTGTTCAACCTTTAACTCATCACTACAATCTAAGAAGAACCAGGGCTCATCTAGACCTAGGGCAAGAAGAATAGGGAAATTTAGAGGATCATATTGATACAGGTGAATAGGTTATTGGCAATATGGGAGACAGGAATGCTAGGGATCCTAGAGAGGAAAGATTCTTATGGTTATTAGAGACATTGGCATAGGGACAATGATTAGTAGAATAGAGGGCACAAGAATAGAATCAGAGATTGGAGCTTATGATGCAGATGATGGCCCGTTAAATGGGGTTAAATGTTAACATGGGTGGAGAAAATAATCAAAATGGTAATAATATGAATGGGAATAATTAGGATGGGACACAAAATGGAGGTGGACAAGTTGGGAACAATTTTGGTCATGCAACCTAGCAAACTAGAACAGTGAGTTTGAGGCCTATGATTCCTACCTTTCCTCCTAAAGCTCCAAAACAGTCGGTACCAGAGCCCCAAATCACTAATATATAGGATTAGCTAAGGAGAGATTGGGAAGTTGGAGGACCAGACTTTACTGCTGCAATTACCTTTAGAGAGTATATGGATGTGCAGATGAAGCATATGCCATGTGGACATGACAAGAACTAGCACTATGAGCTACATAAGAAAGTAGGGAAACTTTAGTTACCATATTATGATGGCTCAAAGAAGTCTACAATAAGAGCTTGGGTTAAAAATCTTGACACATACTTTCAATTGAACCCTATGCCTGAAGAAGAAACTATTAAGTACGCAGCAATTCATCTGGATGGGTTGGCACACGAGTGGTGGCATCATGGTATGGTCACTATGGGTCATGCACACATTTCCTCATATGTGGAGTTTACGGAGAGACTGATTGAATGTTTTGATAGGAAGGATCCATAACTCCATTTCAAGGAGTTAGCTCAGCTTAAACATTGGGGATCATTGGAAACATACATTATAGAGTTTCAAAAACTCACAGTGTTAGTCACAGATGTATCTGAACGGAGGATACTGGTTCTATTTATGGATGGGTTAGCTGATCCATTGAGAGGATGGATTAAGGCTCTCAACCCTCCCACTTTGCAGGAAGCCATTAAGAAGGCTAGGGACATGGATTCCTCTTCAGCTTCTAAGAGTAAATTCTAGGGAAGGAATTTCCCTTCGAGGAAAGATAAGGATAGGAAACCATTTCAGAGAGAAGCTCAACCACCTAAGGAGGAAAGTAAGAGGTCAGACAGTGAGACACTTAATGATCTTAGGAAGAAGAAGCTTTGTTTTCATTACAGGGAACCTTGGGACTTGTCACATAAGTGTCCATTGAAGGCAAAGGCTAAGCAGATGGAGTATTTTTCCGCTGAAGAGTCAGAGGATGGAGATTCAGAGCAGCCATCCGAATCTGATGGAGATGATGATGGTTCTTCATATGGGGAAGCACGTAATGATAGCATAATGGCTCAATTGTCTAGTTTATAGGGAGCTATCACTTTCAGAGTTAGAGGGACTTTGGATGGATAGAGATTTGTGGCACTCATTGATACAGGGGCAACACATAACTTCATTGATGAAAAGTTTGTGTCACGTAGAGGATTACATACAAAAGAGCATAGGGGATTTAAGGTGATGGTTTCCGATGGCTTCAAGATTGACTGTACCAAGAAAATCTCCAACTTGCAGCTTCATTTGGGAGATTATGACATGGTGGGAGATTTCTTTGTGGTCAACATTGGTGATCAGGATATGGTGCTTGGGATGAATTGGATGAAGTCTCTGGAAGAGTTTACATTTAACCTCCAAAAAATGGAAATGAAGTTTGAATAAAATGGTAAGAAGATAGTGCTTAGAGGTTTGTCAGATGGGAGACTTTGAGTGGTGTCATTCATGTGGATGCAGAGTTTCTTTAGACATGATCAGGTGCAGTGGGCAACAGAGTTTAGAGCAATGCCTGAGATGAATGAGCAACATGAACAAGAGTATCCACCTGATGTGCAGGAACTAATAACCAAACACACTAAGGTGTTTGGTGAGATACCTCCAGGGAGACCCCCAGATAGGGGAATCGAGCATGTTATTGAGTTAGAGGAATGGGCTAAGCCAGTTGTCATCACACCTTACCACCATCCAAAGAGATATAAGGATGAAATAGAAAAAGTGATCAAGGAGTTGATTGACATGGGGCACATAAAGCCAAGAAAGAGTCCTTTCACTTCTTCAGTAGTATTGGTGAAGAAGAAGGATGGTACAATAAGGATGTGCATAGATTATAGGGAGCTGAACAAGAAAACAATCAAGAACCGATACCCCATTCCACACATTGATGAGCTTATTGATGAATTGCATGGTGCACACCTTTTCTCTAAGATTGATTTGAGATTCGGCTACCACCAGATATGGGTTAGAGAGGAGGATGTGGAGAAGACAGCTTTCAGATGCCACTATGGACATTTTGAGTATTTGGTCATGCCCTTTGGGTTGACTAATACCCCCGCCACTTTCCAGTCCTGTATGAATAGAGTGTTTAGAGATTAGTTGAGGAAGTTTGTGTTGATATTATTTGATGATATACTAATATATAGTAGTACTTGGGAGGAACATCTGAAGCATCTTGATACAATACTCAGTATTCTAAAGAGGGAGTCATTATATGCCAAGATGAGTAAATGTGAGTTCAGGATGACAAAGTTGCTCTATCTAGGGCATATTATAAGTGCAGGAGGCGTTCGGGTTGACCCAAACAAGATTAGGGCCATTATGGATTGGCCACCACTGAGGAACACTTCACAACTCAAGGGATTTCTTAGGCTTTGTGGGTTCTACCATAGATTTGTGAAAGGATTTTCACAAACAGCAGCTCCACTTACAGACTTGACACGAAGAGATAGTTTTGAGTGGTCAGAGAGGGCTCAGGATTATTTTGATAGGTTTAAGGAGCTAATGATTTCATGTCCTATTTTCACCATTCCAAATTTCACCAAGCCTTTTGAGCTGCAGTGTGATGCCTCGGGAGAAGGCATAGGAGTTGTCCTCATGCAGGACAAACATCCCATTGCATATGAAAGAAAAAAATTATGAGGTGTTGAGAGAACTTATAGCATCTATGACAAAGAAATGCTAGCAATCATGCATGCGCTAGCTAAGTTTAGGCATTACTTAGTAGCAAGCTGATTCACAATAAAAATAGATCATAATAGCTTGAAACATTTCCTTGGACAAAAGGATCTTAATGATAGGCAACAAAAATGGGTGAGTAAGTTATAGGCCTATGATTTCAACATAGCCTATGTCAAAGGGAAGAAAAATATTGTCGCAGATGCTTTATCCAGGAGGCCTCATTTGCTTGTTGTTGGGATAGTCATGGATGATTGGAGAGAGATAATATTGGCAGAGTATGTCAAGGATAGTTGGCCAACTAGCATTATTGAAGGGGCTATTCACGATAGTCGATATTAATGTAAATGATCTGATCATTTACAAGGGGAGGATTTATTTGGTACCTAGGTCTGCTATGAAGCAAAAGATCTTGAGAGCATTTCATGATTCACCATTAACCGGACATCCAAGATTCTTTAAGACATATCGACAGGTGAGAGAGCACTTCACTTGGAAGGGGCTCAAGTTTGAAGTGCTACAGTTCATTAGGGAATGCCCAGTGTGTCAGTAGAACAAATAGGCACATTCCTTTCTAGGCAAATTACTACAACCCCTACCTATACCGGAGAAGAAGTGGGATAGCATTTCTATGGATTTTATCATAGGCCTTCCAAAGGCATAGGGTTGGGATTGTATTTTTGTTATGGTAGACTGATTGAAAAAATTTGCACATTTCTTTGTAATCTCATCTACATATTTAGCAGCACAGATAGCAGAGATATTCTTTCAAGAGGTATTTAGATTACATGGAATGCCACGGAGCATAGTCAGTGACAGAGACAACAGGTTTATGAGCCACTTTTGGTAGGAGTTGTTTAGGTTGTTTGGAATCGAGCTCACTCTGAGTACCAGTTACCACCCCCAAACTGATGGGTAGACAGAGATAGTGAAAAAATGGGTTGAGGGGTACATTCGAAACTACATTGCAGGGCAGCAGAAGGCTTGGGTGAAGTGGCTACATCTAGGGGAGTACTGCTATAACACCTCTTTCCATATGTCTATTCAAATGTCCCCTTTCATGGCATTGTACAGGTATGATGCTCCTAATTTTTTGGATTTGTTACTTGGGGACAGTAGGGTGCCTAAGGCCAAGGATCTCTTGCAGGATTGTCAGGACATTATGCAATCCTTGAAGGAAAATTTGCAAAAGGCACAAAATCAGCAGAAGCAATATGTCGATCAGCACAAGATTGAGAGGTCTTTTAAGGTAGGAGACATGGTGTATCTCATGTTATAGCTGTATAGACAGTCCTCTCTCAAGAAGAGTAGAGCAGAGAAATTGAAACCATGCTACTATGGACCATTCAAAGTAATCAAGAGAGTGGGCGAAGTAGCTTGTGAGTTAGAGTTGCCTGCAGACAATAAAGTGCATAATGTGTTTCATGTGTCACACCTTAAGAAGGCCTTGGGGCACAATGTGGTGCCTTTAGTAGTATTGCCACCCCTTGATGATGAGGGGAAGCTTATCTTAGTTCTCGAGGCTATACTTGACTCTAGGGAGAGGGTGCTTCACAGGTAGACTATTAAGGAGTACCTAGTGAAGTGGAAGAACCTACTAGTTGAGGATACGACATGGGAGGCCGAGCAGATTCTTTAGCATCCTGAGTTGAGATTGCTTGGGGACAAGCAATTTCAAGAGGGGTGGACTGTAATGTCCCCCACTTAGCCAGTCTGGAGGTATGATGTCGTTAGCCCATTTTTTATGGTCCCGAGGGCTAACCAGGACTTTAAAAGGGATCCTGAGGTTATTTGGCCCAGACAAATTTAATTATATGCCAAATGGAGTTCATTTGTTGGGTTTTCATAATACTTACTATTTTTTGTAAGCTAATAGGGGATGCAGTACCTTCAATTTTTAGTGATAGATTGTGATGCATTTTTTTTGTCGAGCTCTTCCCGATGAGCTATGTGGGATTCCGAGTTTATTTGATATATTATTTTAATTATGTGAAGCTATAGCAATAAAATAACTATTTTGATTAAACAATGGATATTTTTTTTGAGGGAGGATTAAAAAGAATGAGGATAGCTCTGATTGGGGGCTTTTTGGAAAAATCAAGAAAAAAAAGGGATACTATTCTATAGATTACGTCTCAATAGCTTGAAGGATAAAATCCCTCCAAGCTGGAAATCCTAATGCCATTGAAATAGATGGTCTTGGGATTCTTTGAACTAGTTTGGGGGTAGTCATTAGTCAGCATCGTTTGAGGTTAACATCAATTGCAAGTTGGTGCCAAACTAATGAAATTGCAAGTCCGCCTAGAGACACATTGGGGGTCTTAAGTCCATCATTACTAGACCAAATCACATGCTGCCAACTTTGTTGCATTGCTAGAACCTAGGTGCTTTAGAATTAGTCAATTTCAGCAACCATTGTTGCAGCCAATATGTATATATATATATATATATATATATATATATATATATATATATATTCTCCATACCGTGTCGTACCGTACGGCCTGCTCCTGGATGTAGTACGGACTTGCACCAAGGACAATTCAGGAATCACCAAATTGGATATTTAAAATCAAATGGCGAGCAGCAGCAATCATATCATTTATAGAGAAGCATTGTAATATCTGATCAAGAACTCAGTAATATTAAATCTTACTTTGCACACCAACTGTTTGATGAAATGTCATTGAATCAAAATTGAAAAAAATTCAAAGCAAAATCAGGAGGGGATGTTACTGATAGGCATGGAATATGAAGACATTGTAGTTAGACTATTTATGGAAACATTATAAGGTGATGTTGCAGACTAGTTTTATCATCTACAAGCACAAACAATGACTAACTATAACACTCTCAAGGCCAAATTTGAGGCTAGATTCAAACTTGCAAAAAATGCACATGCCTTGTTAGCCCAACTTACACAAATGAAGAAGGAGCCTCATGAACCCATGAGAGACTTTATTGATAAAGTTGACAAGATGAGGAACATGACTCCCACAATTGCTCAGCTGACACCTGAGAATCTCAAATTCTTCTTCATCAATTCTCAGTGTCCTGAAGTGAGTTTCTTATTGAGGCAGGCTGGCCACATATATCTTGTTGCAGCTCAGATTTTGGCCACTGAGGTTGAAGATGATCTTATCTTGGTAGGAAAGATAAGAAGATATCCTAACAGAAGTAAATCTTCTTCATCTTCTAAATATTCTTTTATAGGCACCACTGATCCTATGGTGCAAAAGCTAGCAAATGAATTACTAGCTCTAAAAAAGCAAATGACACAAGGGATGTCTACTCCTCTTTATTATTGGGATATACCAAGGAGGATGTTCTCCAACCATTCATATCAGGGAAATGCTACTAGAAATAAAGGGCAACCAAATTGCCATCCTCCCCCACTAGGGAAGCTTGCCATTGAAGCAGCACCAGCTAACTCAACAGTTGGTTATCTTGAAACTAAATCTGATTTTTCTTTTCAACCAAAGTTGAACCAAGAAGATGACATTGATCTCTTTGTAGAAGGCCAAGAAGAATCAGCTGGTGACTCTAACATTGGTTTCCTGAATTACCAAGATGAGCCTAGAAGTAAAGGAAAAGCATTTGATGGATCATACGTTGTATTTATCAGGTCCTAAAACCAGTCAGCTCAACAAGTAGATAAAGTAAAAACATGGGAAGAATCTCGACAAACAATTTCAATTGCTAAATGAGGGGCTTCTCTACCTTTCCAATCAAAGGACCTGGTGATCACTAAAAAAGTAAGTACCTTAAATATTCCTTCACCTTCTATTTCAAATTCGTAGACCAGTCCCACTCCTAGTAAAACCCAGAATGATGGACTTCATTCCTCTATTCCTAGTTCTTTTCAGTCATTTGATATAATTGACCATACTAAGAAGACCAAAATTCAAATGTCTAAGTTTGAATTCTTGTAATCTAACCCTTAGTATTTGGATAGGTTAGTTCAAAGTGTTAAAAATAAAACTGTCCCTATAGGACAAGAAATTTTAAAGGTAACTCCTGGTCCCCCAAAGAACACATCCACCAAAAATAATCTTGTCATCACTCCTCTAGCTACCCCTGGGAAGACAAAACCATTTTATGTTTCCCTGCTGATAAATGGTCATCAGCTAAATAATTACATTATAGACTCAGGAACTTCTGACAATGTCATGCCTGCCAAGGTGGTAGAATCTCTTGGTTTCATGCTAACTAAGACCTTTGGGAGATGTTTCTCCATGGAAAATAAACAAGGTCCTCTATTGGGACAAATCAAAGATGCTTAATTTTCATTTGTGACCTTCCCAGATAAGAGAATTAAAATGACAGTCCTAGTGGCTGATGTCCCAGCCTCCTACTGCATTCTGCTTGGGTGAAATTTTTGCAAGGACATTGGTGGAGAATTGACATGGACCTGTCTGAGGTGAGGATCCCTATCAAGGGCATCATGCAAAGGCTACTTCTTGAGAAGGAGGCAAAGTACATTATCACTCAAACTTCATCCCTTGAAGCTCAAATTCTATTTGAATCTTCAGGCATGGGTAATTACTTTTTGTCTACTAAAGATGTTTCTATTTCAGTAGATGAAAGCTTACTAAGTGACAACCCAAAAAAATTAGATAAGACATTAGAATAATTAATAGGGCATAGTACACATGAAAAGGTATCTTCCCTTCTTGATGAAGAAAAATCTGAAAGAAGATCAAATTCTAATGATGTTTAGATTCTGGAATTTGATGATAACAATTCTTCTACTAGTTCTGGAGCTGGAATTGTTTTGATATCTCCTCAAGGAGATATTTTTCCATACTCATACAAGTTATACTTTAGCAACACTAACAACACTATAGAGTATGAGTCGTTGTTGCTCAAATTAAAGGCCACTCAAGGTAAAGGCATCAAGCAGCTTCACGCCTAGGGAGATACTGAGCTGGTGGTTTGTTAGGTGAGGAACCTATATCAAACCAAGAATGAGAGATTATGACATTATCACAATCTGGTGTGGGACTGTCTTGAAAGTTTTGATGCTTTCAATATTTTTGCAATGCCTAAAGAGCTTCATAATCATGCAAATTCATTGGCTATCTCTACAACCCTCATAGTTCCTCACAAAGACTTTAAAGAGCACAATTACCCTATCAAACTAGTCCTTCGACCAAGTGTACCTAATAATGTCAACCATTTGTATGTGTTTGATGTTGAAAATCAAATCATGTGCAAAGAAACTATTTGGTAAGAGATAAAAGATTCATGGTAGAGATCGAGTCTTGTTAAGGGGAAAGAAGAGGAAACCAAAAGGAAGGAATAGAAAATTGGATTCTTGGTAGAGAAGTCCATTTTCCAATCACCACTTTTGGGGTAAAAATAATCTCTTACCAATTTATCAAGATGAGACCCCATTTTCTCTGCCTCATAGTGGGCAGCATTTTAAGCACTTTAATCCTTGAAGTATCAGATAAGTCTAGTTGTACATATGTATAATTTTTGTATAGTCTTCATTTTTTTTTGTGTTCATTTATTTTTTGCACCTTTCTTTGTGGGTATCATGACTCCATAGCCCAATGGCATAGATGAAGGCACTGAGATTCTGAATTCTACTCCCTTCGATTGTTTCAAAATTTCAATCATGGAAGTTCCCCAACTAGAGCCAGTTGTTGTTCCCAAAATCTGTCACTTGTTTTTGTGGACAACATACTGATCATTTTTGGTCCTATAGGCCAAAATGGTCTCTTTATTTCTTTCAAAATGTTCTAAGCAGTTAATTTTTTCAAATATTCAAGCCTTTTTAGCTAAAGAAGTCATAGGTTCAATAGGTAGGCTTTCTCAAAGTGAAGTTCAAAACACTTAAGGCATTTCCTTAGTGTCTTGAGGATAGTTTAACACAAAGGTTCAATCAAAAGACTTAACGGTGGCTTCAAACAATTAGAATGAACCACTTTGAACCGTTGAACCATTGAACCCCACCTTTGCAAGGTTCAAAGGTTCAATGAGTTCAAAGGTTCAATGACTTCGGTGGACTTAAAGAAAAGAAGGATTTGAAGAAAAAAGATTGAACCATTAAACCTTGAACTGAAAGAGTTTAAAGGTTTAAAAGTTCAATGAGTTCAATAAGTTTGACAGACTTAGAGAAATAAAAGGATTCAAAGAAATAGAATGAACCATTGAAACTTGAACTGAAATGGTTCAAAGGTTCAAAGAGTTAAAAGTTTGAGTGGAAGCTTCAAGTGAATAGAGGAAGTGGAAGATTCTAGAAATAATTTCAAAGAAATGGTTCAACCAAAGAAGAAAAAGAGAGCGAACGCAGCCCTTTACAAAACATTTAATCGCCAAACTATTGAACCTTTGAACCATTAAACCTTTGAACCAAAAGAGTTCAAGGTTCAAGGTTCAAAGAGGTTTAAATAAATGAGTGATGTCCCCATGTATTTCAATTTTAGGGTGATGGAATAACTGTTGATTTTCAAAAGACCCGAGAACAAACTTAGTGACCAGCCCAGAAAGGAGCTGAAGGAGCCAACAAAAAGTGAGAAGATATCCCTGAGAACTCAGATCACTAGGAAGAGAAAAAACATGGAAAGGAAAGAGGGAATGACTGTAGGAAATTTATAAATATCTATAGAAAATTTATTATAGTAGGTGTAACAATCCACTAGTTGGACATCAGAGAACACAAACATTCAATGGTGTTGCCTATCTTTTTGCATTAAGTAAAGGCGAATAGACAATTGTGTAAGCGTCATAAAGAAGACCAAACAACCCATGCTTAGGAGGAGACATTTGAGATGATTCAAAATTCTAAAGTTAAGGGTAATGACGTATTCCATCATGGCCCTTTCATAGATATTTAATGTATTTAATTCAACATGGGCCATTTTCATGAAAACAAGCACCCAAGTCTTTCTTGTGATGCTATATATTGTAGTCTCTTATTTTTTATAAGGGATATCTCTCTATTATTAGAAGTGAAGCTCTGCCCAAATTGAAAGACATTCCTAAGACTTTGAGCTTAGAATTTTAATCATATTTTGTTAAATGAATGAGAAAGCAAGTGACCTTTCAGACTTTGTGTTGGAATAAGCTTGTGTCATCTAGGAAATTGTTCTTATGTTTGTTTCTTAAATACAGTCTTGTCCATTTAATCAAACAAGTAGAACAAGTGGAAATAAACTAGAAGATGTCCTGAAGCCAATTGTGGGAGACTTTGTGCTACCATAATTATCTTTAGTCTGTGTTTTATGTAAATGATACTAGAGAGACTTTGAGCTCTCTTTATCCTTCGTAATTCTTTACTTTGTTGTAGTATGTGGTGGAGACTTTGGGATACACTTCATTTTATGATGTTCTTTATCCTAATTAGTGTGAGAGAAGCAATGAAAGACTTTGTGCTTTTGTGGGTTTCTTGTGGTTACAGTTACTACCTTGGAAGTCTTCCTCTGGTTTTCTAAACATCATTTCTGAAAGAAGAGATATGCCTTCAGCAATTACCCAAGAATTCTCCTCTATTTTGTGAACATCATCTCTAAAAAAAGAGAGATGGATGGTATGATTTCACTCCTGTGTGTATTTTCAGCTTATATATATATATATATATATATATATATATATATATACCATAAATTATAAATTATAGGGAACCTCCCCTTGCTGATAGGAGAGATTTATCTCATTATGGATATGGTCACCACACCCATTTTTCCATATAAATCTCCTTATGTTGTGGTTGATGTAACCATTTTGCCATCAGTTAGATGGTGACAAAATATTCACCCAACACAAATTACATAGATAATCCTTTGTTGATCTAGGAATGCATAATTAGGATTAAATACTGGACCATTATTGCAAATCATAACTTAGATGTCAAATATTACTATCCCATGCCCACAACCATCCACCACTTTTCTTTTCATTCAACTAACCATTCAAACTTAGAATAAACCAATCACTATTGACCAAGACAAGAAGTTTGATATTGTGGAACAATTGTAGAAGACATTAACACAAATTTATATTTTAGATTTTCTATTAATGTCAATAATCCACAAGAACATCTTGAATGATTTTTTGACCCAATCCACTATTACTAGTGACATATCCCCTGATAAATTTAAAGCTTTGGTTAGACACTTAGCTCCAACCCAACAAGTCACATTCAACTAAAGCGATATGTCTTCCCTTGGCCTACTCCATAATAATCCATTATACATAGAAGTCTATATATTATGGCATAAAGTGACATGTGTCCTTATTGATAATGGATCCAGCCTCAACATAGTGTCTCTTAAGTTCATCAAGCTTCTTGGGTACACAATGGTAGATCTCTAGCCAAAAAAAATAACTATTAAAACCTATGATAATCAAAAAAGAAAATCATAAGGCACCATTATTTTTCTAGTTATCATTGGGCCTTTGACCCAAGATACACTTTTCCATGTGCTTGGTCTTGAGTTATTATATAATATGCTTCTAGGAATGCCTTGGTTACATGAGATTCATGCAGTCTGATCAACGTTGCACCAATGTATCAAGTTTTCCCACTTAGGGATGGAAGTGAATATTCCAAGATATTTACACCCATATGAACACTATAAACATCTTGAAGTTGAGTTTCAAATCTAACATTATCAGTACAACATGAATCCAAGTTCCAAGCATGATAAAAGAAAGGCTATACTTATTGATCATCCACCAGATAATTGCATAGATCCTACTACCTTGGATTCCCTTTCTACATGCCACCTCCTAAAGATTCTAATCATTTCACCATTTTAGATAATGGACTAGGAGAGTATGTAGCCCATGATACATTTCATATTTCCATTCTTCCTAAGAATCTAAAAACCTTTGAGTGACCTAAAGTCACCCCATATATGCATTGTCAATAAAAGAACAAAGATAAGGGATCTGTCACATTTGTACCAACATCTAGACTATGACCTGACCCTCTTGAAGGGGATGAATCATGGTTATACAATGACAACCAAGATGATTGTTATAAAAATATAAAGTATACTATTCCCAATAAGATCATGGAGCATCACAATTATGAAGGAAGAGGCCTTGGACTGAATCAACAAGGAACCATTGAGCCAGTTTCCATGACTAAGTATGAAAGACCTTATGGACTTGGATTTAAACCACCTGGGGGTGACCCCAAATATCTTATTCAAACTCCATCACTAGTAACTAGTGATGATGATGTTGATAGTGAAGTAGATTCTGATCATTATCCCACCTTTGATGACCTAGCTGAAACCAACCTATTTGATAATAATGTTATTTTTACCCTTACCCTGACCATTCATTGCAACCCATTTCCATTATATTATCCCCAAATGATAGATTGAGACCAACAAGAATCTAGTCTGCCAATTGATGAGTTCTAGAATGATGAGGCATTATGTGACCTTTTAGGCCTTAGAGATAATGTTTTATTAGGAGATCACAAATCAAGATTCTCAATCATATTGGATGTTTTAGCCTATTTTGGAGAGTGAGTGAACACCCTTAGCCAAAAACAAATAAGTAAAACATTGAGGTCCCAATGTGAAAACCTCTTTGAGGTGATTTTTTACTAGGGAAAAAGTAAAGATAAAGGCCAATCTAGTGGTGAAAACCTATTTCAAGTGAT
Organism: Torreya grandis; assembly: GCA_037957365.1. Classification (NCBI taxonomy): domain Eukaryota; kingdom Viridiplantae; phylum Streptophyta; class Pinopsida; order Cupressales; family Taxaceae; genus Torreya; species Torreya grandis. The sequence continues at coordinate 182,113 of JARHVA010004944.1, forward strand.
ATTAGATGAGGTTATTCATTAATCTTCAAATTTAGACCAAGAGACAACTAACGATGAACTTGCATATGAATTTGAGTTCAACTTTGGGAAACAAGTATTTGATCAAATTCTTCAAGAATTTTCAATTTTTTTTATCACATGACCATATCTCCCATTAGGGGACTCAGATTCATCATGCTTAAGAGAAGTTAAAGAGCAAGTCCTAATAGAGGACCCTGATATAATTCAATAGTTCAAGTCATTGTCTACTATCCTAGAATATGGTTCGACCCTTCTAGTTAAAGATACAATAGAGGTAAATATAAAAAATCCATCAAACCTAAAATGGATAAAATTAGGAACATCCCTCATTGAGGAGGAATGTTACATCTTTATATCTCTACTGAGAGAATTTGTATATATTTTTTCATGGGCCTATTCTGACATGACAGGTCTAAACCCTACCTTAGTTTTTCACCACCTTTTGGTTAATCTTGACACCAAACTGATAAAACAAAAGTTACGTAAGATGCATCTTTGCCTTGTTTAAGTGGTAAAGAAAGTTTTGGAAAAAATCTTAAAATCAAGTTCTATTCGATCCATTGACTACTCATAATGAATCTCTAATGTGGTACCTATTATTAAAAAGCTTGAAGGGATCAGAATTTATACTAATTTTTGAGACATCAATAAAGCTTGTCCTAAAGATTATTTTCCCTTGCCTAATATCGACATGATCATTGACTCCATGGTAGGTTATGAAATGTTTTCACTCAAGGATGGATTTTCAAGATACAACTAGATCAGAATAGTACTAGAAGACCAACATAAAATAACATTCACCACTCCATGGGGAACATTTTGTTATTAGGTAATGCCATTTAGATTTAATAATGTTGGAGATACATATCAAAGGGCCATGACTATCATATGCTATAACATGATGCATGATATTGTTGAAGACTATGTCGATGACATATTAGGAAAATCCAAAACTAGGGCCAACCATCTAGTAGTGCTACATATGATATTTGAAGGATTATGGGAGTACAAAGTCAGACTCAATCCAAATATATATGTGTTTGATGTAAATTCAAGCAAATTACTTATCTTCATCATGTCTCATAGAGGTATTGAAGTCAATCTAACTCAAGTCCATTCTATAATCAAGATGCCACCACTAACCAATTTAAGGCAGCTCCATAATTTATAGGGTAAGATCCAGTCAATATGATGCTTCATCTCTTAGTTAGAAAATAAGTGCCATCCATTTACACACCTTTTAAAGAAGGAATTTATATTTCATTGGGATGATGACTGCCAAGCAACTTTTCAATAACTTAAAGACTATCTTGTTAATTCACCTATTTTATTACCTCCTATGCCAGGAAAGCCATTCTTGTTATACCTATCAGCTACCGACCATGCTCTAGAGGCACTCTTGGCTCAACATGATGAAAATGGAAAAGATCATGTTGTATACTACCTAAATTGTACCTTGGTTACATATGAACATAACTATGCACCTATTGAAAAAGCTTGTTTGGCCATAGTCTTCATAGCTCAAAAACTACATCATTACATGTTGAATAATAAGACCATGGTCATTTCAAAGGTGGATCTACTCAATTATCTACTATTTAAAATAGATTTTCAAGGTATAATGGCTAAATGGATCATGATTCTCATTGAGTTTGACACAAAGTATGTCAATCAGAAGGCAATCAAGGGACAAGTTATTATAGATCAACTTGTTGAAGAACCTCTCATAGACACACAACTCATGTTTCAATTTATAGATGAATCCATAACGACCATTCACTACACATGGATTGAGGGTAGGCCTATTTTTTATTACACCATAGCGGGATATAATCCCTAAATCATTCAAAAATAGCTTTTCTTATACAAACAACATAGCTAAGTATGAAGCACTTGTTATATGACTTTGACAAGTGGTGCATTAGCATATATCTTATCTCCAAGTTTATGGTGATTATCAGTTAATCATCAATCAAGTCATAGATCATTTTTAGACCAAAGATGATAAGTTGGTTCCATATAAATCCATGGTCAACACTCTTAAACAACAAATTACCAATATTTAGTTTGCACACATACCAAGGGCTAGTAATAGAACTGCAGATGCTATGACTACTATTGGCTCTCTGATTTGACAAATAGATAAAGATAGAGAGTATCAATTCCTCATCAAAAATTTGTTAGCACCAACTCATGAACCTTCAATCATTACCATCATTTGTGATATTGTTGGTCCTAATTCTATCTAGTACTCAGACCTTTATAACTACCTTCATGACTAAGTTATACCACCTAACCTATCTCAAAAACAAACCAAAGCCTTCATTCATCATTCCACTCATTATACTCTACTTGGATCCACCCTTTACGATCATAGTTTTGATGGAACTCTACTTCGTTGTTTAACTTTGATAGAGTCTACACTAGTGTTAAGAGAAGTTCACGAAAGAGTATGTGGAGCTCATTCTAGCAAGAAGTCCTATCCAAAAAGATCATGTATTAGTTATTATTGGCCCATAATGGATGTAGATGCCACTACATATGTATGAAAGTGTGACAAATGTCAATGGTATGCTAATCTGATTCATGCCCTAGCAAAAAATTCTAAAACTGATGTTGACACCATGGCCATTTTCTACATGGGGACTTGACCTCATTGAAAAGATCAACCCCACTTCATCTGACAACCATAAACATATCCTTACCACCATTAAATATTTCACTAAGTGGGTTGAAGCTATACCCCTCACTTACATGACTAGAAAGCAAGTTTCCAAATTCATTTTCAACCATCTCATTTGTTACTATAGTATCCCCTCTAACATTGTATATGATAATGGAGGATCATTCAAGAACAAGGATGTAGACCAATTATATACTTAATACAACATCACATAACATTTTTCTACAACATATTACCCTCAAGGTAATGGCCAATCCAAGGTATCCAACAAAACCACTGTCAATATTCTCAAAAATATTGTCAATGATGTCAGTCATGATTGGCACTTGCAGATATTCCCTACCCATTGGGCATACCTTACCAATAATCGTACCCCCATAAGAGCCACTCCATAATCACTTGTTTATCATACTAAAGCCATCCTTCCCATTGAGGTCGAGTTACCTTCACTATACTTCTCTTTCAAGCATATTCTAGATGATCATGACTATTGAGTAGCCTACCTACAAGAGCTAGACCTACTTGATGAGAAATGCACAACCATGCTTAACAATCTTAAAGCATATTAAAACTAACTCAAAGGCCACTATAATTGTCATGTTAAGTATAAAACATTTGAAATTAGTGATCTTTTTCTTAAATAAAACCAAAGTAATACCATGACTAAGAAGAAGCATAAAGGGAAATTCAAACCAAACTAGATAAGTCCTTTCATCATTACTATATATTATGGATTAGGAACATACATGCTTGCCACACCACATGGAGATGAACTTCCTGCGCTAATGAATATTATTCATCTCAAGTGGTACTATAATTGAGTACTAAGGTGAATTGTTTGTAAGGACCATTTTAGTTATGCCATTTTATCACTATCCTTCTTTATACAACTACCATCCTTATCCATATTCTTCGTCGTATCCACTTTCCACTTTCAACCTATCAGCCTAGTGTGTTCTAAAGCCTAGCCCATTTGACCTTGGTTTTTTCCATTCATTACACATTTTTAGCATCAAGGTATCTGATTAGTTTCATCAGTTGGTTGAAGTACTTCAGATAGAGATCATATTTTGGAAGTGTGGTAGAAGTTTTGGCAGTTGCATCCTTTTTTTGTTATTCCTTTCTTACCACTAGTCTTGTTATTAATTATAACCCCGTTTAGGTAAATTAGTACCATTGATCTATGCCATTATGTCCTGGTTATAACCACCCATGGGCAAACTAAGGGCAAAATTAATCATTGACATACCAACTCACCACTTCTTATGTCATACTATGCCTTTTTACTAACTATGCCTATTTTATTTGAATTGACTACTACACTAGTCAAATTCCTCCGTTGTAAGGGTAGAACTACAGTGACTTGAGGTCATACTCTGGGACTATGTAGGTAGTGTTTGATACTTGTTGAGGTCAGATCAATCACCCTTTCCACCATGTTCTCACCATTTTACAAGTAACCTAAGCAATGCTCTCACCATTTTTAAAGATTGAACCATTTAAGTGTCTCATCATTCTTGATCGAGTTGAGATAATTTTAAAAATTCCAGAAATATTTGAAAAATTATTAGAAAAGAACAAAAACATTGACCACTTGTTTGCCTTAAGGATTTTAGGAACCCTTACTAAATTACAATCAAATCACTTGTCATTTAGTTTCCCCATCCTTTTTTGCCTTTTTCTCTCACGCACTTGCCATTTTGTAAGACCATTCCTCTTCTTCTATCACATCCATTATGTTATTTTCATTAATTATCACATTCTTCCCATTCCCTAGGAGAACTACATTTGGCATGAAGTTTTTTTTTGGATATTACATCCATGAAACTATGTAGGTAGCATCCACTTGCCTAGTGCATATGGAGACAGCTCAGCCATCCCCTTCCCTTTCTTATATTTCCCTTATTTTGTTTGTTTAGTTGTCACCTATTTTCTAGGGGAAATGTTCATATGGTTTCTATTGCATTGTTTATTTGTTTGTTTTTGCTTATTTTGCTTATTTGTCTATCTATTTGTTTGCTTTCAACACTATTACCTTGATTCAGTTTATATATGTTCATTGGGTGATTTCTTTCCCACACTTATACTCAAATCCATCCATATTCATATGTATACATTGTCATCATGGTTTCCATCATTGCTGCATTTTTTTATATTGATTATTGGATTATGGAAGTTAGTCCTCATGCATATTTCAGCCAAGTCCTCATGATGATATACCATTATGCCTACCGACATGTGCTACAACAAACCTCAACTTCAAGAAGTCTATTTAGCAATGGTGGCATCTTTTCAACATCAACATCCCAACTCAATCCCAATCATATCCCAAACAAAGTAATTAGCCACAAAATAATTTTAACCTTTATTAGTTTGGATACACATCTCCCTACTAGTAGGTTATTCTAATTCATCATTACCCTCTATGTTAATTTATCATCCTCCTCGGCCAAGTTTATCATGTATGCCATAATTGGGGTCCAATGATTATAACTTCCTATGGGCAAATCATTGCACACCATCCCACTTGAATTTCTCAATGATTATAACCACCTTTAGGTAAATCATTATGTTATCACCACTCTAATTTTTTTGCTTATACAACATCATGTTATTATTTTTTTATCTGTCCTAACTGGGGTAGCTCCATCTTCTCAATGATTATAACTAGCTTTGGGCAAATCATTGTGTTATCATAGCACATTGCCACTATTAGGGTACAATGCTTATAACCACCTTTCAGAAAAGCATTATACACCATTCCACTTGCATTCTCAATGATTTTGACTACTTTTTCAATATCATTGTGTCTTCACCCCATCATCTTTCCTTTCTTTGGTCCCCTCATTTCACTTATTTCTTTTTGAGGGACCGTTTGTCGACCTACTAGTGTCAACCGTTCCCTTGAGGGGGCATCATGCAGTTAGTTTTTCATCATTATAGTTGTAGGCATAAAAGACCTTTTTATTCTTTGAGAAGATGTTATTATGCTTATAGCTTATAATATCTTGCCAAATAATGGAAAACTATAGAGACCTAAATCTAGCCACCGATAACCTCTAATCATGCTTTTAACCAATTTCCATCCAAAATGCACAATTTGGCCTAAAAATACTAAAACATGCTAAATGATATGAAACTGACATATTCAAGTGCCAATTTTAGCTAGGGTATCCCTAAATGGGGCAATTTTAGCTAGGGTATCTCTGAATCAAAATGCCAATTTTGTAACTAGGTGCTTTGGATTGTTATTTTCTATCAAATCTCTTGCACAAGACATGTGATTTTGTTATTTGTTTTTGGTAACATCCTAAATAGAATAATTCATCCAATGCATCTGATAGTGGCTTCTAATTCCAATCTAATCAAATTTTAGACCAATAATAAGGCATTTTGATCAATTTGAGTAATTTGTGCATAAAGTGCTTAATCATGCTTAAGAGCTAATTAATCCAAATAAAGGCCTAACAAATAATTCTATGGAAACTTTTTGAATACTTATTTTTGGAAATTAATATTGAATATCTACATCATTAGGTGACCTCATTTCTTGGGAAGACATCCTTAGGCCATAAATGCCATAAATATCACGATTCATGCCCTCCATACCTCATCAATGATTTCCATGATGTCCTCCATGCCTCTTAATTACCCCTTCTTCCAATGTCATGATGAGGATAATTACAAACTTAATTCCAAAAATTGGATCAATCCTCAACGACACATCTCAATCTTAGGATGGATGATCTAGGTTGATTCTAGACATTCTCAAAAATCTATAAATAGATAGGCCATGAACATCATTTCTAAGACTTGAGAATGCAAAGTTATAATTCAATATTTATTCTAAAAGCTTCATTAAACTAGTGTTACCATGCCAAATTTATTCCAAGCCAAGCCAAGCCACAAGCTAAAGGTGCCAAGGAGAGATGGAGGTAGCCAAGCTTCCATTGCCAAGGACTTTATGAGCACAAAACCAAGAAATCCACTACTACAAAAGTATTTGGAGCATCTAAGGAAGGTGAAGGAATTATTGTGTTTTATTCCTTACTTTTTAGTTGCATTTTTCATTTATTTTGGTTAACTAAGGTCTCCCTCATGTTTAGGCCTAGATATGTTATGTTATTAGCATGTTTCTTTCATTTTGTTTTCATTTTGGAACGAGCACCATACTAACCATCCTCTTTTGATTCAAATTCCTAGATCACACATGCTACCTTTGACATCAATGAAAATTCTCCATGACTATGTCCAATAATATATATGGTTCTAATACTAAAAACCAGCCCTAAAATCTAAGTCAAGGGTATAGACCAAGCCAATATAGTTGGAATATGTTGATTGGCACAATATAATATCATTAAGGAATATATAACATAAATTATAGAAGATATATTTATAAATATAATAGGTAAGTTGATATAGTATAGGAAAGACAAAGGCATAAAATAGAGAGTATCTACCAAGACAATACTATAGGATATAGATAAGCTATAAAATATAGATAAGAAGTACACATAAGGAATAAATAGATAAAAAATTAGATGTTATTAAAATAATAGTAGTGATGGTGTAATAGTTGTCATTCAAAACATAAACCTATAGATGGTCTATTGTGCAAGAGGCTTTGTAGTGGGGAACAAAGTGTGAATAACTTATGAAGGGCACAAAAGTGTTCGATGCTAGGCATGAAATTGTGATTGATCACCTGTAATCATGGAGCATCTGTTTTCTCATCTCAATGATGGGAACATCCCTAAGGTGTGGGACCCTTATGCTCCTTAGGATGAGCCTTTGGAGTAGGAAGGATTTCTTCTATTCTAAGCACATTAGTTTAAGACTAGCATGCAACCTAAAAAGAGTGAAAAACAAATCTACATCTAGTGTTAAACCTAAATCTACTGGGGAAAAGGGATGGAGAAGGTAAGAGAGTGATAAAATAAATAAAGGGTGGTGTATAAAGAATAGAGTGAGCACTCCTAGTTCTTTGGACACACTACAAATATTTGAGAACAAGATATTATCATACAGACTCCACAAAGGACACTCTAAATTCATATGTGTTTCACATATAGGCACAAAAACATAGTGAAAAATTGAGAGGGATGATAAATGATCGACATATAATGTCTATACAAACCTGAATGTGTATAGGATACGACCTGAAAGTGAGTTTCAAGTTTCACATAGAGGTGTTGGGAATGGACAATGATGAGAGGGGAAAACATTACCCACAGACAAAGATCAACAAACATAAATATCACACAAAGTGTAAGAAGAACATAGAGAGGTGACCTTAATTCTCATTAACATGCAAGGTCTAGCTAACAGAAGTGCCCTTGGAGGGTAAATTTTGATAGCGTGAGGTTATCTAAAATTATCAACTTTTAAAAAAATGAAGAACAAGTATTTTAACTACCTCTTTATACCTTGATACCACTTGTCAATCACTTCTTGGGTCTCATTTGAAATGTCACATCATTGCTTTACACTTGGGGTCTATGCTAGTTTGTGAAGTAATATGTGTGTAACATAGATCACAATCTACAATGTATGAGAGTGAAAAATTAAAAATCTATGATTTGTTATAATAATTCATCATGAAGGCATAGGGACCCCTTTTAATAGGAATGCACATGAAGATAGAAGATCCTATGCATGCTTATGATTTAAAACTACTTCTTATGCATTTCTATCTACATTATTTTAAGATTGGGAATCTACATCTTTGAACCCATACACCATTTTAGCTTATGTGATGGAGGGTTCCTTCATGGGGAACACATCAAGAATGCCTAGTGATCACAAATCAACACATAGTTGATATGTAGATATAAAATAATAATTTAGGCATAGGTACAAATGGGAGGCATCTACCCATATATATATTTAAATAACTTGACACTTCTTAGATGTGTAAATATTCTATAGAATCCTTGTGAGCTCTATGAAAATTGGGGGTGACTTATAAAGTCAACATTAATAAGATATAATTCCAACATCTCTCACAAAACACCATGAGTCATTTCCAACTCATTCCTGGTGTGCCCTTTAAGGATTAAACTCAAAAATATTAATGTGTTTCCAATTTGCTGCAAGAGAAAACATTAGTAAATGATAAAATTTAAAAATATCATGTGTATACATATACCCCACCTAAACCTCATCAAGTGACATAAAAGTGTAACACACAATGGTTATTCTAGATAGTAACATAGTAACACAAGATCATAATTGAAAATAAATGCTAAAATAATTGATGATAAACTAATAGATGAAAGTAATAATACATATCTTGACTTACCTTTTCATTTAATAGCTACATGAAAATACCATAGTCTTGATGGTGGAGAGCACAAAATTGCATTTGATAAAACTTAAGGATAGGACACTAAAAATGGATAAAATCAATTCATGCATACATAGGAAGGTCAAATTATGGATGAAATATGAAACACTCTCATAAATTATTAAATCATTTCAAAAATTGGAAAGATAAAATTGATAAGGTTATGTTAGAACCAAAATATCCAAGGATAAAATAAAAACAAATGAAAATTGGTAAGTCAAAATTACAAGGCTACTTAGGACTGAAAAACCCAATAATGCATCCAAATTAAGATAAGTAACAATCCAAATCAAAAAAGGATATGTAGAAATGTTTTTTTAATTAAAAATAATAATGTAAGTGAAGTAACAAACCAAACTCTAAGAAAGATAAAAAAAGAAATGGAAAAATAGGACCAAATGACATGCAAAAAGGAGAATAAAATATTCAAGGTCCCAAACATAAATAAGATAAGTATTAGAGATATAATATAATGACCAAGATATTATCTTCCAAAAACCAAAATATTTAGTTGTTATCTACTCAAACTTACACCCTCGTGAAGGTTATTTCAAGGCTTCACAATTTGGAGTAACATGGAGACAATCCTAGGTTATGGGTAGCCTAAAAAGTGGATTGAATATCTAGATTATAAGGGATATCTCCCCTTGATATATTAATTAGACTCTTTAGTCTACACTACCCACTTTCAAGGGAAAATAAAATAAGATAACTAAAAGAAAAACTATCTTATTGAGGTAATATACCAAAATGTCTCCTTCACTTGCCTAACATGCACTAAGAAGGCTAAATTAAAATATGGACCTAATTACACTACTCAATTAAAGTTTCTCCAAACACAAACATTTTACATAAAGGTTTAGCTTGATGCATGATTTAAGGTAGATGATCAATAGCTAGGAAGGATTACACTTGCCATACATACTAAATTAATCAATCACACTATGCAACATACAAGGATGAGTAACCACCTATAAATAGGTAAAGAAGAGAGTAAAATGCAAGGAAGTATTCACTATCACTGGAATTCATCTACAAACCATGAACATACACTATTCATAAGTATTGAGGAGGCCAAAATTTAGTCTTTATTCATTTTATAGAGATAAGTACAAGTGTTTTTATTAGCAAGGATCTACCACAACTCAAGTTAAGGATCCTTACAAATTACAAAACTAATCATACTTAAATAAAAGTGAGAAAGGAGAGAGAGGGACAAAAGCCAAGAACTTACGGATGATTCATCTACCTAGTATTTCAACAACTCAAACATAACACTTCCTAATTTATCTATTTCTTCTCTTCTCAAGAATGGAGTATCATTTAGAGCTAGACTTGCTTTGTAAACTTGAATAAGTCTTTAGCATTGAGTTGTCAAGTTTGACCCTTTGAAATGCCTAAATCTTTGCTCACATTCCCTATATCCTTGCTTTCATGTCCTCCTTGATGAATAAGTCCTCCTCCATGAAAATAGGTCTTCATATCTTCATAAATTACTCCATTGAATTTTTATCCTCATCTATTTATGAGGTTTCTCCACCTTGTTTGGGTTGTTGTAAGACTTTTTAAGTTTGTTTGACTTTGTCTACTTGTTTAGAATACAAGAGGAAAAGGTCTCTTCAAGGGTAGTTGATGACTTTTTAAAACCTTTGAATCCTTCTTGTAGTCAATCTCTAACTTATTGTCTCCCTCCAAGTGGTGTAGAAGGTGAGAAGCAATGTTGATTAGCATGTTGAATAAATCCAATGTATTGACTTGGTGGTTTCAAAACTTGAACTCCTCTTCTTGCATCATGGCATAGAAAGAAGAAATATGATTTTTTCCTTAAAGAAATAATTTTACCTCCATGTATGGCCTCTCAACATCATATCAGACCTAAAATAAGAAACTTGGATCCATTAGACTATTCAAAAGACCTAATTTTACACCAAAACCTTACTTTTCCCTTAACTCTTTGTAGCCCTCAAAATAGGTAAACCTCCTTATGAATAATAAATTATGGATGTTAATAGATAAATAAGAACATATTTGAGACCTAGTATCCCTTACATCTCCATGCTAAGTTTTAGGTCCTAACTCTAAGTGGAAGTGTCTTTTTTAGCTCATTTTCTCTTTTCAATTAGGCCTCCTTACCTAGAAAACAAAGATATTGCTCCATATGCCTCTCATACGTATGAAACCTCCAAAAAAAATTAATTCACTTTACTTAGACTAATACCATTCTCCATGTCAAATTTAAATTTATGAGACCTTGTACAGATGGGTGAACCATGAAATGACCAAAAACCCTAGTCTGGGCACTTATACATGCTCGAGAGGTAGTTTGAGTGTTTGAAAATAATTTTGTAGGGTTTGAGGCTTGGAAATGAATTTTATAGACATATAAAATCATTACTCAACTTCACAACTTGAGTTTAGGGTCTCTTATTTCACTCTATAGGCATGCATTTACATTGCTTAGCTTGCAAAATAGTGTATTCTTTACCTTCTTAATCCATTTGATGACTAGAAAAGTATATATGCAAATTTATGATAACTTAAAAGTGTTTTTAATGATCATACAACTTATGTCACATCTTTATAGGCCTCTGTACTTGGTTTATATACCATCCCATACCTTATACCTTCACAAACAAACCTTCAACTATTTTTTTATCTTTGTTTTGTATGGTATTGTACCTACACATGTCAACCACTACCATGCCCTAGTGATCATAAGACCTAATAAAGTCACCAAATCCATTTGGAGATTAAAAATATCTATTAGAAACCATTTTCAGGTTAATTTCTCATATCGGGCCACCAAGAGGGGTTTAGGTGGGTTTTAGGCTTGTTTTGTTCTGAAGGATTCTTCATAAAGAATAGATCCTTTTTGTCTCTCCCAATGCCACAATATTGTATTGATTAGACCCCTCCAACACCTATAAGTATCTATTAGTTCCATGTAAAACCTCGTGATATATCTAATCAAAATTTTGACTTTCTCAAGCTCCTCACAAGGTGAAAATAGGCTTTCTGAGTACTCAACCTTCTTAACAATAGTTCATATAGGTGTCGGACTTGAGGACTAAAAATTCTATATGTTTGAAGTATGAGTACCCTACCATCACCTATATTAACATATTACCACCATGAAACTCCTTGATGGAGTTTAGAGCTCCTCAATAAACATCTCAGGCATGATATTACTATGTGAGAATTGGGGTAGAGTTTGCTAAGAATAATACTCTTAGAAATAAAAATTTTGATCTTAAACTTATTCATGGTTTCTGACATCTCCCTCCCTATGTTTCAATGTGTTTCCTTCGTATTTCTTTGTATCTATATGCTCAAGGGTTGATTTCATTGACCATAGCATACCCTTGAGGGTTTTAAGCATGTAGGTCTCTCCTTCCCCACATCTAAGTTTTCCCTTTTGATCTTAAGTCACCAATGATAGTTTTAAAGTGATTTATATGAATCATGAGTGATTCAATCATTATTATTTCCACATAAAATATTAGTCTTAGTCTACATTGTCACTTCTTCAAAATTTGGCACATAGGCTTGTGTATTTATGAGTACTTAGTCAGGCATATTAAGCCTAACAAAAAGACACTTGTGAATAAAGAAGTTTTGTGATGTATTATTTTATCTGAGGAAACCCAAATATTTCTAATTATATCCCATGGTGTTTCCATATGATCTTCATATGCTTCTCTCTTTAAATAACCTTTCTTCATCTTGGCTTAGACTAACTTGTGTGACTACAACCTTGATATGGACACCTTTTTATCTCACTCTTTGATATTATCAAGATATTATTAGTCTTTAGGGTTTATATTAACTCTTATTACTTACCACCACTTCATTATTCAATGGCTTGTACTTATGTTCTATTTAAAATCTAGAAATCAACTTGACACCTTGAATAGGGTTGTGCATCACCATTCTGCTTGTAGGTATCCTTCAAATCTTTAGATTGTTTGGCTCTAAATTTCATGTATAATCATGATGATATTATAGAATAACTTATAATTGGTTTGATTTTCCTTTATATTTCTATGTCTCTTAAACCCAAAGACACCTTTCAATATAAGCAGGTATGTAGATGGTACATTAACTATGTGTATACAATTTTTAGTGAGTTTATTCTAATTACCCTCCTTTCTACCTCCTTTAGGTATCTTTGATCTTCAGTGTCTTAAAACACTTGTCTATCTACTTAGATCAATCACAAAACCTTTCATCTCCTTCTTCAAGTTTGAAAACTAATCTTGAATGTCCAGTCAGATTTGTAGGTTACATATACATGTTGACTGAGTTTACCATGTTTAAGGAGTCATATTTGGTCATATCCTTCACTATTCTTCCTTTGAGTATTTTTAACCTCAAATAACCTGAGAAATTTTTCCATTCATCTCATATAAACTCCACTTTCACTGGATGTGCACTACCTTTTCTTCTCATGTTTGAAACCAACTTGATTCATCCAAGCAGGCCTATAGGTAACCATTATACCTGTAGGTATCCTTCTAGGCCTAACAGTGTATGGATTTTAATATTATATGTAAGTGATTGAGAAACTTAAGGACTTTTTATATGATGTTTATAACTTTATTAACACTTTTGAACCTTCTCAACTTCCTTCAAAACCTCATACCTCCATGAGTACACAATCTTTTCCTTACACTTGTCTAATATAGGGTTGTAGGTGATGGTTGGGATCTTTTGATTGTTTAAATTTGAAACTTTCGCATTTTATATTTGGAATATTGATACCTTGAACACATTTGAACCTTCATGATTGTTTCTTCATAACTAACCTCAGCTACATACAATTATCTTCACTTTCTTGCTTGTGCAAGTTTTCTTTATCCTACCTGTAAGCCTTATTGAGTTGTCTTGGAATTGAGGCCTATAATAAAACTTAGTCTAGTAGTATTGAAATTATCCATGTGTAAGGGAAACATAATACTTTTAAAATTCATTGTTTTAAACTCAAACTTTTACACATTTCATTAAAATGACTCATATGATGAAGATATTCGTCATATGGAATCCTAAAACATAAACTGCAAACCTACATGTCTACAGACATGTAGGTCTGCACCCATATGTTTTAGGATTCCATATGATGAATATATTCATCATATGAGTCATTTTATCTTTCACCTAGACCTGACAGGTCATGATAGCTTTAGATGACATATTATTGTATTTAAACTTACTTCATCAACTACTCTTACTCAGGAACTTATCATGAACTTGAAACCCTACTCCTAGAGGCCTAAAATAGAGTAAATTGATGCATTTTTGAGATATTTGAGGCTTGAAAAGTATCAATATGACCAATAACTACAATGTGAGATTATGGAGGAGCCATGGAGTTATAGAAGACATCTGAATTAGTTATAGAAACCTTAAAACTCCATGTGGAAGCTCCTCTTGCTATCTGGTTGTTCACACATGTGAAATTGATGGAGACACACATGGAATAGTTGTGAAGACTTATTAAGATATTTAAAATTTATCTCATGCAATGAGTTGATTTTTTTAAGAAAGAATACCCAAAACTGAATTAATGAGAATTTAAGTCAGTTTTTGACCCCTCAAGCTCTTAGTGATTTTTCATAGAGCTAGGGGATTCAATTTGAAAAAACAAATCCAAGGATTTGAAGACCAATTAGACCTCTAAATCTATTCCATAGCTTATCCTCCAACTCAACTTGTGTAGCATGTCCCATTCACATGAAAATAACCCTTGTGAGATTGTAAAGAGATCGATAAGAGAGAGGATGTAGATTTTCTCTTCCTAAGACCTATGAAAGCTTATTAAAGGTTAAAATTAATTTTTGATAGATTAAGTGACACTTTTAATCCATTTTGATCTGAAAGTGGGCTCTTAAAGTCCATACAAGTGATTTAAACTACTTTTTTAGAGTTAAAATTGAAGTAACTAACCATGACCTATCCAAAAACTAATACTCTAACTTTATCCTAAAACTATGCATGTTATAAATCCTCTTGACATGTTTTTCCTTTGAAAAATTATGTACAACTCCATAATTTGGCCTCAAAAGTGTCTTAAATGACTTTAGAGTGCATGAAAAGCATAGTGGAAGACTAATGCATGGTTATATGACTTAAAGAGCTTTAGAAATCCATATTGTACTTTCAATGACATCTTCACCATCATATTTAATTCTCCATTCAATAAAAGTGACTTGAAAAGGCTTGATTTGGCCAAAATTGAAACCTAGGTTTCTCCAAAACCTTAAAAAATGCTAAAATACCCTAATTTCATCAAACAAGATTAACAAGTTTTAAAGCAAGTAATCAAGTGAAAGGACTTGACTTGACAAATTATGTACCATGTTTACACATCATGACATAATCCTAGTACCCATTATATTGATTTGTAAGGGATTGGAATTATTTAAGGAAAACACTACCTTAAACAATCGAATGATTTATCCCAAGAATAATCATATATGGCATATCATGAAAGTGTGAGAATATAAGAATTCACAAGACTAAATTACTCTCATGTGTAAAACATAAATGAGATAGGATTTTTAAAATTATAAATAGAGCATATCATATAAAAATTCATGTGATCTTATTATAAATCTTGAAACCAAAATCTCCATAAGTACAAGATTGAGCCAAGAGCATAAGAGAAGAATAGAGAGAGCTATGAGATTCTTAGTGATGAAATGAGTAGAGAAAGGGCTCTTTTATAGAGAAAGAGGGAAATAATGAGAGTTATAAGGAATCTTATGATTACCTTACAATATTCCTATGTGTGTGCCACTTGTGGCCTATTTTCTTAGAGAATGGAGGGAAGTGTGTACCAAGTGGGGGAGGGAGAGTTACATGCAAGTAACTCTAAATACAATAAGTGGATTATGGATTTTAATGAAACCTCATAAAAGGAGGAATAAAATACATTTATAAATATAATATATGCATGCATAACTAAAACTTAAGATAAGCATATAAATTTATATGAAGGACCCAAATTAATATTATTCTCCAGCACTTGCCTTAAGCTTAAATTTTGGGTTACAAAAAATGGAGAAAACCTTTTACAAATAAAGAAGGGATTTGAAATTACATTTATTTCCCTCTTAACAGAAACTGTATTCAATAGGAATTACAAAAGCTTAGATAGAAGAAAGAGGATAAGGTGCTGCCAAAATTTATAAGGAAGAAAGTGTGATCACCAAGAATATCCAATAATCCTCTTTGGATAAGGTGGTCATTCTACCATGGAAAAAAGACCAACCAAAATGAGTAATGATACACAAACTTACAAAATAAACAAGCTAACTCCAATCTTTCAAGCTAAGTAACCATTATGCCAAAAAATACAATTTACTTACATAATGTAATAAAAATAAATGTATAGCTATGTAGATTTGAACAAAGACAACTTCCATCACAAAGTGCAATAAAATTGCATGAAAATAAGTTAGTCACCATAATAAAAGTGTGCATGTGCCCACACACACACACACACACACACACACACACACACATTTCAAAAAAGATCAAGGAATGCATAAAAAGAGTTTGAGTTTAAATAAAATGGAGACAAAGAAAATGTGTCACTTGAAAAAGATGTTCTTCATGAAGAATTAGAATAATTATTGCAAGAAGATACATCAAAGTATCTAGAAGATTCATTTTATTTAGGAATCCAAATAGTTTTACCCTTAGAGGTATAATATTTATTCATTTTCCAACAATGTAAAGTATCGTGCATGGATTTATCACAAGATTTTCATGGATGCAATTTCAATCATTTAGAGATATGATGCCCATTTTTTCCACAACATGTATAAGGTTTAACATTTTAAACCAAATAATGATCATTACAAGTATTAAAATAAAAAGAATATGCATTATAATTCCTTTAATTTAGAGGATAATAAGATGTCAAATTTATATTAGAAGTAGGTGAAACATTAAAATTGAGACCTTTACAATTTGCATTAGTGATGTAGGAGCATCACCATATTTTGTAAATTTTGGTATATTTCAAATGTTTTGAGTCATGAGTAAGTTTTTATGGTCATAAGAGGTCTGTAGGATTCATTATTAGATGTTAAATCTATGCCAAATTTGAATTAGGATCACTTTGGCATTTTCCCACCAATTTCTTTGATTCGAATTTTTTAAATTCATGACAATGTCTTAGGTCTTAGATCACATTTGAATAAGTCTCATTGTTTTACATTATTGTTTAGGCTATATAATGGGGTCAAGTTTTTTTCAATGCATAACTATAACATATGATTAGTCATCTTGATGATAATGTTAGAGGTTAAGGTAGTCAACATTCTCCCAACATACATGAGGGAGCTGAAAGTTAGTTAGATCAGTTATGAGATATAAAAGAAATTGTAAATGTTTTTGTTAGAAATAAATTGGTGGGGTTAGATTCAAATGTGTAATTTATAATAACCTTAATTAATTTAATAATATAAGTTTTCTCATTTGAAGACAAGGAAGCATAACAGACCCTATATTTTCTTGTATAAGTGCAATGAAAATTGATTGTATAAGAATGATCGGTGATGAAACGTATAATAAAATAAATTTATAGTGATTTTTGTGTATTTGGTAAGTTGTTACATGATTTATAATTGTGTTTCAAGTATTTTTTAAGTTAGTTTCAAAATCCTTTGATATGTGTCAAGGTTATAGACCTATATACCCTGTGTTGCTTACATTTTATGAAGAGAAGATATGAGTATGTAGTCTTATGAGAAGGACTATTTGTAAATTGAGTTGAAATATAAATGTGTATATTTATAAGTTATATTTTAAATATTTTTAAGTTTCTTGATGAGTCTCAATGTTTTTAAAGACATAAGGTTTTCATAAATAGTATACCAGGCCTATAGATAACTATGTTTCAAGATAGTCAAATAAAACCTTGTGAATGATTGTGAAACAAGGTGTTTAAAGAATTTTAAAATGAATGAATAAGGTGTATGGTATAAAAACATCCCAAATTCAATCAAATTATTAATTTCAAACCTTGTATAAAACTTAAAACACCATTATGTTCCTTCTTGGATGAATACAATCCTACAGACCAATATACAATTTTGTCAAAATGTATATAATAGGTATTAAGAGGGTAGATATTAATTAGACAAGGTGTGAAATGTTTGTGAATAATTTATTCACCCACTATAATGATTTAATTTTTTTTTGTAAATTTTAATATCAAAAGAGCCTTTCTCAGATCTGTAGAGTCTGTATAAACCATCTATTAACGTTTAGAAACAAAAACCAACTTTTCTAGTGATTCAACCATCAAAATTTCATAAAACTTGGTAAATAGTTATATAAAAGTTTTATTTAATATATTATATGGTTTTAAAGTTGATACCATATGTATATGTATGGATTAGAGGAACTATGTATTACATAGGGAGCTTAGAGACCTAATAAGCATAAATAGAGCCTAAAAGGGGCCTAGAAGAGTGATATAAGAGTTGTGCTAGGTCATAAGACTTCATAAATAGATATTATTAGATAGAGGGAATATGTAAATAAATTTAGTTTCAAAAAATGATATTTTACCTATCTGTATAATGAGCAAAAGTCTAAAAAAAGGCTACTAGAGATCCTGTGACAAAATAAGAAGTAAGGTATGTAATAAAGGGTTGTTTGAGAAGTTTTGTGGATTGAATAAGAGGAAAATAAGGAATTTTTTGAGCATGATATTGATGAAATTATAATTCATAGGGTTAGATAAAACCTGAGTCAAGTTTGGATCCAAGTGATCAATGAGTTCTTATCAAAGAAATGAGCATAGTAAATCAATACAAGTGTGAATGTGTAAATGGATTAGACAATTAGAAGGACTTGATATATGTTCATGTATGGTTAAGAGAGAAGGATTTACAAACAATGAGAGTTTTGATGATTCAAGAGTGGGTAGAGAGTCTTTTACCTAAATAATATAAATTGTGAAGTGATCAAACAAAGAGATAGAGCTTAGAGACAAAGATTAAGGACATAACAAGATAAGTAAGGATTAGAACTAGGTTATGTTAGTAGAGGTAACGGTTTATGTGATTCTTATTTCCTTTAAAAATATAAAATCTTTTTATCAACCTCTACATCATTTGGTATCAGAGCTAGTATGTTCTACAAGGAGGTATGTTTTGAGTTTTTTTGAAGTGTTGATTCAGTTTGTGTGAACATTATGCTAAGGTTGATTTGATATGTTGTTGTGTGAATGATGATGCAACTTGCAAGAAAGAAGTGGGAGATATAAAATTGAAATTTATGGTTTAATCCCTTAATCTAAGAGGCTTAGAGAGAGGATATCTAGTGAAAGCTCCAAGAAAGAATCTCAAGAAGAGATGACGAAAGAGAGAGAAGTCCCAGGTGAGGACAAGAAAAAAAAGACTCTAAAAAAGAGAAAGTCAAGTGAGAGAGACCCATGTGAGGTCAAAGGAGATAATTAGGTAGGTTTGTTAAGAATAATAAATGTCAAGGTGAGACCTAGAAAGAGAGTGAAGAGTGAAATAAAGATGAAGGGCTTAAAGAATGAGGAATTCCACAAGAAGATAGAAATGAAGGAAAAATAAATAGAGAGAGAAAAGGAGATTGATGAGATGAAGATGGTTTTGACAAGTTTATAACAAGTCTTGGAAAAGATGAGACCAAGATTTATTATACTCTTCAAGAGGAAAATGAGATGACCTCTCAAGTAAATGAGGGAAAATAGAAGAAGACAAATGGTGAAGATGTTAATAAGGAAGCCTAGAAGAGAAATCAAGGGGGAAATCAAACCTCAAATGTTTATCACTAATGATTTCTTGAAATGTGTGTATACAAGTGAAAATTTTAATGAATATGAATAACATTATAAATATGAGAAACATGCTAAGGTTGAAGAACAAGCTGATTGGACAGCTAAGTATGGTGATACGATCCTATGTTATCCTAAAGAATGTGAACCACTTGAATAAGAATAATAAAGTGATTATGAAGCAACACCATACCTCAGGATGAGCATGAAATAAGTAGGTTTGAGTCAAGAAAGCCATGAGGAGAGCAAAGAGACACCATGTAATAGTTTTTATGTTATTTTTTATGAGTATGCTAATTTAAAAGTTGATGAATATGAGTTGTATGAGATTAAGTTGAAGTTATTGAATAAGATAATTGAAGTTAAATAATAAATATAGGCACCCAAATAAGTTCTTGACATGAAGGAATAAATCTATGAGGTGGCAGCAAGAGCACATGAAGAATAAGCACATGTTGAAGTGATTGAAAGGTCTGAGTTGCATGAGGTAGAGTTATTTTATTTATACCAATTGAAGAAAAATGATATATAGGTGATTATAATATAGAGGATAAGTATATTTGGTATCAAATCATGCAAGAATTAGATAATCTAAGTCAAATAGGAGATGAAGACTCCATCATAGCAGTTGAGTGTGCATTGATGGCAATCTTGAACCAAGATGAAGAAGAGTTGGTAGCTAAAGAGAAAACATAATTTTAGGAGATAAAAAGTTAACTTAAAGAGGAATATCAAGGAGTGGTTTTGTTTGAATTATTTTCTTCATGTGCAAGTCTATAAAGGAAGAAGAACACGTAGCAATTACCCATGATCAGTTTAGAGGTCCATGGAAAGAGAGAGATCATCAAATGAGGACCCATAATAAATTTAAGAGCATCAATAATGTCTACATGCTTAAAATATACCTTAGGATCTATGAGGACATGAACTTAGAAGAGTGATGTTGTGAAGAACATGAAAGCCAGATCAGTTATAACTTTCTTAGAAAGTTTTTCCATCCTCAATAGTATGATGTGGGATCATCACCACATTTTGTAAATTTTGGTCTATTTAAAATGTTTTGAGTCATTATTAATTCAATATGGTCATAATAGGTTTGTATGAATAATTATTATATGTTATATATATGTTAAATTTGAATTGGATCACTTTGGAATTTTCCTGCCAATTTCTTTTATTTGAATTTTTGAAATTCATGACAGTGTTTTAGGTCCTATATCATGTTTGAATAATCATCATTATTGTACCTTGTTGTTTATGATATATAAGGAGGTCAAGTTTTTTTCAATTCATACTTGGACCATATGATTATTTATCTTGATGGTCATGTTAGAGGTTAAGGTAGTTAGCATTCTCCCAACATACATGAGGGAGTTGAAAGTTAGTTAGATCAATTATGAGATATAAAATAAACTGTAAATGTTTTTGTTAGAATTCAAGTGGTGGGGTTGGATTAAAATGGGGAATGTAGAATAAACCCAAGGAATTTAATAAGATAAGTTTTCTCATTTGAAGACAAGGAAGCATAACATACCTTGTATTTTCCCATGTAAGTGTAATGAAAGTTAACTATATAAGAATGATCAGTGATGAAAAGTATAATAAAATCAAGTTTTGGTTATCTTTTGTGTATTTTTTAAGTTGGTTCATGATTTATAGTGGTGTTTCAATTATTTTTTAATCTATTTTCAAAATCCTTTGAGATGGTTCAAAGTTATAGACTTATATAGCTCGTGTTGCTTATATTTTGTGAAGAGAAGATCTGAGTATGTATTCTTGTGAGAAGGACTATTTGGAAAATAAGTTGAAAGATAAATGTGTATAGTCATAATTGATATTTTGAATCTTATAAATCTTTTTGAGGAGTCTCAATGTGTTTAAATACATAAGGTTTTCATAAACAATATACCAGCCCTGTAGATAACTATGTTTCAAGACATAGTCAAACAAAACCTTGTGAGAGATGAATGAAATGAGGTTTTTAAATAAGTTTAAAATGAATTAATAATATTTATGGTATCAAAATATCCCTAATTCAATAAACACAATCATTTTAAACCTTGTATAAAACCTAAAACAACATTATGTTCCTTCTTGGATGAATATAGTGCTAGAAACCAATGCAAAGTTTTGTCAAAATGTATACCAGATGTATCAAGGAGGTTATATATTAATTGGATAAGGTTTTAATTAATTTTTTATAAGTTATTCACCCACTAGAAGGATTTTAAACTTGCTTTGGAAATTTTAAGATAAAAAGACCCCTTCTCAGATCTATAGAGTCTGTGTTAACCATGTATTAAGGTTTAGAAACAAAAACCAACTTTGTTAATGATTCAACAGTCACAATTTCATAAAAATTGGTAAATATTTTTAAAAATTTTGATTTAATAGATCATATGGTTTTAAATTTGATATCATATGTCTATGTATGGATTAGAGGAACTATGTGTTACATAGGGAGGTTAGAGACCTAATAGGCCTAAATAGAGCCTTAAAAGGGCCCAAAAGAGTGATCTAAGAGATGTGATAGGTCATAAAACTTCATTAATATATATTATTAGATATAGGGTATCTATAAATAAATTTATTTCAAAATTATATTTTACATATTTGTATAATGAGTAAAAGTCTAAAAAAGGCTACTAGGGAGCCTATGACAAAGCAAGAAGAAAGGTATGTAATAAAGGGTTGTTTGAGAAGTTTTGTGGATTTAATAGGAGGCCAATAAGGAATTTTTTGAGAATAATATTGATGAAATGAGACTTCATAGGGTCAAAGGAAACTTGAGTCAAGTTTTGAGCCAAGTGAAATGAGTTCTTTTCAAAGAAATGAGCATAGTAAATCAAGACAAGTGTGAGTGTGTAAATGGATTAGACAGTTAGAAGGACTTGACATATGTTCATGTATGGTTAAGAGATAAGGGTTTTCAAATAGTGATATTTTTTATGATTCAAGAGTGGATAGAGATTCTTGTACCTAAAGAAGACAAGTTGTGAAGTGATTGAGCAAAGAGGCAGAGCTTGGAGACAAAGATTAAGGACATAACAAGACAAGTAAGGATCTGAGCTAGGTTATGTTAGTAGAGGTAAAGGTTTATTTTATTATTATTTCCTTTCAAAATATACAAGATTTATATAGACCTATGCATCAATTAGAAGGAGGAAAAATAGGTTCGAGAATACCATCTTCACACTTACCAAGCACACCACTCGAATAGCCCATACTGTGCATGATTTTTAAGTCGGGGTTGATTGAAGGAGTGTTCAAATGAGTTTGAGGTTTTTGAGAAGCACAAATAGTTTCATTGACATTAGAGTTATTATCATGTGCAAAATATGTATTTTTTTCATTCAAAGCATCGATAGAGTTTGTATAGACTCCACATGAGCATTAAAGGAGTTTTTCAAAGTAAGAATTATAAAATTTTGAATTGTAATTTATGTATTAAGAGTAATAATCTCATAATTTTTAAAATTGATTTTATGAAAAGTATTTTTAAATTCTAAAAAGATGTAAGTTTGAAATCTATTTTTAAGCTTGTTTAAGACAATAATGCGTTATAACTTTCTTACAATTTCAAAAAAAAATCCAATAAAACTTAAAAATGAACTTTACAAAAAATTATATATAAACTTTTAAATGTAAGTCCACATTAAAATAAATAAAAATTATTTAAAAATAATATAAATAAAATTAAAAATATAAATTTTAATAATTAAAACCTAAAAATATTAATCCTTTAAACAAAAAAGTTTTAATTTCTTAATGTACGAAGATCAAAGATTTTCCTTATTTATTTATAATAATTCTAAATTAAACCTTTGCCCAAAAAACAATAAAACATTTCATTTTAATTACATGTAAAGGAAAAAAAACAATGTTATTCCATTAAATATTCAAAGAAATGCCTAACATAAAATAAAAGGCAAAAGCAATGAGATTAAACTCATGTAGAAAGTCTTTTAAGTTTTATAAAAAACTAAGATCACGTATTTTCCCAACATTAATTCCAAAAAGAGATTTAATTTCACCATACGGAAATAAAATGAAAGTTTAAATGGATAAAACAAACAAAACACATTGAAACTTTGCCAAATGTTAAGTTTTTAATAATGTGCAAATAAGGGATTTATTCCATGGAAGTAGAAAATCCCCAAATAAAGATTATGAATGAAATATTTTTTATTTTGAATTTGAAAAGCCAAATTATCATTTAGAAAATGCTTTTCATACCACTTTACAAAGTAAGAAGATATTGATTATTATACCTCACATATAATTAGACGCTTATTGAGACACTTGTAAGATCTAAAAAAGTGTAAAGGAATTACTTTTAAACGAATTCCTTAAAAAGATAATATGAATTTCATTTAGAATGTGTTATGACCACCATCATAAAAAATAAGAAATGTTTATAAAAAGAATGGTACAATTTTGAATAGAAGAAAATGTTATGAAATTTAATAAAGATGTATTGTTAAAAAAGCTTGAGCTTGAGGATTACATGACTGAGTTTAGTAACAAAATGCGCAACCAAGGAATAAAACCCTGCACACCAAATGACTTAGGACAAAGCAAGCTACACTAAATTAGTAGCGAGAATGGCATAACTATGCATTGAACACTATGAATTAAAGGAACAATGAAAAAAGAGTAAGATGGGTCATTCCAATACACAATAGTATGAAATCAAAGGTTCAAATAGAAATGCTAAAAAACTTTGTAAAAAAAGGTAACATAAAAATACAATTAGAAAAACCACATCAACTAAAAGTGTTATTTTGGTTTTATATATTCTTTTAAAGAGAGATCACGAGAGAATAAAACACCACATAATAGAACATTCACATAGGGCATGACAAAACTATGAGCAAAGTTGTAGAAGCATGACAAGCAAAGTTTCAATTTATAGGGGTGATAATTTGACCTATGAAGTGAAACTTGTCAACATTTTGGTGACTTAGCTGGGAAGCATGCCTTCTATACTAGTGAACCAATAACTTTGCAAATTTTTTGAGCTCATAGGGTCTCTCTCACAGTCTAAAATGAACATGATCAGATCTTGACTTAGCTGCAAGAGTCTTGAACAACCTCCAACACACATAAAAAATGAAAATAACACACACAACAGGATAAAACACCAATAAGACACATACCACACTTATGCTACAAAGAACTTATGGAACACAACAAATATAAACAAACTACTATGTACAAACTACCCTACCAAGATTGATCCTTCAGGATCAAAAGGGAAATTTTTGAAATCCTTTAATTCATGTGATGAGTAAGGATATGAAACAAGATGATTCTTGGACCTTTGATTTTTTGAACTCATATGCTTTATGGTTACCAATCCTCTTGGTAGACTTTCAAGTCAATCATCATCATCAAACTAGTGACCAATAAATACATATTCATCTTGTATTTCAACACCTACCTCATGTTGCTTGCCATCACTTGTAATCTGCTCTATCCTTTCAAAAAACTCAACCAAATTGTCTTTAGTTTCCTATTAGTTCTCACTAAACATGTTTAGATACTCATTGTCTTGAGGAATTTCAAAATGGTTATGTCATTCTTCACCTAGTTATTTAGGAGCTGAAAACTTGTTGAGGCCTCCTAGATGTTTTCGAGAGAGAACCACTTATTCATTATCCTTAACCTTCTCTATAGGAGATGTGGGTCTCTCAAGAACTTGAAACTCATTACAATCTTTTTTCATACTATTGACACATGTCTTCATCATCCTCTTGATTAACATCTTGAGAAGAAAAGGTGTGAATCACTTTCTTACCTTCCTTATTAGGAGCCAAAACATTTTCAAGAACTTCAAAGTCTGCTATAGGACAATGATGCAAATACAAGTCTAACTCATCAAGCTCATTAATATTTATAACTTCTTTAATTTACTCTTGATTAGCCTCAGATTGATAAATAATTACAACTAGATCAAGAACCTCTACTAGAACTGCCACCAGATCAAGTAGTACTTCTTCATCAAGATCAACTTTTTATTGCACATTTGAAGTACCATAAAGATCATCTAAATAAATTTATATTATATAAATATCATCAAACTCACCAAGAGAATATAGTAACAAATCTTATTGATCATTTATAACTTATTTTTCATGGTCTTCAATCACACCAAATGGAAGCTCTTGAAATAAGTCAACATCTTCATTACCTTCTACTGCAATTTCTTCATCTTCTTTGAAATTTAAATTGCCTTTGCTCTCATCAAGTGGAGTACCAAAGAAAATTTCTTCCTCATGCACACTTGAAACATATTCTTCACATTTTACTTGAAATTCACTTACAATTACAACTCCTTTCTCTATCCTCCAAATATCATGCTCCTCTTCAAGAAGGTAGATGGTGGGAATGAAATGAATATGCTCATGAGTTTGCTTGGGAATGAAAGGATTACTCCAAAAACTTGAAGATTTGAGGATAGAATACTCTTATAGTAATTTTTTGAGAGAGAGTAAATTGATTTGGGCTATAAATACTTTATTTTCTTCCTCACCCTCATGATTTACTTTATCAATTTCAAAAGTAGCCTGAGATTTAGTCTCTTTAACAATCACTCCTTTATTTTGGATGTTTTCTTGAACTAATTTCCATTAGGGAACAAATATAGGCACAAAGTCTTCTTGTTTGACTTAAAATTTCTTGTAATCACTCTTCCTTCTATTTATCCTAGGAATTAACTACTTGGTTCCAAGGTAGGACATTAAAACTAGCAGGTTCCCTTGGGGAATGAATTGGCTCTCTCAGAGGATCTATGTGAGGATATTTAATGAATTTATGAGGAAAAGGATCACAAGAAATCTGATATAGGATATAATAAGTATCTTGAAGAGGGATGGGAATAGATTCATCTTCCAAATTTTCCATGGTGTAACTAGGAATCATATCCCAAGAAGGCCTCCAAGATGAAGTGACCTTGTTTTTTTAGAAAGGGTAGGTATATCTTGAAGGAAACATATAACACAAGAAGGTTGACCAAGAGTAGGTCGAGATTATTGAGAGTGTTTAAATTTGATCACTTAATTATCTCATATCACTAATATTTCTACCCACTATTGGATCAGGGTGTTCATTTCATATAACTCATTAGATATAACATACCAATTTTCCTCTTTAGCTATTGTCCACTTATCCAACAACATTTTTACTAGCCTCCTCATCTTCTCTCTGAGGTGAAAGGGTATCACATCTAACTCTTTATCTCATATTCTAATCACCCCTTCAAACTTTAGCATATTTGACTTGAATGCTAAAAAATATATGGTAGGGGAAACATGATTTTGAGTTGGATATGGAGTAAGAGGAGGTGAATATGACTACTATAAGTATTAGTAAGGCTGATTAGGTATACAATTGGGGTAATATGAAGTCTAATAAAAAACACTATAAAAAAAATATGAAACACCATACTATTGACAAGAATGATCATATGACTGATAAGACTCATGTTAAGGCTAGTATGACTCATTATAGGGCTGGTAAGGAAGCATAGCATGAAAATTATCTTCATAACCATCCAAAAAACTTCATAAAGATAGTGAAACCAAAACAAAACTTACTTTAATCCATCCCTAGGATGCTATAACCAATTGATAAAACTTGAAGATGCCATTGATGTTTTGAATGCCTTCAAAGGTTGATCTGTAGAAGAATAACATCGATAACCTTACACTACTTTGGAATTTATCCTACTGAGTGTGAAAAATATTATTATCTACTCAAACTTGCACCCTTTTGAAGGTTGTTTCAAGCCTAGTTTGGATTAACATGGAGATAATCCTAGGTTGTGGATGGCCTAACAGGTGAATTGAATATCTAGATTATAGGAGCTATCTTCCCTTGATGTTTCAGTTAGAATATTTACTCTATAATACCAACTTTTAATGGAAAAGAGAAGAAGATAAAATGAAATAAAACTTATCTAATTGAGGCGATACACCAAAATGTCTCCTTCACTTGGCTAACATGCATGAAGAAGGCTGAATTAAAATATGGATCTGGTTGCACTAATCAAGTAAAAATTCTCCAAACATAAATATTTCACATAGAGGATTAAATTGATGCATGATATAAGTAGATGATCAGTAGGTCTCTCAAAGACACTAAAGAATGATTACACTTGTTATTCATACCAAACTATTCAATCAAACTATGCAACTTTTAAGGATGATTAACCACCTATAAATAAGTAAAAAGGAGAGGACAAATACAAGGAAGTATTTACTATCACTGACATTCATCTACAAAACATGAACATACACTAGTCACAAGCATTAAGAAGTCAAAAATTTAGTCTTTATTCAATTCATAAAGTCAAGTAAAAGTGTTTTACTAAGTAGCACTCTACCACAACTCAGGTTAAGGATCCTTATGAATTCTAAAACCAGTCATACAAGAGATAGATAGAGAGAGAGAGAGAGAGAGAGAGAGAGAGAGAGAGAGAGAGAGAGAGAGAGAGAGAGAGAGAGAGAGAGAGAGAGAGAGAGAGAGAGAGAGAGAGAGAGAGAGAGAGAGAGAGAGAGAGAGATCATCCACCTAGTCTTCCTCAAACTCTAACATAGCACTTCCTAGTTTCTCTATTTCTTCTCTTCTCAATAATGGCATAGGAATTAGATCTATAATTTCTTGGAAAAATTGAAGAAGTCTTTAGCATTGAGTGGTCAATTTTAACCCTTTAAAATGCCTAAAGATTTCCTCATATTCCCTATATATTTGCTTGCATGTCCTCGTCAATGAATAAGTCTTCCATGGAAATAGGTCTTAATTTATTCATAAATTAATCCATTTAATACTCCTCCTCATCCATTTATGATATCTCTCCACCTTATTGGGGTTGTTAGAAGACTTTTCAAGTTTTTTTGACTTTGTCTACTTGCTTGGCACATGATAGAAAAAGGTCTCTTCAAGGATAGTTTATGACTCTTTCAAACCTTTGAATCCTTATTGAAATAAATATATGAATTATTATCTCCCTGCAAGTGGTGTATAATGTGAGAAGTGACCTTTATTATCATGTTGAATAACTCCAATATATTAACTTGATGGTTTCACAACTTGAACTCCCCTTCTTGCATCATGGTGTAGAAAGGAAAATTTTAATTTTTGCCTTAAATAAATAAGTTTACCTCCAATTATGGCCTATCAACATCATATAATACTTACAACAAGACACTTGGATTCATCAAAGCATTCAAAAGAGTTGGTTTTACACCAAAACCTTGTTTTTCTCTCAACTCCTTATAGACCTCAAAATAGGTAAACCTCCTTGTGAAGAAGAAATTAAAAAGTGTATTAAATAATTAATCACATATTTGAGGACAAAGTATCCCCTTAAATTTCCATGCCAAGTTTCAGCTCCTAACTCTGAGTGTAAATGTCCTTTTTATCTCATTTTCTATTTCTAATTATGCCTAATAAGGCCTCCTTCCCTAAAACATAGAGATATTGTTCTAGAGGCCTCCCAAACATGTAAAAATATCAAAAGTGTTTGATTCACTTTACCTATCCTAATACCATTCTCCATGTCAAATTTCAAGTTTTAAGACCTTGTACGGATGCGTGACCCATGAAATGGCGAAAAACCCTAGTCTAGGCACTTGTGCATGCTTGAGAGGTAGTTTGAGTGTTTGGGAAGAATGTTTTAGGATCCAAGGCTTTAAAATTATTTTTTTATACCTATAAAATCATTATATAACTTCATACCTTGAGGGTGGGGTCTCTTATTTCATCCACAGGCTTGGATTTAGGTTATTTAGCTTGCAAAATAGTGTATTCTTCACCTTCTTGATCCATTTGATGACTTACAGAGCCTATATGCCACTTTATGAGACCTAATAAGTGTTTTTAATGATCATATAACCTTTATCAAGTCCTTATAGGCCTCTACACTTGGTTTATAGATCATTTCATACCTTATACCTTCACAAACAAGTCTTCAACTATATCTTTAGCCTTATTTTATCTGGTACTATACTTGCACATGTTAACCACTACCATTCCCATATTATCATGAAACATTTTAAGGTCAAAAAATCCATTTTTAAATTAAAAATATCTATTGTAATCCATTTGGAGTTCAATTTCTCATATCAAGCCACTAGGAGGGGTTTAGGAGGATTTTAGGCATCTTTTACTCTTAAGGATTATTCATAAAGAACAAATCCTCTTTCTCTATCCTAATGCCATAATATTTTAATGATGGGACCCATAAAACACCTATAATAAACACTCAATCCCATTAAAAACCTCATGATATATGTAAGGAAAACTTTGACTTTCTCGAGCTCTTAACAAGGTGAAAATAGGTTTTTTGAGTACTGAACCTTTTTAGAAATAATTACTATAGGTGTGGGACGTAAGGAGTGAACCAATTCCAAATGTTTAAATCATAAGGACCCTACCATCACCTATATTAACATATTAGCACCATGAAACTCATTTGTGGAATTTTTAGATCCTCAAATAACATCTTAGGCATGGTATTACTATGTGAGAACTGAGGTAGAGTTTGATAAGAACAATACTCTTAGAACTACAAAATTTGATATTAAACTTATTATTTGTGTCTAAAATGTCCCTACATATGTTTAAATGTGTTTCCTTAACATTTATTAGTATATTTATGCTCAAGGTTTGATTTTATTGACTATAGCATACCCTTGAGGGTTTTAAGCCTATAGGTCTCTCCATCCCATAACTGAGTTTTCCCTTTTGATATTAAAGTACCAGGATAGTTTTAAAGTTATTTATATGAATCATGAGTTATTAAATTATTATTATTTCCACTCAAAACATCACTGTTAGTCCACATTGTCACTTCTTCATAATTTGGCACATAGGCATGTGCATTTGTGATTACTTAGTTAGGCATGTTAAGCCTAATAAAAAGACCTTATGAATATAGAAGTTTTTTGATGTATTATTTTATATGAGGAAACCTCAATAGTTATAATGATATCCCATTGTGTTTTAATATGCTTCTCTCTTCAAATAACCTTTCTTCATCTTGGCTTATACTAACCTATGTGACTACAACTTTGAGATGGACACTATTTATCTCACTATCAGATCTTCTCAAGATATTCTTAGTCTTTAGGATTTGTATGCATTCTAATCACTTACCACCACTTAATTCTTCAATTTATTGTGTTATATGTTCTATTTAAAATCCAAAAATTAACTTGACACCTCAAATAGGCCTATGCATCACCATTATGCCTATAGGTATCCTTGAAATATCTTGAGTATTAGGCTCTAAATTTCATGTATAATCATGATGACATTAGAGAATAACTTTAAATTGGTTGTCTTATCCTTTATAATTCTATGTCTCTCAAACCAAAAGACACCTTTCAATATAACCTAGTTTATGGATGGTGTAGCTTTAAGAATATGAAAATAACCACTAGTGTTTGGTGAGGGGAGTACATAGGGTACTTAATCAAACACCTATAAGGATAAAAGACTCAGGGTTTTTATAGGCTACTATAAATCTATAGGGGCTATCCAATTTTATGGATTACACCAAGCTAAATAAAGACTCATAAACCAAGTTAGGGATAACATGATCAAGCACACAAAGGATGTAGGTATCTCTAACAATTATAACCATAGTAAAGTGAGTAACTAAAACTATAAATATACTTGCATACAAATTATAGAAGTGACAATGCTGAATGAAGAGAACTATCAAATGATGCATAAGATTATGAGAGTGAGGCACTTTCAATCCAAATGAAATATTTTTTGAGAATAAAAGGTGCAAGAGAATGCCTAATCTAATCCTAAGCTAATTTTTTGTTCTCAACACTATTATTTCCTAATAATGCAACTTTCCATTTTAGCAAAAAGGAGATTGTTTATGCAAATGTATAGAATGCTTTGAGCAAATAGGATTCTACTATGCAATGAGAGATTTTTATAAATCAATCACATCATATGATGTAAAACATTTTCAAGCAATGAAATATCTTCTTAACCATATACAAATGTGAAATCTTTAGAAACTACCCTAGATAATGCCCTAAATAAACTAAATCACTAAAATAATGAAAACCTATAAAATACACTATTGCAAACAAATGGGAATTTTA
This sequence comes from Torreya grandis, assembly GCA_037957365.1. Lineage (NCBI taxonomy): Eukaryota > Viridiplantae > Streptophyta > Pinopsida > Cupressales > Taxaceae > Torreya > Torreya grandis. Next base: position 214,119 of record JARHVA010004944.1, read on the forward strand.
ATTTTCATCACAAAGTGCCTTCATATCAAGCTCAATAATATTATTCAAAAGTTCTACCAACAAGGAATCCAAGATAAGAAGCAATTAAGGAGGAAGACCAAGCTATGTGTGAGCTAATTGTAAACTAGGAGCTAAAAGCAATAGAGGATGTGATGGAAAAGCTACCGACTATGAGAGAGCCAATGTGTAGATCACAAGCATAGGTGTAATGGATATTAAGGAAGTTAAGACCAACTAATAAGATTTAAGAACACTGTAGAAAACAATGTGAATCACCAAATTGAACTGTAGAGCAATGGGGCATCCCCTGTCATAATGAAAGCTAAGTATGCCAAGAATAAACCAAGTTAGATTTAAGAAGGCACAAGAGATTAAAGGGTGATGATAAATAGAGAATATAAGATCAAAAATATAGGAGATAAAAGGAAAAATTAAATATAATCCATCATATATGGCAACCCTAATCTTATAAAAGCTAAAAACTACCCATTTCTGGCTGTTGGGACCAAATTGGGCCCTTTTCATCACATTTTATTCAAGCTATGGCCTAGGACATGGCTATGGTGAAGGAAACATGTGGCCTAGTCCATTTTTTTCCTCCCTAAGCTATGGCTTGGGTCAAAATCCCATCCTATGTGGTCAACAGGCTTCTGAAAGGGCCCTAGGAGGTGTTTGAAAGGCCTATAAGTGAGCAAAAGGGTCAGTGAGGTGCCAAAGATGTCTATGGGATAGATAAATTATGTAAAATTGGTCCATAAAAGTGGAAAATGTCTCAAATTGGGATAACTAAGGTGGTTAGTCTACACATGGGCTGATATGTATTCATAGGGAGGAGTAGGGTCATAGGAAGTATAATTACATATGCCCTTGAGTTACAAGCAGTTAATGTTTGAATGAACAAGGAGTGATGTGTAGTACCTATAAGCCACACAAAATCAAAGGAAATCAATAACTAAAATGATAAAAGAGAACATTACCTGTAATTACCAAATAAGGATATTGGTGGAAGAAGTCAATGGTGTGATCCACAAGTGAGAGTTCAAATGTTACATAATCTAAATCTAAATCTAGCTCTATATCTAGCTTTTACAAAGAATAGACATAAGTGATATCAAATCAAATAATAAAATCTAGAATGACATTCACTAGGACATCATCCCTAGTGTTCTCCCTATGAGGGATATGGGTGACCTAGGCATCCTCAAAAGAGGAGAGCAAATTATGAGCTGCCTCGAAGAGGGGGAACAAATCATAGCTAAGGATAGCCTAAGCACTAGTAAGTTGAGACACAACTAAGAGTGAGTCAAATAATAACTGCACATAACATAAACCTAACCCACAAGTATCAATCAATGCCCTAATGATTATGTGATACTTGATAGCATTATTCATATCACTAATAAGGAATAAACCAACTACAACAAGCTCATGACCCCACAAATCATTGATAACCCAAGCCATAGTAGTAGGTCCTAGGTTGCCTTGACTACCACCATTTGTGTGGATCACCATTGAGAGATGCACCATGATGGGAGTCAAGGATGTAAGACTAAAAACTATAGAAGGACTATCTTAAGGTGAGGTGGGGTAAGTGAGCTACATGAAAGAATCATATAATGAAACTAATCACAATCAAAGTGATTGAGCAATGTTGGCAATGGAAAGAGGTGACAAGGGAAGGTGATAGGAAGTTCATAGAAAATGAAGACTAGCCAATGTAGACTAGATCAAGTCATAAACCACCATAATCAACAACTGACACCACTTGCAAGGACCATGACAAAATAGAGAAATGGAAGTTATAATAGATCAACTATAGAGCTAAAAATAAACAACTAACTAAAAAAATCATAGCAAACAACTTTTATGCCTAGGTGCTCATGAGATAGGGCATCGACCTGAGAGGTTGATAGGGATGTAAAAGGGGTCTCAAGGACCAAAAAAGGGTGAGAACAAGCCCAAAAAGGCCTCATATTAAAAAATGGAAGTTTTCATTATGCTCATAATAGTCCAAAACTCCTAATATAGAGGTTTCATGGTTTGGGAAGCAATGGAGGGTGAAAACCCCAAAAAGGGGGCCACTAAAAGCAAAAAAGAGAGCCAAAAAGAGAAAAAATGGTGAAAAAGAAGTCATTTTCACACTCATTTTTACTCTGAGAGACTCTACGAAGAGAAAAACCACCACCAAAGCCCAAGTAAATTATATGAGGACATGAGGAACACACCATAGGCACAAATGATGGTCTGGGTAAGTCCTCTAAATAAAACTTTGTCAAATTTTTTTAGTTTTGGGGTTTGGGAGGCCCAAAGGGCATTTTGATGGAATTCAAATGATTCATTGGATGGATCAAGTATATTAACTAGTTAAAATGACTAGGAAATAGATAGGGACACTTTGGGCCAAGTGAGAGGCCAAACAGAGGCATGAGGAAAGAGATTTGGGAAGCCCAAGGGTTTCCCAAGGGGCCACAACCCAAGCTATGGCCTGGTTAGGTAAACATGTGACCTAAGCCATAAGGTCCATAGCCTAACCCACTATTACAACATGATGTCCACAACCTAGCCCACTGCCAGGCTATGGCTTTACCCAAAAATCCATGGCCTGGGCTAGAAAGGGCCTAGACTTGGCTTTAGGGAGCCCAATAGGGCTCAAAATAAGCTGGAAGAGACTAGAAGGAGGGGGAAATATAAATATTTTAGACACCTTATTTTTAACTTGATTTATCCATTTCATGGCTATTAAAAATGATCCATTTGCCTATTGCTTTGTTTTTTAGACACATAAAGGAGTCAGTGTACCAAAGGAGGCAGAGTTGTCATAGGTGAGTGAGCAACCAACACAAAGAGAGAGACCTTGTAAGGTGACAAACTAAGAGAGAGTTCCATCATGGTTAGCCAAGGAGGCTAATGTTATTCCTATATAGGAAAGGATCACTTATAGAGTGTAGGGCTATGGAGACTAGTGCACATACCATCATTATGTTACTCTAGGGATCTAGTGAATGCATCAATGACCACATGGGTACCTGAGAGGCATGTTTTCTAGTTGGGACCTGAGCTAGAGGCCATATTGACTATTGAGGACATCTACTAGCTCTATGGGATAAAGCATACCAAGAGGGAGATAGAGCTACCATAGGTGCAAGATACAACTATAGTCGAGTTCTATCTAGTGGGACCCCACTGAGAGTGAAATATCCATAGAGTGTAGATCTCACACCTATTGTGAGGGGTTCCACTACTATAGATGATGATGGTGGGTACTATGGTTAGGAGGATCTATGTTAGCTAGAGTATGGGGAGGCTACCATTATCTTGGACATGAGTTTCCTAGAGAGCAGAGGGAAGCAAAGTTATGATTGGGGCTAGTACATTCTGAGAAGACTATATTAGTAGCTAGATCACATCTGATGTAGAGGGGTAAGAGGATTGACATATCCTAGATTACTTCTATCCTCAACTTATGAGAGACTCCCATTGATACTACTAAGGACACTATGGGTTAGTGAGGCATACCCTACTCTAAAGGAGGGTACTTCATGGGCTATATGGTTTGCAAATAATGTAGGGCATATACAAACCACCTTAGATTGGGATGTAGTGGATAGCTACATCTAAGGTCCATATCGATTTGTAGTGTGTCTGAAGGATGTTGGAGCAGAGATCCATGTGGGATATGAGTTTTTAGGTCCATAGGGGCCATATTAGTATCTAGAGAGATAGGCTCTAATAACCTAAGAGAGATGAGCATATACTAAATAGGTTAGGGCTGGGCATGGAGCATAACTGAGATAGAGTAAGGGAGCCAAAAATGAAGAGAGGTAGCCACAATGAGATCCACTGCTCCCAAGATCAGTAAGACCTATCAAAGGTCCACAAATAACATCATCATGACCAGGTAATAAAAGTGTATTTGTTAAATAGCACTTGTCTTTAGTAATCTTCCCTTAGCAAGAGCTAATATGTGACTAATACATTTTATTTGTGTGTAGGAGACCAACCCATCTAAAGTAGGCCCCAAGTAGACCTACTACTAAGGGAGATATTCTTTGATGTGTAAAAACACTACTCATGGAGAGAGTGCCACACCTACCGATGGGGGTAGAACTACATACTCATTTTTGGTAGGTAGGTGCATGAGCATCGAATGAGCTAGTGAGACTACAACACTAGATCCCATAGCTAGAGGTAGAGTCATCATGGAATGAGACAAATGTAACATAGGTTGAGGTAAACTAGCTAGAATGGAGGTTGAGATCAATAAGATGTGGGTTTAACTAACCCAAGATTAGTCCAGAGGAGTGAAGGCACATGGAGAGAAGGCAGACCAATTGGCTACCCTGGAGGAGATTATGGCTTGACTAGTCAAGAGGTAGAGATTGATATCTACACCTAGAACATGATTAAAAAAGATAGATCATAGTCATAGGCTAACTAGGAGGTATCATATATATCCATGCATGTGATAGATTTAGGTATTGTGAGCCCAGGCTTAGAGAAATCTAAGTGATGTACCTAGAGAAAAAACATGTATTTTTGGTGATACATATACATTCATTTCTCATTATTAGCATATATATATATATATATATATATATACATGATTTTATGTGTGGTGTGTATGCTTCATCTAATATAGACTACTATATCCATGTGATTAGATAGTAATTATTGCTAATAAAGAACCCACATGCACACACATATAAAATCATCATGGAGGTTAGTGGTACAAGAAGAGGGTAAATGTCTACCCTACCACTATGTAGCTTTATGGGAAGGCCATGAATGCCCTTTATTTGAAACATCTTTTGGTAGAACTCATTGATCGGGTGTTGTAGGGGCTCACATTCTAGAGTTAAGAGATGATAGGCCCTATTTTACAATAAGATAGTGATAACTAAGGGACCAAACCACTTGTGCTTGAGTTTGACCTTATTGTGGTGTTCCTTGTCAAAGATAAGGACCATATCACCTACCTTGAATGGATGTGAATGCACTATTTTCTCAAATTATTGGTGTTGATTACATTTGTAAGCATGGTTGTGATCAAGAACATCAATATGGCATTCATCTAATTATTCAATCTTAGCTAGGTGAGTGGCCCATTTTTCTTCATCATATAGCAATCCAAACATCTTAACCCATAACAAAGGGATTAAGACCTCTAGAGGAAGAGCAACATCAGACCTATCTATGAGTGTATACGAGGTTACCCCCATGGTTATCTATAAGCTAGTTTGATAATCCCAAAGGGACAGATTGAGCATGATGTGCTAGTCATGCTTAGATTGGGTAATATTGTAAAGAATCATCTTCTTCAAAATCTTGTTTGAAGATTCAGCTTGCCCATTTCCCTGGGGGTAATGGGTAGAGGAGAAATGGATCTTGAATCTAAAGTATTCAATGAGCTCATGCATCTTAGGGATTTGGAATCTTAGGCCGTTATCGATCATGATCACAATGGGGATCTCAAACTCATAAATGAATTGGTTCAAAACAAACATGGCCATAGTCTTTCCACAAATGATACTAAGGGGCATGGCCTCAACCTACTTTGTGAAATAGTTAATGATAGTGATGAACCAATGATGGCCATTAGAAGAGGTAGGTTTGAACTCATTGATGAAGTTGAGAGACCAAATTGATAAAGGTTAAGGGGATAATATATAATACAAGAGGATCTTAGGGGCACTAATAAAATCCTTAGTGAATTATAACATCTTACATTTCTTGGCATATTGGATGGCATCCTTAAAAAGAGTGGGTCAATAATAACCCATCCTAATAATACAATGATCGATGGCTTACCCTCTTGGGTGGCCACCATAAACACTCCCATGAGACTCCTCTAATGTGAGATATGTATCCTCAAGGAATAAGCATTGTATCAACATTCCATCTAGACCTCTCTTAAATAATACATGACCTATGATGGCATAGCAAGTGGAGATCTTATGGATCTAATAATATTCTTACAAAGAGTTGTCAATGGGATAAGATTGAGTCTCAAGGTAATGGACAATGTCTTGATACTAATCACACTCAATGACCTCAATCTAGTTAATCAAATAGACCATCTCATTAGGGAAGGCAACATCAACCAACTTTTCAATAGGGTTAGGTATCAAGCATTCAATGAGTTGATCAGCTATAGCTAAACCCTTAGTTAACTTTTGGTTAATGATTTAGAGGTTAAACTCTTGAAGAATCATGATCCACCTAGAAGTTAGATTGACAAGATGTGTCTTGCTAAGAAAATAGTGAAGTAGATCATATTTGACAATCACATTGGTAGTTTGACCTAACATATAGTGTTACAAATTATTCATGGCAAATATGAGGGAGAGGCATTACCTCTCGATAGTAGAGTAGTTGAGCTCAAGGCCAACTAGTATGTGAGAGATGTAGTATACATCCCTCTCTCTCTCTCTCTCTACTAGTATCATCCTTTTGACACATCATGCCCTTGATGGAAAGATCAGTGATATAGGTGTATAAGATAAACTTGTAATCCTTGATGGGTGCCATCAAGATGGGAGGGTTATGAAACTTGCACTTTAATTCCTCAAAACCACCTAGACTTCAAGAGACCACAAGAATAGGGTGTTATTGTGTAAGAGATGTGTGAGGGGTATGGATTTATGCATATACTCCTTAATAAAATGTGTAAGGAAGTGTTGAGTATTTTGAGTAAGGACTGAAACTATATGATACTATGGGGGGGAGGCATCTTAAAGATTGATTTGATCTTCTCAAGATCCATTTTGATGCCTCACTACAAGATGAGGAAGCCAAGAAGCTTTCTAATAGAGATGCTAAAAATGCACTTATTGAGGATGAGACTGATATGATACTCCTTAGATTGTTAAAATATTATCTTGAGGTCTTGCACATGCTCATCCTACTTGCAGGACTTACTGAGGAAGTCATCAATATAACATTTCATAATATTGTGGATGAGTTCATGAAAAATATGGGTCATGGCATGTTGATACATGGCCCCATATTTCTTTAGAAAAAAAGGCATGATGGCATAATATAATGTACCCCATGGGTTAGTGAATGTCATCTTATTATAATCTTTGAGTTCAATCTAGATTTGATTATACCCTAAGAAGCCATCCATGAGAGAAATGATCTTGAAACCCATTGTGGAGTCCACAACTAGGTTGATCAAAGGAGTGGGAAAATTATCCTTTGGACAAGATAAATTTAGGTCTCAAAAGTCCATGTAAATGTGAAAAACTCCCTTCTTCTTAAGAATAAGGATGATTTTATCAACCCATCATAGGTAGTCAATGATGGTGATGAAACCAACTTGAATGAGCTTTTCAATTTTAGCCTTGACTAACTAGGAGACTTTGACCACTATTAGCCATTAATTTTGTAGAATGGGATGGCCTTCATCATCCATAATAAGGTTATGGATAATGACTTTAGGGTTCATGCCCTTAATATCAATGTCTTTCCAAGAAAATACATCTAACAATTCTTTCAAAAAGGTGATTAAGACATTGCATTCCTCTGGAGCAAAGTTGATACTAATCTTAATGATATTTGGCCTTGTAGAGGTACCAAGGTTGAAATCTAAATATACTTCAATATTTATATCATTTCCTTCCTTGAAACACTTAGGCATGAGAGGGAGTGATTGGTCTAAATCCTTAGGCTCAATCATCATGACATTCACTATGGGGATGTTAGGGGTTGGGCCATCATAGAGAGAAATCTCCAAACCTAATTGGTCAATGGGATAACAATGCTTATAGAAAGCTTTTATGAGCTTGATGTATACATTTTTTCCCTTAGATAGATTATGTGTCATAACATGAATTAAATAGTACTCAAGATTAAACTCAACCACTCTAATAACCTTTGTAGGAGATGTATTGAGAACATTGATACTCCAATGAGAGAAGCATAATATGAAGGGAAGATAAACATTTAGGTGAATGTATTGAAAGAGGTCTCTGATAAGGGAAGAGTTATCTTGGCCTTGTAAGGTAAGAGATAAATTTGGTTGATGCATGTTAAACTTTGAAAGAGTGAAAGTTGATTGATACTCAGTTGAATCACAATGTTCATCCTTAGAAAGGTGAGATTCAAAAGTGGGGTGCATGTAGGATTTCATAGATCCCCATGAATATAAAACTAAAGCCTCACATGATGGCTTTGTTTTTGTGTAAATAAATTCCCAAAGATCTAGATCAACCTCCATGGTATGAACCTCACCTTTGTGCACAAATTGGACCATGCAAAATGTTATTGATGTAATGGCTTGCATAGAAGTGATCTAGGGATAACCAAGGATCATATTATATGAGAGATCTAAGTCTAACACACAAAACCATATCTTAACTATCTTGGGTCCAAACTTGATTGAGAGATTCACATTTCCCACCGGCATAATCATGTCATTTTTGAAACCAACATAATTCTGGTGAGAATCATAGAGCTTCTTATGACTAATCCCAATCTCATTGAACACATGTATGGGAATGATGTTCAATGTAGATCCTTCATTAATGATGCATCTCTTAACATGATAATCATTGATGGAGGTATTAATTTAGAGAGGGATTCAATTCCTCTTACAAGAACCAAAACATCTGGTAAAGATGCAGGGTCAAAAGATAACATGGGAGGATGAGGGTGATTGTAAATCTAAAAGTTAACAAAACTTCAACATCATCATACAATGGGTCCTTGTGAGAGAGACCAAGCTTATCAAAGATGAGACCCCTTTACTCAGGGTAAAGGCAAAGAAGGTTCCAAATGGAGATTCTAGTTGAGAGGCCTTGTAACTCCTTTATGATGGAGTATAAATGTTGTCTAGACTTGGGAGGGATGTTATGTTGAAATTAAAATCTAAATTTAGGGTTCCCTATCCATGTAGGATGGGTAGGAGGCCCTGTACCACTAGTATCTTCAATGGGGTTGGTGACTTGAGCATGTGTTGACAAATCACTCATACCCAGTAGAGGCTATGTTGATATCAATAATAATCTTACTACTCTCATGATTAGCTTTACCTCTCAGGTTAGCCTAGGAAGAGGAGTTATAAGAGGTAGAAGAAAAAGAAGGGGAATGATGGGCCTTAGCCTTGGATTTCTTCTTTTATTCTTATTCTTTCCCTTGTCATGGTTAGGAAAAGTCTCATTGAACACATTCAATTTGAAGTTGGGTTCCACAAGTGGTGAACTCTAAGGTGGAGGTAAGACCTATACACTAGACTTTTAGGTAATAAAATTTTCATCATCATGGCCCTTCATTTGATGAAAGTTGAAAAACTTGGCAGGGTCTTAAGGGAACATCATCCATGGATTTAGAGTGCTTATTTTAGAGTTTTTTTTCTTGATGAACCTCTTACTCAAAGAATTTACCTCATGGCTATCCTTCTTGTCCTTCTTCTTAGGAGGAGAATCAGTAACACCATCATCAATCATATCTTGGTTGTGATCATGTGAAGAGGATGACTTTTGGGTTAACTTGAGGTGAAGGCCCACATGTACCTTGATGACTTCACTCTTTAAATACTCATTAATAGCTTCATCATAGGAGGTGGGTTCATGATTGAGGACCTCAAGGTGAACCTCCTACCTCAATGCTCATGTGAACATATCATAAAGTTGATCATTTGAGAACCTTGTCTTGCATGTATGGATGGATGAATTCTACCTGCATAAGAAATCAACACCGTTGGCCTATACCATGGAGTTAAGTGATTAGATGCTGAGGTTAAATAGTCTAGAGATATCAAAATATTGGAGGAAGTCATCTAGAAGGAGTTAAAAACTAGAGAGAGAATTTGGAGGTAGATTTTGGAACCAAATGAAGGATTCAACTCATAGGGAGTGAGTAAAGAGATTCAACATCATGCCTCTATCATGTTCCAGATCTATACATGCCATCATAAATTACATAATATGCTCTATGGGACTAACATCTTGATTCCTATTGAACTTAAGTAGTGTAGGGATAGGTATATCAAGGGGAATAAAATGCACCCAATGGGCTAGAGGATTCCTACAAAGATCCTCATAAGAATAATTGATAGTGGGTTGGTGATGAGATTTGGGAAGAGGATCATTGAGGTTATGGTGTTTTCTATGCCAATAGGCCTCATCACAACCCTGGTCATGAAAGGGATGATGCCAAAGTGTCTTCTAATATGGAAGACATTCACAATGGAAATCATCCTTATCACAGGGTGGGTAATGACCATGAGAAATTTATTGTTCCCTACAAGGATAATAAGATGGCATGGCATGCCCATGGAAATGATCATGATGACTTAGGTCTCCATAATGTTGATCACATGTTAAAAGATGAAGGCCCGCATAAGGGTGTTGATCTTCGAGATAAGCATCCCACATATATCTTGTTCATAAGTGGCGATTGAAATTAGCACACTCGTCTAAGATGCTAAAGGAAGGATTAGGAGGATGGGAAGAGTCCACATGATGAAGATAAATCATTGATTTAGAATGCCTATGTCCCATAACATGGACATGAGGGGGTTCTTATTGTAGAGTCTCCTATCTAGAAAGAGGTGGGGAACTCACATGAGAACTACTTGAGGCACTCAAAATGGATCAAGTATGATCTTTATTTCTAGAGGTAGGACATTGCCTACTCCTAGGGGGAGAAGGGTACACTTCATTCATATAAATCAATCTATGGCAATCATCAATGATTGTATGTAGCTCATAAGGCCTCAATCATGTAATGGGATTCTCATCACCCTGAACATGTGAATGAATCATGGTGTGAGGCTGAGGGGAATGATCCTTAGATAAATGGAGCTCTGACTGAGGGAAAGGAGACCAAGTCCATCAGTTATAGATTTTCCAATCTTGTTCCCTATAGAACATGAGAGGGTCAAGGTCACTATACTAGGTCAAGGTAACCTCTTGGATCTTACGATGTCTATGTCATTCCATTACAATCTCAGCTTGTTCATGAGTGAGCTCAGGGATAAGACACTGAATCTAATAGGATTGGCATCTCAAAGGTGGTAGGCCAACCATTGATGCAATGAAGTAAGAGAAACATAGGAGATAATAGAAAAGTCAAATATACAATGAACTAGTAGGGAAAAGAACATAAAACTAAAGAAAGATAAAATAACCAAGGTGAGAGCCACAATACAACTAAAAGCAAATCCTCACATCTAATAGAGGGGAGTTGGCTATGAGAGTTCTAAATGGGATAGAAATGTCATGAGACTATATGTGAGGTCCTATCAAGTGTGCCAAAATGTATCTCTAAGAATCTAAATAGAACCACTAGTGTTTGGTAGGAGAGGTACATAGGGTACTTAAGTAAACACCTAGAAGGTTAAAAATTTCAAGGATTCTATAAGCTACTAGAGATCTATAAAGGCTATCCAATTATATAGCTTGCACCAAGGTATAGAAAGATTCGGTATTTAGGTTAGGGGTAGTGTGATCAAGAACATAAAGGATTCACGTATCTCTAATGGGTATAACCATAGTAAAGTGAGAAGTTGAAACTATAAATCTACTTGCATACAAATTGCAAAAATGACAATGCTTAATTAAGAGAACTATCAAATGATGCATAATATTAAGAGAGTGAGGTGATTTCAAGCCCATGAAAGAAATTTTTAAGAAAGGATGCAAGATAATTCCTAAGCTAATTCTTTGTTCTCAACACTAATATTTCTTAATAATACAACTTTTTGGTTTAGCAAAAAGGAGATTATTTATGTAAATGTATAAAATGCTTTGTGCAAATAGGATTCTACTATGAATGAGAGATGTTTCTAAAGAAATAACATCATATAATGGAAAAAAATTTCAATCAATTAAATATATTTTTAACCACATACAAGTGCAAAATCTTCAAAAACTACCCTATATAATGCCCTAAATAAACTAAATCACTAAAACAATGAAAATATAACAAATACACAACTATAAAAAATGGGAATTTCACTATACATAGAAAAGTTACCTCATATAAAGCTAAAAAATGTTATTTAGATGTTATACCAACTAGGAATCCAAGCTAGGAAGTAATGAAGGAGGAAGACCAAGTTGTGTGTGAGTTGAGTCCAAACCAGGAGCCAAAAGCAATGGGGAGGTGAAGGAGAAGCTGCCAACTATGAGAGAGACAATGTGTAGAGCATATAATAGGTTTCATGGATCTTGAAGAATCTATAAGAAAACAATAATCTTCAATAAAATTGTAGAGAGCAATGTGAATCACCAAAATTAACTATAAAGCAATGGGGCATCTCCTATCATAATGAAAACTAAGTATGCCAAGAATGAACTAGGTGAGATTAAAGAAGGAACAAGATCTTAGAGATTGATGATAAATAGAAAAGATCAGATAAAACATGTAGAAAAGATATGAAAAAATTAAAGATAGGTTATCATATATGGCAACCCTAATCCACCAAAAGCTAAAAACTGCCTATTTTTAGCTATTGGGACCAAACTGGGCACTTTTTTCACATTCTACCCAAGGTACAGATTTGGTGAAGGAAATGTGTGGCCTAGGTCATGAGTTTCCTCTGTAGCCCATGGTGTAGGTCAAAATCCCATCCCAAGTGGTCAACAAGCTTATGAAAGGGCCCCGAGAGGCATCTAAAAGGCCTATTGGCAAGCAAAAGGGTCAATAAGGTGTTAGGGATGTCTAGGGGATAAATACATGAAACATAAGGGGTCTATACAAGTGTAAAATGTCTTGAATTAAGATACTATGGTTGATATTCTACACATGATTTGGTGTGTAATCATAGGGAGGAGTAGGGTCATGGGAAGTATGATTACAGATGGCACATCAACTGTGTGTATATATGTTTTAGTGAGTTTGCTCTGATTGCCCCCTTTTGTACCTCATTTAGGTCTCTTTTATATTTATTGTCTTCAAACACTTGTCTATACTCTCGACTAAATTATAAAGCCCTACATGGTCTTTTTCAAGATTGAAAACTAATCTTGAATGTCCAATCAGACTTGTAAGTTACATATACATGTTGATTGAGTTTACTGTGTTCAAGGAGTCTTTATTCAAGTAGTTTTTCATTTTTTATTTAATTTCAATATTACTTACTAAAAAATAAAATGAAAATAGGGTTTATGGTTAATACCTATATATTAGAATATGTTATGCACCACTTTTAATCTAGTGACTATGAGAGCTTCTTTTTGGCTAGGAAGAATAACATGGACACATGTAAACACTTGAAAAAAAATAGATTAATAGATAATTGGGTGAGCAACTTGGTCATAAACTAGTCATAAGAAGTTGTGAGCTTATTAAAATGGATTTTATCTCACTTGTTTACACAAAGTAGATAAACAACATATGAAATTATAATAGATAAAAGATATGATAATAATGAGAATTAAGGTTTAGTCCTTAATTAAGCTATTAATGTAAGTATAATATTCCTCCCAATAAGATGTAGTAAAGTCTATATCATCCTATATGATAGATATTTTATCTTCAATGGCTTAAAGAGAGGGACAATAAATAAAATAATAGAGAGCTAGCTCAAAATTTATCACTCTAATAAGTAAACAAAGGTTGGGAAACTCTAGGGAGATCAGTTATATTGATTACATCATGTACTAACCCTACTAAAGTCATCTACGTACAAAGACCATATTTAAATGATAGTAAATTAGTAAAGGATTATATAAAATGGTCTATGATTAAGGTCTCAAGTTTTATAAATTAAACATAGTGGATTTATGCCAATCTTGATAGGATCGGTGCCGATATGTAGAATCAGTGTCAATTCAAAATGAATCAACATCGATTTTCTCTATGATTGAGCTTAATAAAAATAGGGAATAGATGAGATAGTTAGATGATAGATACTGATTAACAAATATAGAGGGATATAGATAGTATTCTAAATATTAAATAAATAGATAAAAATAGATATATTGATATAAAATGAAAGAATAAAACATGATGACTTACCTTCAATCTGCTTGTAAGCAAAATGAAACTTGTCTACAAATGTAGACAGTTTATCAGGATCATGGATAGAGGATATCAATTGAATACAACAAAATTATGGTAGAATGTCATTAAGGATGTCACTAATTCTCCAATAAATTTAAAAGTAATTCAAGGTTCTAATTTTTTGGGTTCAGAATGCAAAGGCTAGCTAGGTATTTATGGATCGATGTCAATCTAGAGAATCAACACTGATCACAAGTGAATTAGTTTTGATTCACCCAAATTAGCACCTTTATTTCAAATATAGGTAAAATTGGCTTTGATATGCATTATAGTTGTTAATAATTACACTATATGGGAGTAAAGTGGTCTAGGGGTAGATTCATTAAGTTATAAATGGATTTAGGAGGTTTGGGGGGTAGAAAGGTAATAGTAAAGGAAAGTTACAGAGGTATAAATGGTAAATATACTAAACCTTAGGATAGAGATTATTTAGGATATTAAATAAAAATAAGGACCTACAATACCTAATTAATTGTATATTAAGGTATGAAATTATAGTGTCTACATTTCCCCTTTTTATGGAGTGGTATGGAATATGTGTTATAAGACAAAAACCATGAGAGGTCCACTACCCCAAGTTTATGTGAGGAGGTATCCCCCCTTAAACTAGGAGCTGAAAAAGGATAAGGAGTGGGTGATAGGTTTGAAAAATGGAATAATGTATGGGATGGGTAGATAAAATATGATCTCAAGAAATGTAGATGCATAACATGTAGTATATGTTTTACACTGATAGGATGTAAGTTAATACAGGCAGAGATGCTCAGAAGCAAATCCTATAATAAAATGCCACAAATATGAATAGGTGGTATTAAATGAAATATAAATAAGGGGAAAAGTGATAGGGTGTGGTTGATCAAAGCATCTAGTGTGTTATACAGTGTGTGTGTGTGTTACCTATATATAGTTGTTATTAAGAGAGAATACACTCTCATGACTCACTGAGGGAAGATACCTAAAATATTACACATCTTATGCAAGCTATGGGATTAACAGGGGGTCAAAATAAATAAAATAAAATGGTATTAGGACACATAATAGGGTAGGTGTGGCAAGGTAATAGGATAAAGCTAAGGAGTAGGGTTGGATGTATGTAAAATTATAAGTAGTGTAAAAAGGGGCCAATTGGCATCGATCCAAAATAGATCATCAATGATCCACCCAAATAGGACCGATCCAAAAGAGATTGACACCAATCTAAAGTCAGGTATATAAGCAAGTATGACATGGAAAAGGGATCATTTTCTATTTATGAAAACCAAATGATGGTTGAGAGCTCAAATGATGAGTACACTATGAAATGAGATGGAGGCTAATGGAATTAAATTAAGGTGATGGTGATGCTTATAAGACGAGTTAGGACTATTATTTTATTATTATTTTTATTTTTTTGAATTTTAAGGTTTTAGGCTTTTGGATAGAGCTAAGATTATGGGTAGGTGGTGCTAGATAATTTACATTAATTCCCTTCTGAATCAGTGATAATTTATAGGGAATTGATGTCATTTCAAAAAAATATTGATAATCTAGATGGAATGGCACTAATCTATAAGGGATCAGTGTCAATTCACATAAAAAATGTGAAGGGATTAGAGTAGAGTCTAGAGTTGTTAAGATATTTTAGGCTTATAGGGGATATTGGTGATAGGCATGAGTTTTACTATAGAGACAATATCAAGTGTCACCCTTACTGGAGTGACTACAAGAGCAGATACGTGATGATGATTGGGCCCATTTAGAGGCCATAGGCCTAAGAGAGGTGAATCATTATAGATGCATCCATTGATAAATGGGATTGTTGGTGGCTTTGTTAGAGTGTTAGGATGTCACTACTAGGACCTTTTGGCTACCAATCAGGGAGATGACCATTACAGAGGAGGACATCTACTAGATTCTATGACTTTTGATGTAGGGAGAACTCATAGTACTAATGGATGAGTATGTATGAGGAGAAAAATTAACATGCCTATATAATGATGATATCAGATCTGTTTCTAGTGGTTTCATTTTCAAGTCTCTATATAGAGATGACATAGTAGGGAGAGGTGTACTCATGATGATGATGTTAGTGATATCTTGATATGCACTCTTAGACTTAAGGGGAGGCATATTTCTATGGATATTGATTGGTGTGGTTGTAAAAATGCTAGAGCATTGTATAGTATTTATGTGGGCATCTACTTTGACACCAAATATTTATAGGGATTTTTATGGTTGGAGGACCCAGATATTATATGGATTGGATGTTATTGTCATTTTATAGTGTTAGGATTATGAGCACATTAGGAAAGTTCGAGCCATTGGCACCCCAAGGATACAATGGTATGACATAGAGTAAAGTGTGGCATTCTTATGGTGGAAGGTTGATCTTGCACAAGATTTTATAGATGGAATCACCTGAGAACTCAATTATTATCAAGGGGTTCTAGAGGGACTAAGAGAGATAGACATCATTTAGAGATGCTATCTGAGATTTACTGCATGGCTTGGGGAGGAAGTAGAGATGGTAGGCATATAAAAGGAGCATTAGGTGATGGATAGGAGGATAGAGTATTTAGAGTACCTCCATTTTGGAAGAGTATGATGATAGTTTAGGCTATTATAGGACATTCCATGGGCCCCACACATATATAGGTGAGATGAGATAGAACAGAAGTAACTAGGATCAGTCACTAGATATGTCTTAATAAAGGAGGAGTAGGTACCAATAGGTGATGACATGGAGGATGTGGGGTTTACTCCTTCATATACAACATGGTGGGTTGAGCAATGGGTAGCAAGGTAGGATAGGGTGATGCATCTTCACTAGGGGGAGGGGATAAGGAGATGGAGGAGGTTGAGGAGGAGGCTGAGGATGAGATGGGGGATGAGGAGGATGGGGGATAGAAGGAGATATATAATGTAGAGCTTATCAAAGAGAATGATACTCTAAGAACTTAGTGTATCACCTTATAGAGATAATTAGTTACTTCATAGGGGGCCATGATCATAGTGAAAATAGAGTGGGACATAGTGTAGACTTGATTGGTTACTCTATAGGTGGCATTTGACTCATTATAGATAAGTCATAATATGGTGGTGGAGGAGCAGGATCACTATAGGGTAGAGAGGGACACTCTGAGGAGGAGGGAGGGGAAGAGAGTCTCCTCAATATATATTGTTAGAGAGATAGTGTGGTCAAGCACTGGACAAGCAAGGTTCATGATCATCAAGTGATATAAGGAGCTAGCTACATAGATAAGATATTATAAGTAGATCATTTTAAATCAACTTCTAAAGACTCTATGACATGTTTCCCATATAGCCACATAGGGAAAGTCCTCCAAGTGCATGCACATAGGGTCAGTGAACATGGATAGTGTATCCTAGAGGAGGGACAAAGATGGAGATGGGGGTGGAGATTTGGTGAGCATCCACCTAAGCATTTATAGTTTACAAGGTATCCTTTTCATGTATTTATATGCATTATAATAGTTAGAGAGCCATAGACATGTATACATATACTTTGATGTACATTGATCATTATATATATATGTGATTATGGATTATGTTGTTGTTATGGATTTTATTATGGATTATGGATGTTCATGGATTATGCTTATGTCTTATGGATGTGCATGGATTATGTTTTCATATATGTTTACATGTTTATGGATTATATGAGTATGGATTTAGATGATATGATTCATTATGGTTTATTACATGGGATGGATTTATATTTAAAATGTTTATGGAGTATGGAAATTATGGATTTGAGTTAGATCATGTGATTATGGATTTATATGTGATGTGATTAGATTATTTGATTATGGATTTAAATGTTATGAAATGATTTATGGATCATGATTATATTACAGTGGATGTGTTTTTGATATATGGATTAATGCTTTATAATGTGTACGATTAATATGGATATGACTTTGATTATGTGATTATGAGTTAAATGAGTTGATTAGATTATGGAATATGGGATTTTATGTAAAAATGGTTATGGATTATGGACGTATATTTGATTATGGATTATAGATTTTATGTGATGTGATTATAGATTATGGATTTAAAACTTTAAAATATCTTAAACTATGATTTGTATTTATGATTATGGAATTTGGATCACATTATGGATTATGAGTAATGTTTATGGATTATGATTATCATTGATACAAACTATAACTTACTAATTTTGTGTTTATGGATTTTTGAATTACTAGATTAGGATATTTGTTAATATAGGTGGAAAAAATTGCAATTAATTTAATTTACAAAGGGATTATTACTTGTTATTGACTCGTACCATGATCCAAGAAAACTCCTTAAAATGAATGCATGCATATCCTTAACCAACTGCTAATAAAAATCCTAAAGACTTTAGGTCTACTAAGTTTAGAATCTATTTGATTTTCTTATAGGATTTGATAGAAAGTGGATTGTAAGAAGAAGATACTTCCATCTTGTATACCCAAAACTAAGGTTCAAACCTAGAATATTTTTGTGCCAATCCATGTAGATTGATCAATGCAGGAAGAGTAATAAATTAAAGAAAGTTGATCAATACAAGAAACATTTTAGAGATATTTTAGGCATGATAACCATTATTTGATGGAGTGGTCTATATTTTTAGATATGCTTATTTTAAATAGTTATCCTTCGAGGGATCAGTCTATGTTTTTTATATTTTGTATATTTTTGTAGATTTTGTGGATCTACATAGTTGTCCTTCAATGGAGCAGTCTATTTATTTTACTTTTCTTTTAAAGATGCTTTACTTTGCTTTGTGTTTTTCTTTTTGTCCCAGTGTTATTAATTTATGATGGATTGGCCTCATATATCCTAGGATAATTTCCCAAACCTTTGATACATAAGATAAAACACTTATTCTCAAAAGGATTTAGTGATAGGGAGGGATTTTAGGGATAATGATTTTGAGCTCCTTTCCATTATAGGCAAAGCTTATCCAATTATAGCATGATATGAATAGAGCTAGGGTATTCATATTCAAGGTTAAAAATGGGAAATGTTGTCAGATAACCACATGCCTTTATGTATCATTATTTGGTATAACTAAAATAGGTAGACCAAGGTGATTAATATTTATTAACAATAGAAAGGATGTAGATGCAATGCATTAAGAGGTTCTCATTCTGATTTTCCATCAAGAGAGGCTAAGCAATATGCCCCAAATCCATACTTATAGGTGATGATATATGGTCTGAACCAATTTGGAGTAAATTTTCCCCTTTTAATTTTTTCCATATTAGTTACATGTTGATTTTATTTTAAGACAAGGTCATCGATATTAAATTGATGTTCTTTTAGATGTTTATTATAGGCACACTTTATTCATTCTTGATATACATGTAGATGGTCAAGGGAAACCAAGTGATGCTCATCTAAGAGTTTGAGTTAGGCTAATCATTCATGATAGAAGTCATCCGCAAAAATAATATCTTTTAAGGATATATGAAGGGAAGGAATATGAAATTCAAGAGGAAGTACAACTTTAGTATCATATACTAGGGAGAAAGAAGTAGCACCTATAGGGGTTTGAATACTATTTCAATAAGCCCATAAGGTAAATGGAACATGAAGATGTTAATTCTTTCCTTCTTCGTTAACAACTTTGGTTAGGATTATGACAAGAGTCTTATTGGATGCCTTAATCTATCCATTAGCTTGAGGATAGTAAGGCAAGGAGAAGTTGAGATTAATGTTAAAGGAATCATAGAAATCTTGAACCTTTTTGTTATTAAAAGATTTTTCATTATCTATGATGATCTTATGAGGGATGCCAAATTGATAAATAATATGTTGAATTATGAATTCAATAATTTTATCTACTTTGATCAAGATAAGGGGGATAGCCTCCACCCACTTAGTAAAATGCTCAATGGTGGTAATGATAAATCCATGATGCTAGGAAGATTTAGGATTAATCTAACCTATAAGGTCTAACCCACATTGGGAATAAGGCCAAAAGCCTTGAGCTACTTGTAATGTTTGGATAGGGACATGGGATAGGTTTGTATGTTGCTGACACTTGATGCATTTCTTAACATATTAATAATAATCCTAATTTAAGGTGGGCCAATAATAGCTTAGATGTAAGATTCTCTTGGCGATAGTCTGGCCACTAAAATGTCCACCACATGACTTGTCATGAGCTTATTGGATGGTGAGGGTGGTTTCATGATTTTGGAGGCATCAAAGAAGGATACCATCAAAACTATGCTTATAAAGAACACCCCCCAGTATGATAAAATGGGTGACATGATGATGAAAAGTTTACTTACCATTTTTAGATAGATCCAGAGGAATAATCCCCCTTGATATGTAATCAAATATCTACGCATACCAGAGATCTAATGGGTTTTCTTCCACATTATGGATAGAAGGAAGGTTAGCTTTGGTAAAATAATGTTGATTAATCATGTGGACAAGGATAAACATCTTAGATTCTTGATATGAAGATGGATTAAAGGAGTCCAAGGAAACCATAGTATCCATGAACTTGTTAGTTCATTGAAGAGTGGCTTGGATAACATAATGCTTGAAAGTGGCTAGTAATTGATCAACCAATGTCTTATAATTCTAAAGAGTATCATTTTTACATTGATATATTCCCTTAATCTGATCGACCACAAGCTAGGAATCATCATAGATATTAAGTGTTTTAAAACCTAAGGCTAAGGTGGTTTTGAGACCTATGATCAAAGCCTCATATTCTACCATATTATTAGTACAGTCAAAATCAAGATTAAAAAATAGAGGGATAGGTGTCCCCTAGGAGGGATTAAGTTAATTAAAAATCTTGCACCACACTCACATTTAGATCCATCAAATAATAATTTCATTTGATATTACAATTTGTTTGAGATGTGGAGGTTATAGACTCGTTTATGAATTCATAATTAAATGGTTGATTATCAAAAAGAGGATATTTAACAAGATGATCAACAATGATTTGACCTTTAACTAATTTTTTATGGATAAACTCTAGATCAAATTCTACCAAAAACATAAGCCATTTGGCCATTCACTGATTTTGATATGGCTTGGAGTGCATAAACTTTAGGGGATCAATGTTTGTGATGATGTAGGATTCATGATTGAGCATATAATATCGTAGTTTAGTAGCTACAAAGAATAAAGCTTGGAATAACTTCTTTTTATGAGACTAACACATCTCATATGAAAGAAGTGTATGATTGATATATTAAACTACTTGCTCTTTATGTTGCTCATCATGATAGGTAAGCATGGCTCTAAGGACGTGATCAGTAGCAAAATATATAAAAATAATAGTTGTCCTTCTTTTGGAGGAGTGAGAAATGGTGGTGATATAAGGTAGCTCTTAATATCTTAGAAATCCTCCTAACAACTAGATTCCCACTTAAAACGGGTATCCTTCCTTATCAAGTGATGGAATGGTTGACATTGATCAGATAGTTGGGAGATAAAATGAAGGATAGACTATAATTTAGTTTCCAAACTATGCATATACCTAAGATTTTATGGGGGTGGAATTTCTAAAATGGCTTTGATTTTGGTAGGTTCGACTTCTATCCCATGGATGGAGATAATAAATCCTAAAAGCTTACCTGTTAATACTCCAAAAATGCATTTCTTGGAATTTATATGGACACAAAATTGGATTAATTGAGTGAATATAACCTTTAGGATGGAAAGGTGGTCTTTTCATAATTTTGATTTACCAAGGATATCATCCATATAATACTCAATAATTTTATGGATGATATCATGGAAAATGCAAGTCATGGCTCTTTGATAAGTGTCTCCTACATTCTTTAAGCTGAAAGGCATAACATGATAGTAGAAGGTCCCCTAAGGAGTAATAAATTAAGTCTTATGTTGATATTATGGTGCCATGAGGATTTTATTATATCTAAATAAACCATACATAAGTGATAACAATTTGTGTCTAATAGTTAAATCTATTAACTAGTTAATATTAGGGATAGGGAAATCATCCTTTGGACAATTGAGATTAAGGTCTCAAAAGTCAGTACAAAGGTGAAGTCTCCCTGTAGGATTACTGATAGAGATGATGTTAGATACCCATTGAGGGTAATCAATAGGTTGGATAAAGCTAACATATAAGAGGTGTTATAAATCTTCTTTGACCAAGAGCACAATGTGAGGATGCATCTTTTGGAGCTTTTGCTTGATAGGTTCGGTGTTAGGTAATGTGATAATGTCATCGATGATGATAATAGGATCTATACCACGCATATATCTATATGACCAAGTGAATGGCTCACTATGATCTGTTTAAAACATAATAAAATCCTAATACTCTTGGGGATCTAAGGATTTACTGACCTTAACTATTTGTGGAGTCTCATGGGATCCTATGTTAATGTCAATGTTGGTCTCATTTATTAGACTAAAGTTTTTAGGTGGAATGGATTTATGTAGATGAGAGTTCTCTATTCCTAAATGAGTTAAGATCAACTCATCATCCTGGTGCTAAAGAATAGGGATGGTAGGAAAATATTGCCCTATAATGTTTGGGTAGGATAGAGGAATGGTTCTGATCGCTCCATTGTGGTGATAGATGATAGGTTTTATAGTAATAGCATTGACTTAAAAATAAATTTTGGAGGAATGGATATGACATCATCAATCAAGGAAAGGGTGTTGGATGGTGAAGATGGTGTGTCTTCTTCAAGGATGGGTGAAAGAGTAATCTGCAGGGTAGTTTTAGGATTTTTGCTAAAATTGAGTCCATATTTTTCATGGGTTTTTAAAAAATATCCAAACACAACCTTGTGTGGGCCTTACTCATAATGTCTTATGTTGAAACCCTTCCAAGCACACCATTGTAGGTATGCCTTCATGAAGTGGGGTTTATCAAGGAATGAAAAGTTTGATGTAAATAGTTTAGCATGGATTTGGTTAGAAAGGCCTAAAGAAGGCTGGTCAATTCCCCCATAGATCAAATGGGTGTGGAGAAAATGTGGACCAAAGGGAAAAAATTATCTTAAATTTGGATAATAATCCTATTGTTTATCCATAAATCCATATTCCTATAGATTAGAGAGAGTATTAAGTGTCAATCACTGATATTATCTAATTGAAAACTACTAAAAAGTAGAATCAATGGACTCCTTAGCAATTCAAGATCTAGAGATTGTCATATTATTGGATGATGATGGGGTAACACTTTGTAATGGTAATAAGACATCATTGGGAAAAAAGGTGAGGTTTCAAGATTTGAATGGATGGGGATCAGTTGGGATGTTGTGGATTTTACCTTCACGTTCAAATTCAATACATCTATGCAAGGTAGAGGGGACTTAGTGCATATCATGAATCTAGGGATGTCCTAATAGAACATTGTATTAAAACTCCCCTTCAATTACATAAAATAATTTAGGGATAACATGCACACCTACTTGAATAAAAAGGACTAACATTCCTAATGTAGGGGAAATAGTATCATTGAAGGCTTGTAGAATGGTGAGGGATTAGGATAAAACTATCTTAAGTAGCTATAATTTTTGAAATGTATGAGAGGAGATAATGTTTATACTGGCACCATTATCAATCATGACTCATTTTATTTGAGTTTGATAAATCTGGGTAGTAATAAAAAGTATGGAATCTTGGTCATCAGGCTATAAGGGTAGTATTTATGAATCATGAAATTTTATGGATAAGTGTTTCTAAATTAATGTAAAGAAATCCAATAAAGGTTGGAGTTCATCAGCTTGTATATTGGTGGCTCGTAAGGCTTTTATTATAGCCTCGTGATGCTATGGAGAATTCTAGACAAGTTCATATAGGGACATATTGATTGGAAGATGATGAAGTTACTTTAGAATATATATTTTTATTAGTTTTGAAGCATTATTATTCTTTTCTTTTCTTAAAATAGAAATTTAGATTTAGTATTTGGTGTTGTCGAATTATTTATGGTAGGAGTTGGCACTTTGGCAATAGTCGCTTTGGCTTTTTCATGATTGTGGGTCTTATGACCCTAGGCTTGGGATCATGTAGCTATGTGAACTACATCTATCTAAAATAAAGGGGGATTTACTACATATTTAGATTCATCCACTTCTAAAGGGAGAGATTGATATTGAACCTTATCATAAGTTTTATACTCTTTTATATCTCATTTTGATACTATAGGTGGTATGCTACTTTTTGAAGTGGATGTAACCTTAGTAGTTTGACTATGGGGATTGTCATGATCTAATTATTCCATTAAGAGATCATGTTTTTCTAATAGGTTTTTGACCATGACCTTTAATATGTTACAACTTTCTATGTCATGACCCATTATTTGATGGTATGCACATTTTTTGTTTTCTCTAAACCATGTTGGTTTTTGGATATGAGGATTGATAGGATTAATGGGTGGTAGCATGATAAGGGAGGTATAGATAAGTTTATATAGGGTTTTAAAATAAGATCCCTTTAATGGATCTTGACTAGGCTTTTAAATCCTTTGAGATAATAATAAGGAAGAGGTATGTGACCTCGAACCTTGACCTTTTGAACTAGTTGTCTGAATGGTGCCTACTATAGGTAATTTATGTTTAGGATAAGTCCTTACACCTAAACCTTATGGATAATATGGGTTTTATGGGTTATGTATTGGTATGATCATGATGGGAAGATCTCATTATGATGGTGCTTGCGCTTTAGTAGAGGATTCCATGATAGTGCCTTTTAGTCTTACTAAAGGATGGGGTCCTAATATAGATTCTCTTATCTGAATAGGTGGTATTGGCACATTTCCTTTTTGAAAATTTTCAAGGGTGGTGGGTATCTCTTAATTAGGGAGTTCAATCCTAATAGGAGGATGCTACAGATATTTTCCCCTTGGGCCTAGAGGTATTTATTTTTGATATCTATTGTTTTTACTTGATTTATCTAGGATTTAGTGCCTCCCAAGTAGTGGGGTTAATTGGTCTTGAGGTGGTTTTAGGTAACATGATAGTTTCCTTAGGAAGTAATAAGCTAGAAGGAACTTGTATGCTAGAAGTAGGTATTAAAATGATGCAAAAATTAGTATGTGTATCTTAATGAATATCTAATCAAAACTTTTCCTTGATAGTTCTTTCTTCTTTTAGTTCTTGAGTGTTTTTAGATATGGTTTCCTCAAATGGATCCCAAATAATGAGATCTAGAAAAATTGAGGAATTCTTCAGGATGTCTTTACTTAGTTTGAATGGTTAAAAAGTGTCTCCTATAAGGATATAAAGGATAGGGGTAATATCACCTTCTTTAGGAAAAAATTGGTCATAGATTATATTAAATACATGAGTTTTGTGTTCTAAGGTAGATCTCAAATTAGTTTATATGGATTTGGATGTGGAAGCATGATTAGGGAATGGTTACCTCAATATATCTATAGAATGATTAATAGGTGTGTTAGGATTATCTAGTTGTAACTCCCCCTGATCTATAACATTATGCACCAAGCCATTGAAATAATGACATCTACTGATGTTGTGGCCTATTATATGGTAAAAGTTACAAAAGTCAATTTCCCTAAACTAACTAGGTTTAGGATGAGAATCATCAAGAGGTTTTAATGGAGGAATCTCAATGAGAGTTGCCTTTAAGATTTTATCTAAAATAGATGCATAAGATTATCCTAAATGCCTATATTACCATGGAAGAAAACATGTCAATGGCTTCTAAGATTGTGCCTGTGAGGTATAGGGATTAGACTAGTTTTTAGTTTGTGGTGGTGTTAAATTTATAACTATGACGTTAATAACTCATTTGGTTATATTGTTGTTACTATTAGTCATTTTAGAGGGATCAAGTTTAAAAATTTTATTCTGTAATTTAACTTTCCCTTCTTCTAGGGCTCTAATTTTTAGTTTACAGGCCATCAAAAAGGCCTCATCAAAGGTTTTAAAAGATTGTACCCATAACATTGATGAGATGTGTTTAGCACATGCTTTTGTGAATAATTAGATCAACTTAGGTTATAGAAGAGAAAAGGTGAGCTGATTGATGAGGCTTATCCTTCTATTCGTAAAGTCAATGATAAAGTCATCATCAAACTATTAGATGGCATAAAGGTTAGTGATAGTGACTTCTCTTGAAATATAGATAGAAAAGTGCTATAATAATATTTGAGATGGCTACCCAAAAGAGAATAGGGAATGCTAAGGGATTGATCTGTACCAATCTAAGATAGGTCCTATTAATGACATATGAAAGGTCCTAAAAATAAGTGCATCATCATGTGTTATAAGGTAGCAAGTGTGTCTAAATGATCGAATGTGATGTTGAGGATCCTCCTTATTCTGAAACTTCATAAACTTTAAAAGTTCCCATTATGGAAGATAAGGCCTAATAGGAACTTCTAAGTTAATAGGCTCATTATATATTTATTTGTAGGTGAGCATGTTATTTTTCCCAAAGGTATAGGCTTCTAAATTAGCCATCTTGTTCATAATAATGCTCATGAGGTCTAGTTGGGTGTTGTATTAAGGGATTCCACCCAAAACATTCTATTATAGGATTTTATACGTAGGAATTTGGGTGGAAAAAACCTAGGATAAGAGATAACCAACTAATTTGGTTATGATTGGTTGAAAACCTACCACATACTATGGGGCTTGCATAGAGATATCAATAGACCCAATAGCTTGTAAAAGGATATAAGTAGACCCAATATCTTGCATAGGTGATATGTATTAGGTGGTCAAAGGGACATACTATTGAGGTGGTTTACTTATAGGGGATTTTTATATAGACTATTTTTTTGGTACCTAAGAGTACACTAGTTTAGATAGGTGGAAGGGTTGTTGGGACCGAGATGACTAGGTTCTGAAGCAGTTGGCAAGGGGTTTGACAAATGATCCCTAAAAAAAAAAGGTGAAATGAGGGGACCAAAAAAATAAATATGATGGGGTGACAACACAATGATTTTCCCAAAGTTGGGAAAAATCTCTAATAAATGCAAGTGGGATGGTGTACAATGGTTTTCCCAAAGACGGTTATAAGCATTATACCCTGATAGTGGTAATGTGGTATGATAACACAATGATTTGCCACAACAGGTGATATAATCATTAAGAAGATGGATCTACCCTAGTTAGGATAGACAAATAAGAAAGAAAAGTGGTGATAACATAGTGATTTGCCCTAGTAGGTGATATAATCATTGAGAATGCATGTGGGATGGTGTACAATGCTGATGCAGTATACCCTGATTATGAAAAACATGATTAATGGATAAGGATTGATAACTTGATATAGAAGATAAAGATGAATTTGGGACAACTTACTAGTAGGGACATGTTCATCCTAACTAATAAATGTTAAAATTATTTTGTTACTTAATTACTCTATTTGGGATATGATTGGGATTGTTGCTGATGCCAGTGCCAAGGAGATGGTGATGTGGCATTACTGTTGTGGACCTCTCAAAGCTAATTTTTACTATAGCATTTAATGGTAGGCCTCATGATAAAATACCATGGGGGCTTGGATAAAATATGCATAAGGACTGACTCTCGATATCTGATACTCAATAGAAAATAATTGCATCAATGATAAAAACTATGATGTTAATGTAGATGTTTGAATATGGATAGATTCAATAATAATGTGCATGGAATCACCTAATGAATACACATAGAATGAATCAAGGCCACAATGCTAAAATCAAATAAATAGGCACACAAATAAACAAGGAAACAAACAAGACAAATAAAGTAACAAACAAGTGTTAGTCCCTATGTTAATATAAACAACACAATGAACATTGCCCCTATAAACTAGGTTATAACTGAACAAACAAACAAGATGGGGGAATATAAAAAAAGGAAGGCGGTGGTTGAGCTATCTCCATATGTGTTAGGTAAGTGGATGTTTCCTACATAGTTCCATGGATATGATGATCCAATAAAACTTCAAGCCAAATGTAGTTTTCCCAAGAAATGGGAAGAAAATGATGATTGATAGAAGACATGATGGATGTGATAGAAGAACTAGGATTAACTCAAAAAATGGTGATAAAAAATGATGGGGAAACTAAGGAACAAGTTACTTTTTTGTGACTTAGTGAGGGTTCTTAGAATCCTTAAGGCAAAGAAGTGATCAATGTTTTTTTGGTTTTTCTAAATGATTTTCAAATGTTTTTAGAATTTTCAAAGCATCTCAACTCAATCAAGAATGAATAGACACTAAAATGGTCCAATCTCACAAAATGGTGAGAGAATTATAACTTGAAATGATGCTCACAAAATGGCAAGAGCATGGCTAAAGTTACTCACAAAAGGGTGAGAGTGTAGCTAAAGTTGCTTGTAAAATAGTGAGAGTGTGGCTAAAGGGGGACTAAGATAACCTAAAAATGAATCAAATGTTACCCACATAGTCTCAAAATGGCTTTAGTTTATATATTTCACCTCACAACAGAGGAATTTGACTAGTGTAGCATCCAATTCAAATAAAATAAGCACAGTTGGTATGATGCCATAGTATGACACATGAATGGATAAGTGATATGTCAAGGCACAATAAATAAATGTTTCCCTTAGTTTTCCCATAGGTGGTTATAACTAGGATACAACTGATAGATCAATGATACTAATTTTCCCCAGTAGGTGATATAATTAGGCTCACATAAATAAACTTGATAAGAAGGGAATAAGAAATAAATGATGAAACTACCAAAAATTCCATCATACTAATCCAAAATACTACCTCTATCTAAATTTCTTGAAATAACTACTAAAACTGATCTGATTATGTATGCTAAAAACATGAAACCAATGGATAAACCAAGGTTAAATAGGCTAGGTTGATAGGATTTAAAACATGTTTGGTCAAGTAGGAATGGAATGGTAAAATGGTATGATAGTATGGCCTTGCTTAGGATACTAATGGTTTAATTTATTGGATAGAATAGTAGGAGGGTTACCCCTAAGTGGTAGGGAGAAGGAAATGATTATGTGATAATGAAAAATGGGTATGGCAAATTGAAATGGTATGGTACATGTTTTTTGCTAATGATGGTCATTGGTTTTTTATGTTTGTGGCCTGGGTATGTGATTATGTTATTCTTACTAATATGGAGATACACATCTTGATTAGTAAATGATATAACTAGAATATTCAATCATGTTAATTTCTATCCCACACCTTGTTTGAATAGTTTCTCTATCAAGAATTGGCCTTAGATTTGGATGCCAAAAATACTATTGTGATCTTTGTTGATCATTGATTTTGTTCCCTTAAAACTCTAAGACAAGGTATATTTGTAGCCTATGTAAAGCAAAGTGTAACCATGGATGGTAAATAGGGATAAATGTTAGATGATAGGTTTGTTTGTGAAATAGAATGGTGGATGATAATGGAATGAATGATGGTTGGAAAAAAATGAAGATCAGGATATTTAGGCATACATAATATTGTTGATTCTAGATTTGACATAGCTTTGGATGTGGTAAGGCTAAAGACTTTTGAAAATTCTCTTAATAAGACCACCCTATTATTATATTATTTGATCTTGAGAGTAGTTACCATCTGATTAAGATGTAGATAAGAAGCTATTTTGATTTGATATTTGATTTTGTCTTCATCAAGCATTAAATAAATTTTGTGCTTAACTATTGGTGCCTCGAAGAGGTTTTCACAAATTAAGTTGTATTGATTATCCCATAGTGCATCTAAGAAGGTTTCACTAAGGAATTATGACTTTTAACTTTGATTATCTTCTAGCACCTTCAAAAAGGTTTCACTAAAAGATGTTGAGTTTGAACTTTGATTGTCTCTTAGCACCTTCAAAAAGGTTTCACTAGGAGAGTGTTCTTCTTCTATATGATATTGGTCATGGCCTCCTTGCTCTTATTCATATGATATGTCTCCATGGATGAAATTTAACAAGGTATGATTCTATTGGTCCCAATCGACACTTGTGGGAGATGGAATGTCAATGACATGACTATGTTGGTTGGTGGTAATGGCATGTGGAATGGAGGTTGGTAGTACAATCCTCACAAAAAATACTAGGAGAAATTATGTCAATATTAGAGTAATCATCCTTTAAAACTATAGATGGATCAAAAATGTATTCATACTGATGTGTTAGGCATGCATAACCAATGTTGTAATAGTCACAAACATATTTTGTATTTGAATCAGATTCTGACTCAAGGGAGTCTGAATCTAAGCTCAATATTGATGTTGATTATGCTTTTGATGCTAAATTTGACGTCAATGCAAGAGTAGAACTTGACTCTAATTATAATTATTCATCTAATGGGTATTATATTATAATGATGTCCTATTGAATGTTTGGTTTTGGATAAGTAATGGCCTATGATGGCATAAAAATATCCATAAAGATTGGTTTATCAAAGTGAGACTCCTCTAAGATGGAAAAAAGGTTAAGAGACAACTCTTCAAAGACTAGATTGTTAGAGGAAGGCTCTTGAAAAATAGGCACATGGTCAAGGTAATGATTTTCTCAAAGGCAATTATAATCATTAAGAAGTGACTCGATAAAGATAAGATCATCAAAATGAGACTCCTCGATAACATGTATAGGATTGAAAGGTGATTCATCATAGGTTGAATTATCATAAATGGTTGGTTCAACAAAAACATCTTGGATCAATTGATTCTCTTGGCCTTGGTTTATAATCAATTATAAAATGTCAGTTTTGAACATAGCTTGGTCTTTGAATGATTAGCTTGGTTGAGGGATTGATTGACTTGGTTGGATAGGTAATGATGAGATTGGTACTAGATGAGGAATGGCCTATAATTAGATAATGATAGGGTGTTGGGTATCATGATTACTTGCATGAACTAAAGGATGAAGTCCTAAAATGGTAACAATAGGGTAGTGTGGAGCTTGATTTTTCACTCAAGCCAAAAGACTAGGTTCTAGAATGATGAAAGGGTGTTGTGGAGCTTGGTTGCTCACACAAGCCAAAAGACTAGGTCCTAGTATGGAAATGGTATTCATTGGATATTGTGAATCTTGGTAGCTCATATAATCTGGAGGGTTAGGGGTAGTTTAGGGTCAGAGAACAAAAGGGCATCATGGAAGGTGATTAATCACCCAAGCCAAAGCATCCAAGTCTTCCTTAGAAACCATATCATCCTAATCAAAGTCTCAAGTTGGGTCATAAGTCAGTTCTTGACTATGTTTTATGTATTTATTATTATAAAGAGGGTATGGATCCATCTCCCAAACAACATTGTTTGTATTTGGTTCTTCAACAAATTCCTCCTCACAAGCCTCTTCATACCAATCAAGGTCTTGAGTTGGATC
This sequence comes from Torreya grandis, assembly GCA_037957365.1. Taxonomy (NCBI): domain Eukaryota; kingdom Viridiplantae; phylum Streptophyta; class Pinopsida; order Cupressales; family Taxaceae; genus Torreya; species Torreya grandis. The sequence continues at coordinate 245,407 of JARHVA010004944.1, forward strand.
GTAAGCAGGCATTTGGTTATAGTCAATTTATGTGGCCAGTCTATCATTACTTGGATTGTACATGACTCCACCATAAGTGTATCTAGTAATATCTTCATAAGTGATGAAATATCCAAAAACAAAAAGGCTTAGAATTTTGTAAACTCTAAAAAACTATGTCCAAAGGAAAAAGGGTTCAAATGTGATCTAGCTTGGTTGAAAGTGGAGATATATCTCTAACATGGTCTAAAAATGGAGTTGTATCTCTAAAATGGTTTGTGTTAGAACTTGGAATAAAATATTCTAAATTCAAATGTCTAATATCAAATTTCATACACATAAAAATCAGCATGTCAAAATTCTAGGCCAAAGTGTTCCAAACAAGGTCTAAACTAGGAAAGGAAAAAGTTAAGTTGATAGGGCTTTCATCCAAATGTGAAGTCAAAATATAGGCTCAAAAAAACATGATCTACTAGGACTTTTAGCCAAACAACATCAAAATCTAGACTTTGAAAAAAAGGTTGATGTGATTTGATTTAATATAACAAGGTTAGAACAACTTTAACATAAAAACCTGACACACAAAATCAAACATAAATATGATTAGTTGGTATAAGCCATAAAGTAAAAGGTACCTAGAGAAAATATTGTGTTTTTATAAATAAAATCATAAAAAATGATGGGGATAGGCTGAATAAACAAACAACTGATAGTTTTTAAATTTGGGCAATCGATTAACCTAAGTTATGTAACCCAAAAGAGAAAGATATGTGTATCAGCCCTTGTGAAGTGAGGCCTAAACATAAATTAATTAATGTTTGAATTCAAACTTAGATAGGTTGATTAACAAATCAATGGTTTCAAACTATGATTGGACTAAACAAGATAGACAAGATTGGACAACATGATAGTGCATGAACAAGGTCAAAATGGCATACATGACATGGTTTGGTTGGTTTGAAATAATGGTTTTTGAGACAAGCTCAAACAAGTCTTGAAACAAAATGAGGAACCTAATGGTGTAAGCATGCTCTAATGATGTGATCAATGTTATGTTTCAAAGACTCAAAAGCTCAAACTTGATAATGATGTGGGCAGCATAATGGTGCCCACCTTAAACAAGTAACACACACATAAACACATTTAGAAAAAATTCAAGGCACAAGTGTGGTGTAAAATGGCCAACATAACACCTCTTTAGACAAAAGAGTGATGTATAAATGAATTAGTTTTGACATGGATATAAACAAACATAAAAAAATTAGTCTCAAAATAGAAAATAATAAAAAGATAAATGACCAAATGTAATTAAGCATAATATTTTAAAATCCTATCAAGGGTGTGGTAAAGTAGGGTTGACTAAAACTAATTAGTTTTTTATCATTCTAGATTGATCCCATGTCTACCAACTTTCACGTTAAAAAACAAGAGAAACAACATGTCATTTGGGTTTGTGTCATATGACTTATTGTAAAAAGGTCTTGCCCTTTTTACAACCACTACATTTGTCACTAACTTAGTGTAGTGTGATGTCCAACATGCTCAAATGTCCCAGGCTTAACCTCTACTAATAGAGATGGTTTAACTACTTAAACCATTATCTTAGTGAAGGGATCCCAATTTATATACCCCTGTATGGAGAGGGGTTGAAGATGATATTGGGAGATGTAACCCTGGGTCAAAGCTTCCTTAAAAAACTCATGGGAGGTAATGAAGTCCCCCTCACAAGCCAAGATGCATGAAATAAATGACACAATAAAAAGACTTTATGGTCACCTCAAGATCACCTAATACTATTGTGAGTTTTTTGGGAGGGATTTAAATGATGTTATTTTTATGCCCTTGACTAGGCTCAAATTACAATGAGATGGCATTTTTGATCCCAAAAATTACCTAAAGGGGACAGATGGGAGAGCATACATACACGTCTATTTTTTCTAAAACACATAATCAATAATCAAGTTTGAAAATAATTGAAGTGAGTTTAATTTCATTGCATCAAATTGAAAGTGTTTGATTAGATTTGTTACTATCCCCTTGGATTTAAGATGTGCAAATAGAAATAATTGCAAGCCACCTAAAAATAATTTTGCGCTTTTGATCCCAAAAGTTTTCTAAATGGGATGGATGGGAGAGCATACATTCACAACTCCTTATTTACTCAAAAAAGTTTAGACTAAAGATATAATGAAAATAACTTATAAAAACTTTGAAGTGTATTCAATTTTATAGCACTAAATGAAATGTGTGGTGGTTTTTTTTTAGCCCCTTGGCTTTAAGTTGTGAAATTTGAAAGAATAATCAAAATATTTAACACAAACATACAAAACTTTCTTTTTAAACTCAAATTAAAATGCCTAATTCATTTTAAAACATCCCAAAAAAAGTGTGAAATAACTAATTAAGCTTGTTTTGAGGATTTTTCAAATGCGCCCTACAAGAAAAAGGTCAACATTTTGTTTAGCCTTGAAGCTTATTTATCAAATGAGACAAGAAACTTTGTAGGATAAAATCTATCGATCCGAAGGCAAAACCTCAATAAATAAAATATGTTAGATTAGACAAAGGTTAGAAAAAATCTCAATAAAAAACTCAAAAAATCTCAAAAAATAAAATAAACCTATGAAACATGAAAACAAGAAATTAGAAGGTTAAAACAAATAAAATTGAACACATAAATCATAAAAACATGTAGTTAGTATTTTAAACATAACTTTTAAACTATGCATCATTTTGTCACTAAATGTTTATAGATTGTCTCAAACTCTAGGTCTCACCTCTTTACAAAATTTTAAGTCAAAAAATGAATAACAAAAAATTTATTAGCTCTTTACTAGCCTTTTTTACCAAAATATTAAAAAAACAAAAAGTGACAGTCATTAAAAGAGTCATAAATTCTAAACTACACATAAAATTTTAATAAAATTTTGAAAGAATTAGGATGAAACTTTTAAAAATAATCTATCAAAATTTTAGAAAAAAATAGTGAACAAACTAAAAATAAAATCTATTGTAACATCCATTTTTTTTCAAAGATGTGGGGTGCATAATTGTGTCCCATCAGGCATGCCATTTGTGATCTAGTATTTTAACTCAAAGGAGGAGGTTATTATAGAATTGGTCTCAAAAACAATGAAATATGAACTCACTAAAAATATAACATCCTTTAGGCCTAATAATGGGGGGAGCATTATAAATAAACCAAATGACAACTCAACAAAACATGGAAGGAAGTAAGAAATTTAAACATAAAAACATAAATTCCTTACCAAATCTTTGATATCTTCAAATGGTAATTCAATTAGATTACTCAGTTTATTTATAAGAAGTATTCATCAATGACATATGGATAACATCATCTCCTTTATGCACCATTGTTGAATGCTTGGCTTGATTGATGGCTTGATGGCTTGATTGATTCAATGGTTTGATGGTTTTGGCTCAATTTCGGCATTATAACACTAGGCTTTTAGTTTCATGAATCTATTTCTGCATTATAACTTTATTTTGATTGAGCTCTCTAAATGAATATCTTTAGGATTACTTTTGTAGGCTTTCAAATCCCTTAGAATGGGTTAAATCTGACCATGGTTGAGTTTATTAACCTTGGTTGAGTTTGGTATATTCTTAAGAATATTCTTTTATATATTTTCCAAAAGAGACAACTCACAAAGGTAATGAGTATATTCTAGGATGTTCTAATATGCTCTTGAATTTCCTTTTTAGTAATTGATATATTATCTCATAGTTGAACTCAATTCGGATTTGAAATTGATTTAACTTGCTAATTTATTTTGATTAAGGTGTGTAAGTCAATTAATTATTTTTAGGCATTTGGTTATTTGTTTGATTTTGATTAATTCAATATACATATTTGCCTTGTTTTATTGATTTAATAGACCAAACTAATTTAATGCAAGGTTATAAAGCCAAATTTGAGATTAATAAAAATTCTTAGGTTAAATGTTTGGTGATTAGTAAGAGTTGGTCTAATAGTCTGATGCAAATCCATTAGTGGCCAAATTTACATGTCTACAGGAGTTGATACGTAGGAAGTTGGGTGGAAAAAGCCTAGGATAAGGGATAACCAACTGATGTGGTTATGGTTGGGTGAAAACCCACCACATATTATGGGGCTTGTAAATGGATATAAGTATACTCAATATCTTGTGTAGGTTTTATGTATTGGGTGGTTAAAGGGACATACTATTGAGGTGGTTGACTTACATGGGTTTATTGTAGAGGTTGAGTTTGGGTACCTAAGGGTACACTAGTTTGGATAGGTGGAAGGGTTGCTGGAATCGAGATGACTTGGTTATGACATGATGTGGTAATAGGTTGAGTAGTTGTATTCTAAGGTGTAGTAACATTATGAGTTTGGGTAATGGTTAGGGATGGTACACTAGATATTGTCAGATGCAGATTACCTTAGGGTTGTATAGTAATGGTGTCAAAACTAGTCAGAGGAGGATTATTATGGGAAGACACCATATTAGTGTTAAACCATTCACCTTCCTCTAAAGGCATACCATATGGGTTCATAAAGAATTGTGTATGGGGAGAAAGAGGGATGTGTATGGTTCGGGAGCTAAGATAATGGTTAAGTGCAATGAGATTGCTATCTAGTATAGTGGTGGATTTAGAATTGCCCTCGATATAATACTGAGGAATACCTTCCTCCATGGACTTAGGGGAAGTAAGAGGACTAGGATAATTCTCCATAGATGAGGATGAAGTTGGGAGTTCAATTTTATTTTGTGACTATTATCACATCAAACCATTTAGTGATATAAGAAAAATGAAGAAATAAAAAAATAAGGCACACAAAAATTATTTTTGATTATCTCATATTTAGTGAAGATGACAAGATACACATGCTAAAGATGTACCTAAAAAGTTTTTACTTTTTAACTTTAAAGTGTGATAAAAGAAAAGAAAAGAAAAGAAAAGGTTATTAAGGGTCCTAAGAAGTAATAGTCTAAGGATGGTCTCAGGTTTGTTTAGGCTCACAGATATTTCTATACTGGGATCAATACTTGGCCTGATATTAGGGCCTACCTTCTCACTTCACACACCATAACATAAGGGTGTTAGGTGATTAGCTAGTATATATCAAAAGACTAGGATGTATACTTAGCCAGAGTATTGAGTTGGTTCTCCCCTTGGTGGTGAAATCTAAGTGGGATAGTTGTGAAGAAGGTTACTACCAAGTGATGAAATCCTATTTGGTTCCCTTATATCAATGTTTTGATGAGTTTTTTATGCACATGGTTTGGTCTATGTGTGAGATAAGTGATAACTATGGTAAATTAACTACCTAGATTATTCTATATGAATTAAATAAGCAAGAAAAATGGATGCATATTCTTTTTAACTTTTAAAAAAATAAAAAATAAAAATTTGGATTTTATTTATATGAATACAGAGTAAATAAAATAAAGGGAGAGAAAGATAAATTCATAATGAATTTTAATAAGAAAAGTGAGACCTTTGGGGTTACAATGGGCGTGCCAAAATGTTTAAGTAGTTTTTTATTTTTCTTTAATTAAAATATTAATTACTAAAAACTCAATTGAGAATAGGGTTCATGGTGAATACCTATGGATTAGAATAAGTTGCACATTGCTTTGAATCCATCAACTGTGAGAATTATTTTTGGCTAAGAAGAATAACCTGCACACATGTAAACACTTGACAAAAATGGATTAATATATAATTAGGTGTGTTGCCTAGTCAGAAACTAGTCTTGAGAAGTTATGATCTTCCTCAAATGGATGTTAGCCCACTTGTTTACACAATCAAGGGGATAAACAACATATGAAATTACAATAGATAAAAGATATGATAACGATGATAATTAAGATTCAGTCCTTGATTAATCTATCAATGTAAGCATAATATTACTCCTAGTAAGTTGTAGAAAAGTCTATATCATCTTGTATGATAACTAGTTGGTCTTCATTGCTTCAAGAGAGGGAGAATAAACAATAGCGTAGAGAGATAATTTGAAAGCTATGTCACTATAATTAGCAAATAAGGATTGGGAAACTATAGGGAGATCAGTGATACTGATTACATCATGTATTAAGCCTAGTAGATTCATCTACATACAAACACCATATTCAAATGACAGTAAATTAGTAAATGATTGTAGATAGGGGTCTAGGATTAAGGTCTCAAGTTTTTCAAATTAAACATAGTGGATTGATGCCTATCTTGACAGGATTGGTGTCAATTTGTAGAATTAGCATCAATTTAGAATGAATCGATATTGATTCTCTCTATAACTAAGCTTAATAAAAATAGAGAACATATGAGATAGATTAGATGATAGAGACTGATTAACAAATACATAGGGATATAGATAGTATTATAAAAAATATATAAACTAATAACAACAGACAAATTGATATAAAATGAAAGAATAAAACATGATAGCTTACCTTCGATCTACTTACAAGTAGAATAAAACTTATCCATAAATGTAGGCAGTTTCTCAAGCTCATGGATAGAGGATATCGATTGAAGACAACAAAATTTTGGTAGAATCTCATTAAAGACGTCACTAATTCTCCAAAAAATTCTAGTAGTAATTTGAGATTTTGAGTTTCTAGGTTCAAAATGCAAAGACTAGCTAGGTATTTATGGATTAATGTTGATCTAGAGAGTTGGTGCCAATTCACCCAAATTGGCACCTTTGTTTCAACTGTGCATAAAATTATTTGTGATACATGTGGATTTGTTGGTAACAACACTATATGGGGGTAAAGTGGTTGAGGGGTAGATTCTAAAAGTTATAAATGGATTTAGGAGGTTGGGGGGGGGGGGGGGGGGGGGGGTGCGACGTGTAGAAAGGCAATAGTAAAGGCAAGTTACCAAGGTATAAATGGTAAATATACTAAACATTAGGACGGGGATTATTTAAGAGATTAAATAAAAATAAAGACATATGACTCATACATTAAGGTACAAAATTATAGTGTCTACAGTCCTATTTAGTCATCCCCTTCTTTGTTAAACCTAAGTACTTTGTCCATCCATCTCATATAAACTCCACTTTCATTGTATTACACTATCATTTCTTATTAGGTTATAAACCAACTTAATTCATCTAAGTAAGCCTGTAAGTAGCCATTCTTCCTGTAAGTATCCTTCTAGGTCTAACTGTGCATGGAGTTTAAGATTCTATGTGAGTGGGAAACTCAAGGACTTTTACATGATGATGAGAACTTGATTAACACTTATGAACATCCTCAACTTCCTTCAAACCCTCATACCTCTATGAGTACACAATCTTTTCCTTTCACTTGTCTAATACAGGGTTATTGGTGATGATTGGGTTCTTTTGATTATTTAACTTTGAAAAATTCCTATTTCCCAATTAGAATATTAAGACCTTGAGCACATTTGAACCTTCATGAGGTTTTATATACAACCAACCTCAGCTCCCTATAGTTATCTTCACTTTCTTGCCTATGCAATCTTTATTTGTCCTACCTGTAAGTATTATTGAGGTGTCTTGGAATTGAGGTCTATAATCACACTTATTATAGTAGTATTGAACTTATCCACATGTATGGACAACATAATACCTTAAACATTCATGTTTTCAAATTCAAACTTTTACACATTTCATTGAATTTCATATAAATTAAAAACCTATATGTTTGTACCCCTATGTTTCAGGCTTCCATATGATGAATATCTAGATCATCTGAGTCCTTATATCTTTCACCTAGACTTAATAGGGCATGAGGAATTTATAGGACTTATTATTTTATTGAAACTTGATTCATCAACCAATCTTACTTAGGAACTTGTCATCAACTTGAAACCTTGATCCTAGATACCTACAATGGAGGAAATTGGTGAGTTTGTGAGGGATTTAAGGCCTAAAAAGTATCAATATAACCACTAACTACAATGTGAACTTATGGAAGAGCTATGGATTTTTATAATACATCTAAATTAGTTATATAAACCTCAAAAACTCATGTGTAAACCTAAAATTTATATCATTTGGAATCTCCTCTTGCTATTTGGTTGTTGATTCAGGGAACAATTCAGGTGACAATTTAGGTGACAGGTCCACCCCAATTGATGATGGAACTTCTAGGAGCAATAACTTTTGCACCGTAGCTCCAATTGACTCACCATTTGAAATGTTGGAAAGATAAGAATAATGAAAATGCAATGAGATGTCATGGAAATCTAATTAATGTATTTTGACCCTCTAAAACCCAATGGAAGTGCCCCAAATTTCAATTTTAGTAGTGCAGTCTAAAAATAGTAAGTTTATAAAAATAGTAATTCCTCAAATTTTGTAATGTTGTAAATCATGGAAGTTAAACCACTTAATCTCCTCAATATTGGTGACCTTCCACATCCTCCTCCCACCTTCAAAACATGTATAAATGAAGATGTATCCCAAAATGTAAAAGAGACATCTCTTCTCAGAGATAGGCATATGTTTGGGTCTACAAATTTAGTGAATAAAACATCTCTTCTCAGAGATAGCATATTTTTTTATTGTGTTGTTCATATTTCTTGAATTATCTTTCAACCAAAGGTTTTGAGTTTTGGATCATTGGTATCAGAGTGGTTTGTATTTAGAGTGTATGACCCTGAGGATGAGGTTAGATTATAGGAAGCTTGGGTGAAAAATAGAACCAACAAACTATCCACTTATTCACTCTAAATGACTTCAAATGGTGGACAACATCGAGACATCTAATCCTTTCAAGGAAATGGTGAATGAAGCCCTTCAATAGCATCAAGCGTATATGCTACAACAATTTTCTCAAATTCTCCAACAAATCTCAATGGGAAATTTTGGCTCCTCATCTACACCCCCACATCCTTTCAGTGCCCCAACACCCTTCAAGGTTTAGGTGAATTTTGATATCCCTACATTTGAAGGCAAAATAAATGATGATGTAGTAGAAAATTGGTTGGATCAATTATCTTCTTATTTTTTTGTAAATAAATTCACTGATAAAGAGAAGATCACTTTTGCTCTGTTTGAAAGCATCATTGCCTATCAAAAATTAGTGGGAAGTGTATAAAAAGAGATTCAGTGAAGATAATATTGGCCTTGAGGTAGAACCTACCTGGGATGATTTCATAGAAGCTATAAAGGAAGAATAATACCCCATTAGAGCATATGATGATCTGTATATAGAGTGAAAACAACTTCACCAAGGTAAGGAACAATCTATTCAAGATTACACTAAAATTTTTCATTCTCTATCTATGAGATTGGGCATCCAAGAAAGTGAGAAACATAAGGTTCTCAAATATCATGGTGGACTACAATGGTACATATGGGGAGAAATGGAACTCTTCAATTTGAAAACCCTCAGTGAGGCATACAAGTTCACAGTGAAGATTGAGCAGAAGCATGGAAGAATGAATACGAAGAGTCAGCCTTCAAAATGGAAAAGTGACAAAGAAGGTCAAACATGAGGCCAAAATTGGAAGAAAAAGGAAGGAAAGACTAAGAAATGGTGTGATTATCACAAATCTAGAACTCACTCTAAAGAAGAATGTTGAGCCATCAAATCCCTAATTTTTGAGTCACAATCCTCAACATCTACTTCTCTACCTCATACAGACCCTATAGTTGAAGAGGTTGAAGAAGAGATTGTAGATGTTGATCCTGAAGCCATTTTTGCTTCATCACAGACCCATGAGGAGAGGCTAGATGACAAGGAAAGGTTGTTTCACTCTAAGTTATGGGTGAAAGGTAAGCCTTTACATTTCATTCTTGATAGTGGAAGTCAAAAGAATTTAATCTCTACTAATTTTATGAAAATCCTAATCTATCCAAGAAGCCTCACAAAAATCCATATAGTATTAGATGGTTGAGTCTAGGGATAAACCTTTGTGTCACCCACTAATGTCTTCTCTCATATGCAATAAAACCTTTCCAATATGAGGTCTTATGTGATGTGGTAAATCTAGATGTTTGTGATGTACTCTTTGGTCAACCATTCATGTATGATAGACATGGAATCTGTGAATCAAGAATTTGAAGGATCACTCCCACTCTCGAAACATGGCACTACAGGGTACCAGAGGTACCACCTTCTACATCTCTCTCTCTGATTAGTGCCAAGAAATTTGTTCTCATGGTGGTCAAGCCACAAGAATCCAAAAGGGCTGATGTTGCAGCCTTGACTACAAAAATACATAATAGAAGAAAATAGATATAAAGATAAATAATTTCATGGCCTTCCATCCATAGACTGATGGTTAGATAGAAATGGTGAACAATCAGGACCTACACAGTTTCATAAAGCACAGTTCATTCCAAATATGCATCAGGAATCAAATCAAAATACAACTGCCATACTTGATGATAACTTTTGATGCAAATGGGACCATTACTTCTCAAAGATGGAGGAATTATCTGGTCAACAATTCAAGTGACAATTCGGGTGACGGGTCCACCCCAATTGATGATGAAACTTCTGAGAGAAATAACTTTTGCACTATAGCTCTAATTGACTCACCATTTGAACCGTTGGAAAGCTAAGAATGAGGAGAATGTGGTGAGATGGCATGGAGATCTTATAAGTGTTTTTTACCCCCTAAAACCTAATGTAATTTCCACAAATTTTTATTTTAGTAGTGTAATCTAAAAATAGTAATTCCTCAAATTTTGTATTGTTGTAAATCATGGAAGTTGAACCACTTAATCTCCCTCGAGATTGGTGACCTTCCACATCCTCTTCCCACCTTCAAAACATGTATAATTGAAGATGTATCCTGAAATGGAAAGGACACATCTCTTCTCAGAGATAGGCATATGTTTGGGTCTACAAATTTAGTGAATAAAACATCTCTTCTTAGAGATAGCATATTTTTTTATTATGTTGTTCATATTTCTTGAATTATCTTTCAACCAAATATTTTGAGATTTGGATCAGTTGTTCACATGTGTGAACTTGATGGAGACACACATGAAATGTTTTTAAATACTTATAAGGATATTCTGAATTGATCTCATGCTTAAATGAGTTTATTTTTATAATAAATAATGTCCAAAATTGATCTAGTGGGAATTTAAGTCTCTTTTTGACCCCTCAAGATCTTAGTGATTGTTCATAGAGTTAGGGGATTCAATATTAAAACCAATTCCAAGTAATTGAATACCACTTGGACCCCTATATTTAGTCAAGATCTTAGCCTCCAACTTAACCTCTATGGTCTATACCATTCACATGAAAATAGCCCTTATGATCTTGAAAAGAGATCGATAGGAGAGAGGATCTATATTTTGTCTTCTTGAGACTTGTGTAAGCTTCCCAAAGGTGAAAATAACTTTTGGGAGATAGAGAGACATTTTGAAACCATTTTTATTTGAAATTGGACTCTTAAAGTCTGTATAAGTGCTTTAAACTACTTTTTTATAGTTGAAACTAAAGTAACTGACCATGACCTATCATGAAAACTAATACTTTTACTTTATCCTAACAATATTCACATTATAACTCATCTTAAAATATTTTTATTTTGAAAAATTCCATACAAATTCTTGATTTAGCCTTAAAAGTGTCTTAAATGACTTTAGAGTGCATGAAAAGCATGGTGGAAGACTAATTCATGGTTAGATGACTTAAAGAGACTGGGAAAGCCATATTATACTTTAAATTATCTCTTCACCATTGTCTTTAATTCTCCATACAAGAAAATTACCCTTAAAAGTCTTGATTTTCCACAATTGAAACCTAGGTTTTTTTTAAAACATTAAAAATTTATAAAATACCTTAATTTCATTAAACAAGATTAACATGATTTAAATCAAGTGATAAAGTGAAATGACTTAACATAAAATACTATTTACCCTCTTGACACATCATGACATACTCCTAAGACCCACTAGACTGACTTTGAAGGCATTGGAATGCTTGATGAAAGACACTACCTTAATCAATGCTAACAAGGATAGCAAAGACCTTTTGATGATCACAAAGGGCATGACAAAAATATGAGTAAGGTTTTAGAATCACGACATGAAAAGTTTAAAATTATAGGGGTGATAGTTCGACAGATGAGGTCAAACTTGTCAACAACAACTTCAATTATAAAAATGGAAAATCTAAAATTTTCATATAACTACCATGTCTACAAGAGATGGAGAATAAGAAATAAATAAGATGGAAAATATTTAATAAAAAAAATTATTATCACGGGAGGGGATGGAAAGATAAAAAATAGGGTATTTCCAATACAAAATCATGGTCTTTACCAAAAAAATACACTTAAATTTGGTTGGCAAGACTAAGAGTTTTCAACATCAATGGTCCTAAAAAACCCTTCCTAGTAATGTAAGCTTGGGTTAACTAGTGAATTATGAATATAACCCCATAAAGGATAATGTACATTAAAAATAAAATTATCTTACCATTTCATATTATGTTTCCCACTCCTTATTATCCATTTCAAAACCATTGGTATATGGTGAAGCTTAGGTACTTGTATGAGAAATTAGGTGGTGCTAGAATGTAAGAAGATAGAGAAGAATGAAATGAGACCTCCTACCCTAGTATACTATCCTATCACACCTTAATAGACCTCAAATCTATCATGAGGCCAAATTTTGAGTTTGAGATTCAACTATAATAGGATATGTGCTAAATAAATATCATGTATTCTAGTGTGATCTGACTTTGAAGTTTTGATTTTCCTTTTAACATTGACTTTTCTTATGATATGGATTTTAACCCTTTTGGCTTGTTCTATTTTATTTCTCTATATGGATTTGGAAAAACCAAATATGGCTAATAAATATTACTATCAAAATAAATCTTATGCATATCCACTCTAAAAGATAACCTGAAGGCCATGGTACCTAAAATACTCCTAGACTTGTACCTTAAAAAAGAGTGCAATCTTGAAACCAACCTTGGTAACCCAAAAGGAAAGTGAAAAATTAGGAATCATTGAAATGATCCTAAAAGAATGATTGGGTTTCCCCAATTAGTTTTTTTTTAGGGAGGATGGTACAAGGATAGTTAGATATGAATCGTCATTATAAGAGAAGTTAAAAGGAAGATAGTTTGTTATAGATTTACCACAAGAGAGTATGACTAACTTCAAGTGAGAAAAATATAACTCTCAACCATTGCCTTATATTGATAAATATAAATCTAGTTATGGTTGGGATTAAAATTAATATATGTAGTAAAGTGAAATGTGTTTATGAGGAGGGCCTAGTTGATTTCCCAGTTCTTATTATGCAACTCACAAATTGAAAAGCCAAGAGGCATAAGTAAGATATAAGTATGAAGTATAGAAATGATAGAAAGTGACCCAAATGGTGTATATAGTGAAATTAATGGTTGAATGTAAAAAGGATGGGAATTTGTGAGGAAGGTCTAGTTCTATTCCCTATGTGTTACAATACAAACACAAACTGAAAACCAAGAGCAAGAGGTGTAAAAAAATGAAAAATACTTAAGAACTAAAGATAGTTACTAGGATTAGTGTGAAAGAGACCTGAAGGTGTGTAAATATATAATGTTAAACTAAAATATAAGAGAGTTAAAGTAAAACTTTCAATAAATTTTAGCTCAATAGAATATATAAAACTAACTATAATCATGAAAATAAAATGTACAAGAAATGGAAAAGCATACATGTAATGAAACATGGAAGCATATAATTTAACTAAAATATTTTTTTAAACATTGAGCATTAGTCAGTTCTTTAAAAGTATGTCCATTTATTTTAAATCTATAAGTTTTAGGTCCAAGGATGTTGACTAGGTAAGAACTTCACCACTTTTGGGTGTACTTTCCTTATTTGTTATTGGTGTAATCCAATTTTAACACCAGCTTTCCAAAATAAAAAATATGAACTTTGACTTTCTTTTTATGTTGTTTAGCTATGTGGTTTTTATACTAATAACTATGATATAATTCACTCATGCATCTCTCATAAATGATCTATAAATCATTAAGGCTTCATTCATGAAGCTTTTCATCATGAATGATGTCATGAAGATAGATGTGCAAAGAGTGTAACTCTATTTCTAATGGTAAGGCAAATTTTGAGCCATACACTAAGGAGATTAGAGTTTCCCAAATGGAATTAAAAATGCTAGTATGATAAGCCCAAAGTGCAGGTTAAGTTTGAATTGCAAATCCAAGCAAGAATTCATAATATTTTTTTTCAATATTTTATTAAGAATATTTTTTGGTTACTTCTACTTGGCCATTGTACTGTGGGTGATAGGGTGTCAAAAATTTGTGTGTATCTTTTGTATTTCTTTTTAAAATTCCCACCATTCTCAGATATGATGTGTGATGAATTCTATAATGACATAATTTTTGATTGAGGATTAATTTTTATATAGTTAAAATATCTTATACCCACTTGGTAAAGTGTTATTTGGCAGTGATGATGAATACATGACCATATCATGACCAAGGTAAGTTTACATTGAAATATACTCCCTACATATAGAATGGATAAAAGTATTCAAGAGTATAAAGCTCATCTAGAAGAGAATGGATTAGATCATCATGTAGTTGTAAAGGATTACACTTCTTTGTGAATGTGATGGCATCTTTTTTGAGAGTTTGTCGTTAACCTTAAAATGGATCTAGATTGGGTTTATTTACATTATTAAAGGGGTATATAAAAATGAAATGGTATAAGGGTGATAATCAAATATATATCATGTTAATTAGATGCTAAACTCAAATATAAGCATACACTAAATTTATTATGTTAATATAGTCTAAATATGAAAAGTACAACCATGCTAAATATAGAAATGACAAAGTAGTGAATCACTTAGCTTGTTTTAATGTTAATGCAATTTTGGATCTAGAATAGGTTGAAAGCAAGTGGGACAAAGATTTTGGAATAATTATCAAATTTTGGGTTTGAAATGTTTGGTTCTCTAGAAAGTAACATCAACTTGGGATGTTTACATCAACACTACTATCAAGGTTCGACACTAATGACATGTATGTAATATCTTTTTTAAAAAGAGGCAATTGCCTAGATGTTTTTAGATTTTTATTTACCTTCATTTTGGTGCATTCAAATCTAGGTCATAGATAGTCACTCCCTATAAAATGGAAAAACATTAGTTTTCCATATTCAATGTGATCATGGGGTGAAATGGGTTAGTGGACACACAATGTTGAGCTGACCCCAATGACCATGCTGTTAAAGGATGTTTCCTATATAGCTAATATTATAGAAAAGAGACTCATACTATTATCATTCTCCCCTACATGTTGTCTTATGTTTGAATCATAAAAATATATGCAAATCAATTACAATAGTGACATAGCTTCTAAATTGGCAAATCAAGGTCTTGGGCTACTCCATTAGTACTTCACACCTATAGATGTGTTGTATCTATAACTAGTATGGAAATAGGGAAGATTTTTTCAATTGAATTATTGATAGAGTACTTTTGATAATTACTTGGTCTCTTTGGTATTTTTTTAGGTGTGGAATTAATGAGGGTTGATCTTATGTTAGGATAAGACAATAATATTGATGTTATTGTCTACCTAGATATTAGTGTCCAGGGAGCAAGAGAGAATGTATAGGTTCAAAAATTGTAAATATGGAAGATAAATCAATTTTAAGCATTATGGGAAAGATATAAGACTTGTTTCATCGACATAAGGCTGGTTGAACTACGAGATATAGGACAAGGGACATAAATATATAAAAAATGTGAGACTTATGGAAGTGAAAAAGGTAAAGAACTAAGAGAAACAACTAAGGTCTTATTTTTTCAAGTGTATAAGACTAAGGTGCTATGTAATCATAAAATATCATCTACATTTTCTCCCCCTTTAAACTAGTAATGACATTGCTAGTTTAAGGAAAGGAATGTGTACTTGGGTTTGTATGCATACCTTATCTTTTGTGTGTTCCCAACTTGACTGATTTTTTAGTGACCAAATTGTAACCAAGATCATTATATAATATAAAATTAATGTATAAAAGATAAATTAAAGATTATCTATAAATCAATGCTATTGCACAAAATATAAATCACACTTACCCTTCCACTTGTTAGTATATTTAGACAATCAAGGTCATGACCAAGATGGATCCATTAGACCTAACTAAGGGGTCCCTTACCACAACAATATCACTAGAGAGGGTTATAAATAATTTAATCAAGAAAAACCATGTGATAATGCTATCTAGGTCCTATGTTTTTCTTACTCACAAAACAAATGAAAAAGTATAGTAAAATATAACCTAATGCTTACCAAAGCATGTGGCATAAAATGGGGTCAATAAACATAAAAGTAAACATGCATAGAATAATTTTAATTAAGTCGATATATATATATATATATATATATATATATATATATATATATATATATATATATATATATATATAACCCTAATCCATGAAAAGAGAAATATATTTAAAATCCATTACTTATGTTACTTCTATCTACTAAAATAAAGGAGTAAGAGTTAGAGATACTTACCTTGAAGATGAACCTAAGAAGACTCAATCTCTCCCTTGGAAACAAGTTATTATGGTTTTTAGGGATCACTAAGATAGACCAAAACATCTAATACTTTTCCAAAAGATAATATTCTTATCCAAACCAAAGCATCCAATACTTTTCCATAAGACAAGATTCTTCTCAAAGTGTAAACCCTAAGCAATGATTGTTTGAGTAGAATGTGGAAGAGAAGATTGTAAAAAAGCAAAAATGAATGATTAACTCTATATATCTCCATGAAATGGTGAAAATGATGTGTATATATATTTGATATAACTCTAAACCCTTCCAAAATTTTAGGTGATGGAGTCATCTTAATCAAACCTCTATCATTAATTAATAAAATTAAGTCTAGGGTTGGGTCATCCAAGCCTAACCTAGTCTTGTAATGTACTCATATATTTTAAGTATAGGTTTGGCCCAAGATAAATTTATTTGGTAAATAAATGTCTAAAATATTTTTTGGCTTAGGTCAAGGTTATTTATGATAGTGAATTGATTGGAGGAATATGTAAGGTAGGTGTCAAATCTTAGGGAAGTGTATTGGATAGGTTTGTGTTGGTTTTAAGTGGTGGTATAGCATACAATAATCTTGTGAAGCACCAATGGTATTCCCACCCCTTTCTTAGTGTACTCTTTAAGGCATGCACTCAGAGAGATTGATGCTTGATGAGTTCTTATAAGAGATAAATCATCAATAATTGATAAAGATTAAAAATATTGTGTATACATATACCTCACTCGAAGCTCATCATATATCACATAGATGTAATGAGAGATGGTACTTCAAGAAAAGAACATACCAACGTACAACATTGAAGCTAAATAAATTACAGTATTTTAAATCATAATATAATTGAAATTAAATGGTGGAAAGGAGATAACTGAAATAAAATTAATGTATGCATAAATTGACTTACCTTTATCATTGGATGGTTGTCTATTATGTTTGTAGTTTTTATCATGGAGGGTACAAAGACTATTTGGAAAAACCCAAGGATACAAAATTAAAGAACAAAAATAAACAAACACAGGAAAGACAAGATAACTAAAATGTGTAGGCATGATGTACTTGTAAATTTGGTAAGCTAGGGTGATAAATGCTAAGTTAGGACCAAATGACAAAGCTAAAAATTTAGAGTAAATCAGGTAACCGAAAAGCCAAGGATATTAAATTACTAAAAAGCTCAAACAAGTATACCTTAATTAAGAAAGGTAAAAAAACCAATTCAAACTAAAGATATAATAAAAATAAAAATCTAACATCAATGTGAAAGTAATAACAATCCTTACTTAAACAAAGATGGACAAAAAATGGTAAAATAACATTGATAAGTGAGCAATAACAATCCTTACCCAATCATCTATGGAAAAAATACATAAAAGGAGAAAACAACATTGGTGAGTGAGAAGTAACAATCCAAACTCACTCAACAATGAAAAAAGTAATGAAATTTAGAAATGGATGCAGTTGTCCAAAAAAAAGGATAGAAATATATAAACAAATGCAGTTGTCTAGAAAAATGAGATGATAACAAAAAAGTTTTGAAATAAAACAAATGCAATTATAGAAATGTAAAGTAATGGTATAAAGAAGATAATCCATAGCCACTCAAGCATATTATTTTGTTCTAAAGATAGATAAAACTAAAATAAAGTAATGGTAGCATGTTTAAAATGTGAAGAAGAGGGAATATAAAAGTGGGAAAATAGATTTTGGAATCAAACTTGCCTATCAAGAGGTAAAATGAAATGGGTGGTGGAGTAAATTAAGGATAAAATAAGGTAGATAAACTCTTTATCAAAGTCAAGACACTAAAATTAGGTTTGTCAAAACAAGAGGACTTTTGACATTAAGGACTCTAGAGAAATTTTACTAACCACACAAATTGTAGGCCATCAAATGAAGTATGAATATCATCCCATGAAATCTATATGCATGAAAGTTAAAATATACCTACCTTCCCACAACATGTTACCCATTCCTAGGGACCCCTTATAGAGTCATTGGTAAACTATGATGATTGGGTATTTGCATGAGAAAGGTAGGTAGCACAATAAATTATTTTAAATTCTCTTACCCAATCTACTTGCCTACTACACCCCAATGGACCTTAGATTTATCATGAGGTCAAATGTGGAGTTTGAGATTCTATGGGAGATAAGAGATGTGCTATAAATCATGTCTTTTGTGTGATGTTGATTTCTTGATTTTTAAAATGAAATTTTATCATTACTTTTTTGTTTTAAATGATTTAACTTTTAAATTTTGATGGTTTTTTTATTCCCCCTCCATACGGATTTGGAGAACCAAACATGGATGTTGTTATCACCCAAATTTTCACCTTTGAAGGATTATTAAAACCTTCCAAATTTGGGGTAACATGAAGACAATCCTAGGTTGTGGGTGACCTTTAAATGGATTGAATCTCTAGGTTAAGGGATAACTCCCCTTGATGTATCACTTAGACTCATTATAATCTATCAAATTGTTGGTAAAAGAGAGAGAAACATACTATAATGGAGGTGATGCACTAAAAAGTTTGACCACTACTAACCAGATGCATACACACATCAACTGTTATGTATCTAAGTCGTATTAGAGCTTCAATTTGGGTAATTTGTGTGGAGAAAAACCCTATTTTTTAGAACCATCAATATCTTGTAATCCATTATGAATTTTTGTACAATTTTTTTATTGGATATTAATAATATTTCAAGGAAGTCATAGTAAAATAATTGAGCCTTTTTTATCATTTTTGAGGGAGTTATTCATATTTTAGGCTTTTTACTCATTTCATAATATCTTCCGAAATATATGGAGGTTTTTGGTGAAATTTTTATTGATGATGTAAAATAATACAATAAAGCTATAGAAAAAAATTCATATTTTTTTGATATTTTTGGAGTTAGTTATGACAATTTTATGGTTTTTAATATATTCACTCTATAGACCAAAATTTGTGGAATTTTTTCACAAAATTTTTATTGGAGTTTCAGTATCATAAGATGAAGATACAGTAAAAAATTTAGACTATTTTGATTATTTTTTAATTATTTATTGACATTTTATAGTTTTGTGAACCCTAATTTTTTTTGTGGATCATGAAGTTGCAAGTATTTTCAGGGGAGGATGATATTGATGCTAGAGAATGGTGGCTAATTTTTAAGGAGAACAATATTAAAACATTTTTTTGGAAAACACAATTATCTCTTTCTTTATCTAGGCTTGTACAACATTGGTTTAATCAGTTAAGCTTCACACAAAATTATTCTTAATGGGAAAAAATGGAATAGGTCTTCCTAGATCAATGGGATATAAAATAAAAAGAGGATGAAGAAGAAGAATAAAATAATGATGGTAATGAAGAAGAGAATGAAGATGTTGAAGAAGAAAAATTAGTGAAAGAAAATAATGCATTCAAAATAAGAAGGTTGTTATGTCCATAAACCCTACTAGTAAATATAACTTCATCAACATGAATGTGGCTAAGCATCTACACATTTAAGCAAAGAATATCAAGGAGGTTCAAGTAGATGGTAATAATATTCGAGTGTTTGAATATTTAAAACTTATTATGAAAAATATGTTTTGCATTTAGATTTTTATGCTTTGGATATGGATGATGTGGATATGGTTCTTGGATATCCATGGTTAGAGACTTTGGGAATAATCAATATTAATGCTCATAAGAAGTTCATGAATTTTTGGTATAGGAAAAATAAGGTCACTTTATAAGATATCAAAGTGGGAAAGGTACCAATAATAGTCAAGATAGATCATGAGGATGAGATTTAAATAGGTGATGAAGAGTATGTGAAAAATTTATATGAAGACATAAATGAATAAATAATACAATCATAGTAAAACACTTAATCTACTCAAGAGACAAAGGAACCACCAAAGCAAAAGGTGGAAGAGGTAGAAGAAAAGGTTGATAAGGTCAAAATATCAAAAAAATTGAGGTATATAAACACCCACATCATTATGAGAGGAAATAATCATGGATCTATGTGAGGGAGTGTCATAATAACAAGCACTTTGGATATATAAGAAATAAGAGTTCCAATAACTATGGCTATGCATGGAAGCCAAAGAATACCTACTATGGTCATGGATTGAATCAGAGTAGTGCAATGGAATATGGTACATGGAATCACAAGAGGAATAATTATGCATGGACACCAAAGTAGTACAATTATGATCATGAATGGAATCATAGGAGCACAATAGAATTTGGAAACAAGCTTAGAGAGCTATCACCTACCAGGATCACATATGGATAGCTCGATGATCAAGATTGGAGACAAGTGTGCATTGATTTAAATCATACTCATTATTTGGTTTCTTCCTATGTTTCAGGGATGAAACATGTCAAGGAGGGAAGTAATGTTATGTATCTAGGGATATGATATATTAATGTATATGGGTTGATGGAGATGTTGGCATGTGGTACACATCTCTTAGTTATATGGGTCTAATATATTTTGATAATAGAGTAACTTGTAGAATGAGTGCATTGGGTAATGGTCAACTTATATTAGGATTAGAAAGTTACTCATCCATTATAAGTTTATATAAAGGAGATGATTATCATTGTAAAGGTATCAAGTAAGAATTGAGTCTTATATTGTAAGAGTATATTACAGGTTATCCCCTCTAAGAGACATTGTGGAGTTATTCCTTCCTAAAGGATTATTGTATGGTGTTATCCTACCTTAAAGGTATTCTATTTTTGCATATATTGAGAATTTGGGCATCTTGGCCCACCAATATCTATTGTGTTGTGTTGATCTACATTATATTATAAATATTTTTCAATTATTATAAGTGTGGATCATAACATCAACCATGAGACTAACCTAAAACAAATACTACTCCTAATCTACCTCTCTACATCAGCACTTCACATGAAGGTTATGAAAGATGCTTGGGATAGGAGGACTAATCAAGAGGTCATAGAATGACACTAATGAATAGACAACTCACTAAAACTTTCATAATTTACTTAGACACTTCACAAGACCTGTAAATAAGCTTTCAAATACAATATGAATGTTATAAAAAGACAATATGCCAAGGAAGCTAAGCTAATCACTTGACAAGATCAACTAGTCATGCACACACATTGAAACTAGTCAAAGAAGGAGGTAAAACCAGAATTTTATTATTGATTAAAGGCTTGAAAATGGGCAAGGATTCTCCAACATAGGTGGAGGATGAATACATAACCTATCAAATCTAAATTTATAGAGAAATGAGAGAGAAGAGAGAAGGGCGTAGGAGAGAGAGGTGACAAGTGTCTAGTAAGAGATTTATAATCAAGGAGTTATAAAATATTCCAATCAGGTTTCCAAAAAATGTGTTGCTCTCCTGAAGATGTTTTCCTCTTCCAAGTGGAATAGGAGTTTCAAACTTGCTTGACACCTTAATATTGTTCTTTAAAACTTCCCCTTCTCTTAGATTGTGAGGTGACAAATGGAACCCTTCATAATAAATTCATCTTGAGACACATTTTTCCCCTATTCTTGACACTTTTCAATTGTTAATAAACTTTTAAAAATAACATTGCAATGATGATTACACCTTTTAAGTGTTTTGAAGCCCACTTGGCCTTACTATGCCTATCCTTGCTTGCAAGTGTCAATTCTTGATTTCACCCTTACCAATGTAATATCTCTCTATTTATGGAATATTTATATCATATAATACCTAAAACAACCCCTATGATATAACTAACCTCAAAATCTCTCCAAGACTTCATCTCGTACCTAAAGCTCTCACTAGCACTCAATTCCTTGTAAGCCTAAAAACATGTAAACCTCCTTGTGTATAAATATATATATATATATATATATATATATATATATATATATATATATATATATATATATATTATAATGTGTAAATAAATATATTTTTGATTACCTAATATCCCCTTATATCTCCATTCCAAATTTCATGACCTAAAAGTGAGTGGAAGTATAATTTTTCACCGAATCTCTCTCCCCAATTAGGCCTCCATGCCTAAAAATTGAGTTTTGGTCCAAATTAACTCCTACACATGTGAAACTTAGTAAGTGTTTTTGATTCAATTTATCCATCCCTTGACCATGATCCATGCCAAATTTAAATTTCTGATACTTTGTATGGATGGGTAAACCATGTAAAGGCCAAAACCCTAGTTTATGCACTTGAATAAGCTTGAAAGGTTGTTTAAGTGGTTTGGAAAAATATTTATAGGTTATAATGCCTTAAAATTATATTTTTAGGCCTAATAAAACTCAATACACTAAATAAATGCCTCTTTAATTACTCCATAAGCTTGAAATAGGCTTTTTGACTAGCAAAATGATGCATTTCTCACCTTCTTGGCTAATCTTAATGAATTAGATGGATCATATATCATATTTAGAATCATGAAAAAAAATTTAAATGATAATGTGGCCTATAATAATGATTTTTACACCATTCATCTTTTCAAGGAAGATCTGAGCAAAAGTTGGTGTCTTTCGGGTTGGCAGACTATGTTTGATGAGGTCTAGAAGAGAATTCAATACTGAAAGTGCAATTTTGGAGTTTGGTTTTGCTTTAAAAACACCTTATGGGGTTTTTATAGTCCATATTAATCTATCCCAATGGTACTATTATTATATTTCTTCTCTAGACCTGTCATAACCACCATCAACTTGAGCTAGGGTTCTTTAGCAAAACAACACCAAAGACCCTAGTGATTGTATTTAAGACATTTTCTCTTTATTAAAGGGTTTTAAATTAATGTAATGTTTAATTGAAGCTATAAACACCTTATTATGGTATATATGTCTTTATCACCATCAATCAATCAAATTTTCATCACGAAACATACACATAGGTCTATGTGTTTGGTTTTGAGTTTAACAGACCTAAATAAGCCTATCAACTTTGCCACTATTTTCATTGACCCTAGAGATCATTTAGATTCATTATATCAATATAATTTTAATTTAATATGTTTTTATTCTCCCTAAATATCTCTTCTCTCTCAAACTAAATACGCATCTCTCACTTGACTATACATGCATGTAGAGGCACTTAGTTGTGTAACTCCAGGTTTCAATTTGATTTTGTTTGAATCACTTTCATTGATAATTTATTTAGATTTATTTTACCTCCAATTAATATTTACACCTTTTTTTATTCACCTAACTCCAACTCTATTATTATGCATCTAGATCCTTCCTCAAGTTTAAAGACTAGTCATGAGTTACTTAAAGAGATCTATAGGTAGTCATTAGATTCTTGATTGCATTTTGGAATTTGGAGACTCCTATATAAGTCACTGAATAACTCAATGACCTTTTCTATTGTATTTATAATTTAGTGTCTTTTGTTGAAACTTCTCAACTTATCTAAAACCTCATATCTTCACAAGCATACCTCTTTCATCCTCGTGTATGATACATAGATGTAGGTGATGATTGAGAGTATTTTGAGTGTTGAACCTTGAAACCTACCCTTTTGAACTAAATTATTGGCACTTTTATAGTGATTAGACTTCATTTAAATATTTTTCATATTCAACCTAGTTATTTTTAGGCTTGTTAGCACTTTCTATTTCCTCAAGCATACATGTTCTGCCTATATTATGCTTGTAGGTCTATTTGAGTTCTTTATTTATTCAATGCACTTGATCATCTAATGTTGATTGTGGGAGTTAGACTACAGCTAAATGTATCTCTATATCTCC
The DNA here is from genome assembly GCA_037957365.1 of Torreya grandis. Lineage (NCBI taxonomy): Eukaryota > Viridiplantae > Streptophyta > Pinopsida > Cupressales > Taxaceae > Torreya > Torreya grandis. The sequence goes on from JARHVA010004944.1 coordinate 269,624, forward strand.
TTCATCACACATGTACATTTTTAAATTTTCTTCATGCTAACTCAAAACCTCAAACTATTCAAGTCTTACTATCTACCTGTAGGTGGTTATTGTGTGTCTTGACCTTGAGCCTTAATACCACACCTTCTCCACTAACCTTGAACTATACCAAGTGTGAAAAAACTATATTTACCTCATTTTTTAGACCTTCAAAACCACTTTTTGATTTAAATTTCAATACATATCTTATGAAATATAGACCTAAAAGTATACAAACCTGTAGGTCTACATTTTTCATGTTTTAATAATTTATATGGTGTAAGATTGATCTCTTGAGATTGATATTATTTCCTATTTTCCTCCTTACCTCTCTCATTAGGTTAATATATCCATCTGAATTTTAAAATGCAATACAAACCCTTAGAAAACCTTCTTTATAGGTAGTATCAAACATAGTATTCAAGTTGAGGACATGAATGTCATTTGGAAGATTGGTATAGAATAAAAATTTATATTAGGTATATTTGTATGAGATGATAAAATAGTATAAAAAATTCAACCATCCCTTATATACATTGAACCTTGCATAACCTTTCAAGACTTCAAGTGCAAAACCTACAAATTATGCAAAAGTGGAGGTTTCTTATCTTCTTAGGCTCACATGTGCCAATTAATTCTTGGATAACCATGAATGAGCTTTTTTATACCATATTTAAACCTTTCCTATTTATCTCATGCATCCAACTAGTCTGAAACTATCATTTCAAGGAGAAAAAAATGAGCCTATAGGGTTTGTAGGTAGTTTTAGACCACCATAGAGTCCTAGTGATTGTTCATAAAATAGGGGCCACCAATATGATGAATATTTACATGGATTTAAATCTTATTATGACCCCCTCCTCTATCAATAATATCATACCATTACTCTCTCTCCTTTGTCCATATTGAGCATATGAAGTTGACCCTTAATAGCTTTCCATAGGAGCGATGAAGGAAAGGAATCAAATTTTACATCTCTAAGACCTGTACCTATAAAATAAGCATGGATTTGACATGTATAATTTTAAGAGGCACATTTGAAACATTTTTACCTATAAGTGAATCTCTCAAGTTTATACAAGTGCATAAAACTACCCATTTTGGAGGTTAGACCTAACAAACTGATATATTATGACATACCTAACATATGTGTTAGTTAGATAACTTTTAAAATAACCTTTTCAAGTGTATTTTATGGATAATTCACCTTTTTCAGATTTTTCATATGTTGGATTTGATCAAAATCACTTTTCTTTGCAAAAAAATTTACCTTAAAGTTTGAAAATAACCTTAAACTCTCTAAACGTATGTAACATGTTTATAAAAGGTGATAAATGCATGAGATGACTTTTGGGAACACCTAATAACCTATGAAACCTTTTTATCAAGCTTATTTACACCATAACATGCATGGACTAGTATAATATAAGGATAAAACATTACCTTAATCTTATCAAATAAACCAATTTTTTCTAACAAGACTTCAAGAAGACCATTTTAAGACTATTAAGGCATGGAAAGGACTAATAATAAGGTATGTAAGCATTACAAGTAATTTTCAAACTATAGGGGTTGATATTTTGACCTTGGTGGTCAAAATTGGTCAATAGGTGCTAAGAATGACTATCATTTGAAAACTTTGGACTTGGTTTCTAATAAAGAGAACTTAGAGAGCATGGTTTCTAAAAGTTTTATTTATTCATGTGAAATAAAAGTTGTCTTAAATTTGACCTTGTTTTATCCAAATTTGAATGAAAGGAAAGGAAATCAAGGGAAAAATGAACATGAAACAATTTGAATTACTTCAAATCATAAAAAATGTGATAATGTGAATTTGGATACATGACAGGTAAGTATGATTCCTTATCATAATAATGTATGTAAGTGTAGGTAAACATTATATCATAGGTTTTTGTGCAAGTTTTATCTACAAAAGAAATAAAAACTAAAGCTGAGAATCTAGGATCACAAACTTGTAACCTTATCTTAACATTTTAGAAACGGAACAATTGGTTTAGTAAAGGTATTTTGAAATAATATGGTGATTTTATGAGGATAACCTGGTCCTATCCATGGTCCTACTCTACAAATCATAAAAGATAAACCCAAGTGGGTGCAAAAAAAAGGCAAAAAATGTATTTGTGAGGAAAGCCTAGTCTTATCCATGGTCTTACACTGCAACTCACAAAAGAGAAACCCAAGTGGGTGAATAAAGTATTGGAAAATAAAAAACATGATATGAAAAATCAATGTATGAAAATAAAAGGTAATCATGAGGAAAATTGGGTCCTATCCGCAGTATTACAATGCAACTCATGAAATAAAGAAACCAAAGGACCAAGGGAAGGAACTAAGGTTTGTGTAAAAATAGATTATTACAGAGGGTGATATCCTTGTAAAAATCCTTCAAGAAGTGTTAGTAAGATGGTATATAAAAGTATGATAAGAAGTTAAATATTTAAGAAAAGTATTTATTCAAAAATTGTGCAATAATGGGTTCTTTAAAAACATGGCCTTCATTATTTTTTAGGATATAGGTGCGAGGACCTTTAATTAAATAAGGTCCCCACCATTTTTGGGTGTATTTGCTTTCTTTATCATGGGTGTATTCTAACTTAAGTACTAGATCATGAACATTAAAAGTACAAACTTTAACCTTTATATTATGTTGTTTGGTGATGTGAGCCTTGTCTTGGTGGTTATGTTGAAGAGCATCTAGACAATGTTCATCAAGAAGATCGAAGGAATGAGTCAATCTTCACATAATTATTCATTTTGAATGATACCGTGAAGATATATAGATGAGGGGATTTCAACTTATAATGATAAGAGAGACTTAGAATCATAGACTAGTGAGAATAATGTTACCCAAGTGGTAGTACGTATGTTAGTATGATAGGCCTAAAGTGTGGGATATAAGTGAAGATGCCAATTAGTGTGTGTTTCAATGATGCACTTTTGTAGATTTTTATTAAGAGTTTTGTTATTTGTCTCATCTTGGCCATTACATTATGAATGGTAAGGTGTGGAAATTTTGTGGGATATTTTAAATTTAGCACATAATTGTCTCATGTCCTTATTTTTTAAATTCTCACCATTATCAAAAATGATAGTATGGGTAACTCCAAAGGAAAAAATTATTTGGTTAAGGATAAATTTAAAAATAGTTGTTCCTATTACATTGACAAGAGGCATGAATCTACCCATTTAATAAAATATTCAGTAGCAATAATGATAAAAATATGAGCATCTTGTGTTCAAGTTAATTTTCCAATGAGATATAATCCCCACATGGAAAATAGCCAAGGAAACTCCAAAGTTTGTATCTCAATTGGTGGTGAATGGACTAAATCATCATGAAGTTGGCAAAGATTACACATTTTGACAAAATTGATAGCATCCTTTTCTAAAGTAGGCTAAAAGTATCCCATACATAAGCATTTGCATGTTATAGCACATCCGCTACATTGAACACCATAAATGTCCTCATGTGATTTTTTAAGGAGAGGAGGGACATCTTGTTTCATTACACAATAGATTAGGGTACCTTATACATTATGAAATAAAGGGTGTTGTATTGGAAGACATATTTAAAGGACTATTTACATATTCTAGTCTTTTCATAAGAATCCTTGTCTAGAAGCTAGGTTTAATGTTCAATGAATTGGATGATGTTTTGCACAATAATACTAGGGTCGATACCTGGCATGTCTTCATATGACCAAACAAAATTTTCATGATATTTATCAAATAATATGCTAAAGTTATCATGCTCAGTCAATGTGAGTTATTTAGATAGTGTTATAGGTCAAGGATATGAGGGGATACCAGATTTTATTCTGGTAGTTTCTTTAATGAGCATAGCATTTATGTCTTGAAAATGATATGGATAATTGGGAAGAGAATAAATAGGATTTGTTTTTGGGTTTATGATAGAAATGAATTTATTAAATCAATGAGCTTTTTGTTTGAAATTTCTAAGTTTATGATGTTATTGTGGAAGTTGAGATTCTCTAGCATGGAATAATTCAAGTATAGGTTCATCGCTAGGGATCATGGGTAGGGGTCCATAGTATTCAATTTATACTTCAAGATCAATTATTATATTACCATGGAAATCATATTCATAATGTATCTAGAATACATGTGTTGCCTTAGCATCAAGGGTAATTTTAGGTGTAGGTGAAATTGATGATTAAGGTTGATTCGATTTAATTAGATTGATAGTAGGTGTATCTATCATTGGTAAGAAGGAGAGTTGGTAGAGTGATTGGTTATATATAAGGTATAGAAGGTTTTAGAAGTTCTGAATTTATGACAGGTAAGATTTTTTCAACAACCCAAGGGGTATTGAGAAGTGGAAAATCAATTGGATATACATGACCTTCACGTTCTAACTCACTATCTATGGAAATGACATGAATGTTGTAGTTGAAACCATGCATTTTTGTTAAGGTTTGATTATAATGTTAAACTTCCAAGTCTCATGACTGAGCTTGAGCCATGATATAGTTATAATCATAGGTGTGAGAGATAGTACATGATTGTGTCTCTAGAGGAGCATCAGAATGAGATATACATAGATCACTAAATTTTTGAGATGATACAGTTAATGGGTCTTGAAATAGCTTAGCCACTCCACATTCATTACATGTTAAGTCATATTTTATTTAAGATTATTCATGTGCATTATATTGAGGAGGGAGTTCAGTGATCTCATTGATGAGGGGGATGGTATGAATATGGGGTAACAAGGAAGGAGGGAGCCTGTATCAAATGTAAGGAGGTAACTTAGTAGTATTGAAAGTGTTTTTTAAGTCATTTAGATAATTATCATTAGAATCAATAAGAGTGACCTATAAATATGGATTCATGTTAACCAATTCAGGTAGAGGTGTACTATTAATTCATGAAATGGTTGGAATCTGATACTAAGATTTGGGATTGGGTAGCTAAATACTCCATAGATTAAGATCAGCCTCATGTTGACAATGTTTTTCCATTATTAATAAACTTGATAAATTAGCTTCAAGGAGGTAATAGACATCGTGTGATGCATCCATGGGTGACTTAGGAGTATATTATAGGATAATAGTAAGTCAAGAACTATGATCTCGGTACATATGATTTTGGGTCCAATAATGAGAGGGAGCCAAATACAACCAAGTAGTTTTTTATTTGTCTTGTCAAATCTATAACATGTGAGATGAGTTTGATTGAGATTATCTTTGTTATACCCAAAATATTAAATTATCTAAAGGGATGTAACATTAATTACCAACACTTGATCTACTAATAATTTTGTAATAAGGGTAGTATTAATTGAGATTTTAATGAAGAGAGGTGGGTCATTGGCTCAAAAGAGAATTTCATCATTAATCATATCTTATTCAAATAATTCAATGGAAGGTTTAGAAGAAGGACAAATATTTTTGATAGTGTGTACTTATGTTGGTGAATAGTCTTGATGAGGTTATTCTACTTCAAGGGAAGGAGGTTATTCAATTTCTTGTATTTTTTGCATTAAGAATTTGTGATGATTTATAATTTTAATGAGATTTTGAAGATGAAGAACTAGCACAAGGCTTGCAAGGTAAAATATTTATGGTAGGAAGAGAGGTAGTTTGAGGTTATGATTGTGGAAGTGTTTCTTCATTAGTTTTAAAAAGTATGTTAGTGGTAGTGGCATTTTTGAGAAGTTTTTCTTTGAGTGATGGTTTTTTGGATTTTTAATGGGATATTTATAGGTAGGCTTATATTTATAATTGATTTTAACTACATGCACATATTGATAATTGGTATAGTATTGGTCATAGCAATCTCAATTACATAGATATCCTTGTTTGAATGTTGTGGGTTAGAGGTAGAAAATTATTTTGGGTTGTTAGATGAAGAAGGTTTGAAATCTTATTTCTTTGAGAAGAGTTAACATAATCATGATGATATATTTTAATCATAGAATCATGATTAAATGTATATCCTACCATAAAATAAACAAGAAATTTGGTGAACCCACAACATGATTCATGAGATGATTGACATCGGCATGAAATAAACAAACAAAAATTAGGATCATGCGATGTAGGTGCATTATTAGCATAAGTGAATGGTTTAGAAGGCACTAAATGTTGTTTCATTTTTTGAATAGTTAGGGGTGCATGGGTAGCTTGGGGATTATCCATTTTGTCTAATATTGGTTTTGTTTGAGGAGGATTTCCAGTGATTACATTGGTCGAGTTTTGGAAAGATCCCTTGATTGTTTTATTGTTGGGTTCAAATTGTTTCTTAATAAAGTCTTTCCACTTATCCAATCAATGGCATCATTTAGATATTGGGGATCAAAATTTCAAACCTCATATTGAAGGGAATGTGTTAATTTATTTATGAAGAGTTTGAAAATTTTATCATTGGTCATGTTATGATTGGATTTATGGGCCAAAGATTTCCAATGTTTGATGAAATCATGAGCTGATTTAGAGGGGGATTATTTACAATTAATAAATGGCTAAGACATTTTTTAAGAAGATTATTGTGTTGAAATTCTTTAACTAAAGGATTGATTAAATCCTCAAGTTTCCATATATAATGTTAATGAATTTGGTTATACCATTCTAATACATCACCTATGAATTTTTTTAACTAAATTTTTTGTAGTAGTGAAGGTATTAGTTTAAATCCACTCTTTATAAATAATATTGGATACTTTAAGGAAAGATTTGGGGTATTTAGTCCCATCATATTAATGGTTGGATATATATTACCAATATTAATAAAAATAATTAAAGGGGATAAAGGTTCATTTTGAATGTTTTGAAGCATTTTGTTGTCTATAATAGGTTGGAGAATAATATTTCCTGTGACATCTTTAAGAGGTGGAGGGATGAAATTTTGTTTATTTTTGGGGAGAAACATAGGAGGCTGATTATCCATATTTAAAAAATGATGTTGCATTTTCATCATTTGAGAAGTATTATATGTTTTCATGATGTTCATATGTTAAACTATTTGCGCAATAATTTGAGTAGTGTCAAATAGTGGAGTGGTGTTGAGGGGTGGATTGTTAGTATTGGTAGGAGGAACATTTTGTGAATTGGTATTAGGGGGAGGGTTATTAGATGAGGAATTTCTAGGTGGCAGGTTGTTGGTGTTTATAATGTTTCCTATGGGGTTGTGGGTTGATCTTGTGTCAATTTATCACACAATATAATAAGGTGCCTTAAATAAAGATTTATCTTGAGAAATGTAAAATGGATCTGATCCATCAATGTCATCAATTGGATTAATTTGGACCATATTATATCCCAAAGATGAAGGATGAGCAAAAGTACTCCAAGAGTGAGAATCCTCTTGGATATCAAATGTAAGAAGAAAAGAACATCATGTATATTGTCTAAATGGATTGAGATTGTCCAAAAATATTCTAATAAGACATTTCATGATGCTTAAAGTAAGAATCTAAGATCAAAAAGAAAATGTTAAAAATAGAGACAAAGTTAGTCAAATACCTAACATTATTGGCCAAGAGGTATAGAGTCGAATGGGTTGATAAGGTTTAGAGGAAAGACCAACAAAAAAGTTAAGAAAAATACACAATCAGATAAATTGATTGTGTTATGTGGAAAATAATTTTGACCAACCTACAAGAGACTAGGTCAAATAGGATGATTATGTTATGTGGAAAATAAGTTTGACTAGCCTACAAAATACTAGGTTCGATAGGATGGCTGTGTCTTATATAGATATAGAAATTGTAGGAGACACAATCAAGTAGATTGACTATGTTCTAAGGGTAAGGACAATTTTTGATAATTATGACTATAGATGATCTAGTCTGATTTTATAGAAAATTTGAAATAAACATATAAATAAATGTATCAACCTAGTCAATGCAGTTGTAGCACACAACACAAACCTTGTACCAATGCTAGTTGATACAAGTTCTTTAATAAAACATACAATGATAAGATATAAAGCATAAAGAATATAAATTCTAATCTAAGTGGTCTTTCTTGAATATTTTAAGTTATAATAATTTTTTAAATAAAATGTGATATAGAGTTGGCTATTAGAAAGAACTAGAAAAACAATCTATGGCTAGTTTCAGGTAGTTGAGGATGAAAGGAATCTATATTGATGATGGTATTGGCTTGGTATTAGAGCCTAATCCTCACTTCACAATCCCACAATGATAAAGGTGTCAAGTGATTTTCCAATATATACCATCAACCAATTATTTGTACTTGGCCAAAAAACCAAGTTAGCTTCCCCCTTGGTAATTAAATCCAAGTAGGTAGACCTTGGGTATAAATTGTTTAATATTTTTTTGTGTTATATGATTTAGAAGTATGTGAAAAATAAAAATAGTGTGACTAAATCAATAAATTAAAAACCTCCTATTTATTTTGTTTTTTACTTTAATAAAGTAAGAAATAAAAATGAAAAGTGAATTAATTACTAGAAAGATAGGTTAATTCCTTTATTTTTAAAGAGTACAGAGTTAGTCTAGGTGATACTATATGCAAATAATATAGAAAAGAGATAACAAGTTTGATGTTTTTTGTGGAAACAAAAACCATAAAAACATAGTTGAACAGGTTGACTGAGTCTTTTAGATAGGAAAATTAACTATGAAACTATGTTGATCTAGTCAACCCAATTCATTGTAGGGTTACAATTTTATAGACTGCAAACTATGAAAATCAGGACTGTAAATGAAGAACAAAAATTACTAAGGTAATAATGAACTTGACATTTTTTTAATATGTTAAATTTTTTATTTTTATGATGTGTTGCTCAAATGATGATTTTTTTATTCTACTAACTCTACTCAACTGAGTCGACAAAGTCCACAAACTTGTATGTTGAAAATGACTTGATAACAAAGTTGACTAGGTTGATTGAGTCTATAAATCTGTGGTTAAAAAAAGAGAACTGAGTTAATTTGATTGATCCATTTATATATTATTGGAGAAGATCTGCATAAATAAATACAAAGTTGATTAGAGATAATATGTGTTAAACCTATGCATAGAATGTTAGATTGTATCGATAGGTTCAATCCATTTCTGTAGAAATAAAAATACGTAATAAATGATAATAAATGAATGAGTGAAAAAAAACTTGCAAGGGTTAGTTCACATTAGTTTCACCATAATGTATACAAATAAAATTGAATCTAATCTACAAATCAATCCTATCTCAGAGAGGATAAATCACACTTACCCTTATGTTTGTTGGTACATTTAGACAATTAGGGTCATGACCAAGATGGATCCACTAGACCTAACCAAGGGGCCCCTTACCACAACAATATCACTAGAGAGGATTCAAAATCCTATAATCAAGTATCACCATGCGATAACCCTAGCTAGGTCCTATGTTTTTTTATTCATAAAGTAAATGACAAAGTGAATTAAAATCTAACCTAGTGCTCACCAAAACATGTGGCACAAAATGATGTTAATAAACATAAAAGTAAACATGCATAGAATTAATTTAATTAAGTCATTATAGATATAACCTTAATGTATGGAGAGATAAATACATTCAAAATCCATTTCTTATGCTACTTCTATCTACTAAAATAGAGGAGTAAGAGTTAGAGATACTTACCTTGAAGTTGAACTCATCGAGACTCAATATCTCCCTTAACCAATGGTGTTTTATAAGAGGTTATTGTGGTTTGTAAGGTTCACTAAGATAGGCCAAATCATCCAAGACTTTTCCACAAAATAAGATTGTTATTCAAGTGTAAACCCTAAGTAATGAATCCTCAAGTGGAATGGTGGAAGAACAAATTATAAAAAAACACAAAAGAATGATTAAATTTATATCACTCTATGAAATGGTGAAAGGATGGGTATATATAGTTGGATCTAACCCTAAACCCTTTCTTAGGTTTAGCTGATAGAGTCAGCCTAATCAACTTTATAATATTAATTAATAAAATTAGTTAGATCTTGTTGTTATGATTTTTGAAATGGCAAAAAAAGGGTGAAATTTTCAATTTTTTAAAAAATGGCTAAAATCTTGAATTTCACCCAAAATTGCCAAAATTTTTGAAAAAATTAAAAATTATAATTCATGACTTTTTCATTTTTATTTTGAAGTGTTTTTAAACCTATTGGAGCCAGCTTTGCAAAAAATCACTTACTTTCTCAATAATTTGCCAAAACATTTTCACTTTTTCTAAATTGCAAAAACATATCTTCCTTTTGCACAAGAAGTACAATTTACAAAAATATTTTTGGGTGCAATTTACAAAAATGTTTTTTGGTATAATTTACAAAAATATTTCTAAGTGCAAATTATGATTTGTAAAAACATTTTAAATTTTCCCTTTTTGATTTACCCAAAATCATGATTATTTTAATCATGTAAATTGCAAATTATTTTTGAAGTCGCTTTAATGCAAAATTTCAAATTGTAAATTTATTTATTTGCTTCATGTAAGTTGTCATTGAAAAATTAAAGGTTTCTTCCTTTGCATGCAATATTCATTTTTTTTCCCTCTTTTAGTTGTGTAAATGTGATTTTTTTCTCCAAGTCATGTTGAAAGGAAACTTCCTCCTTCCTACTTTGTATGAAGCTGTTATTCATCCTCTAAATTTGCAAATTGAAATTGTCATCCGATCAAGGCCAAATAATTTATAGAACTTACAAAATATAAAAGATATTTTTTGGGTTTTCTTTTTTCATTTTCTTCTTCATCATGTTGTGCAAATGAAACAAGAAATACAGATGGTGAATTTAATATCACAGAGATAATTTTTCTTTTTGGATTATCACACTAAATTCTCAAATAAGGTTAAATTTTTTTGAAATTTTTTTATTTTCCCAAACCAGATGTTTCAACAATAAGGAGGAGAATTAAAAGAATGAAATTTTATTTGTTTTGTTTCAACCAATTAAGGAGGTCAACTAAATAGATTTTATTTAATTTTCTAAATTATCCAAATCGTATGATGTTTTAGGGAGAAAGGAGAGAATTGGGGCGATTCCATTTCATACAAAGAAAAGTTTCCAATCAACCCTAATATTTTTTATTATTCTATTCTTTTTCTACACAATGCCTAAACTATATGACACTCAACAAAAAAAAGAAAAAAAAGGTAAACAAAATTTTATTTGTTCTAATTAACCAATCAGATCATACGGTACATAGTAGGAAGCCAAGGAAAGAATAAAGAAAATAAATTTTAATTGTTTTGCTCAATTTCCAGATCGACATCAGTAGTAAGGAGGAAGAATTCACAAAAATAAGTAAAAATTTTATTGTTTTACTAGCCAGCGAAATGGAAGTAAAGATTAAAAAAATTCAATGAAAAAGCAATGAATAATGGATGACACCATCCAAGGAGAAGTAAAAGTTTGAAGAAAAATAAAATGTGAAAATTCTCATACAAAGAGAGGCCATACGATACCCTTGGTAAAAAAAAAGAAGTAAATGAGTAGTGGGTAAATAAAAAAAACGTATGAAAGGTTTTAATTTGATGAATGAAATTTGGCTAAAATTTTTGCAGTGAAGGAAAAAATGAAAAATTAAATTTTCCAAGTGGATAGATAATTTGGTGAGTTTAAATATAAAAAGGAAAAGTTAAATTTTCTAGTAAAAGAAATTTTCATGTTTTTTTTTAAAGTCTAATGGAAAATAGATATTTTTTTGGGTGGAAAATGTAAAGGGAAAAATTGATCAAGTGAAGTTTGGGAATATTCATTTTATACATTTCTAATTTTGAGGAAGATATTGAAAAAGTTGATGGGGTTCTTTTGACAAATTTTGATTTTTCTCAAACTGGTAAAAATTTGGAATTGAATTGGTAGTGATAAGTTTTCATCTTTTGGGTTCGTTGCATGGTCATGGATTCTTAGTCATGATTTTATAAAATAAAAAGGAAAATCATTGTAAACAAAGGAATTGCTTGAAAATTAAAGAAGAAATTATTTTTATAATTTCTTCCAATCATTTATGGTGGTTGAATTTTTTTGTGAAAAAGCTACTCAAAGGAATTGTAATAGTAGCATTTAAAAGTAAGAAAATTGGTTAAAGGAAAAATTGAATTCATATTAGGAGCATTAAAATTACATTGGATTAATTTATACAATTGACTTCTAAGGACAACTTCAATTTGTATGTTTATTAGATGGGAAAAGATTAATTATGGACTGGTGTAATTGAAAAACTATGGCCTCATGAAATTTTGGGTTGTGTAATTGATGGATGTAAAAAGAGGAAATTTGCCTTTTGTAGAGGGATTTTGTATACAAAGCATAGTTATGAGAGATCTAGATATTAGCAATGATGTGCTTGGTGATTATATGAAAGATAACTCCATTAATATTTATCCAAGTGATCATCATTAGATAAAAACATCAAAATAAAAATACAAAATTGATAGGGGTGTGGCAATTAGAGGAGATGATTTGAAAAGGTTCCCATCACATTGCTTGATTCTTGATGAAGGAGAATGTATCCCCTAAGGTACTAAGGGGTTGAGACATAATATATGGTTGGGATTTTGATCTATGAACCTCTAAAGAAATGGTCCTATAATGTGGAGATGAGTTTGTAAACAATTGAACATTTGTTGGAATTGGCACCAAATGATGTTTTTGCCTATATGTTGCTTTCAAAAATATATGCTAAAGTATGGTAACACAAGGCTACATCAAATAAAATGAATGTAACTAATAAAAATGAACACAATGGTTCATGTGTTACCTAGTCGAAGAGATGTAATCAACTGGTCTCCAAATGGAATTAATTTCATTCAAGGCAATTTATCAAATGGTTCAGAGAATTTTTATATGTTTCCAAATCTGGTATATTTGTCTATCTTGGCATAGATAACTAATCCAAAGCATTTTCAGTGGCCTTTTTTAGTATCCTCCATCTATTGAAGACATGAATACTTTTCAAAGATAAACATCAGATCAATGGCTTTTGAATCATTCTATGAAAACATGGAGAAGGTGTTACATGGAAATCCTACAATTGTCTCATGGGCATCTTTGAAAAGGAAAGAAAAACCCTCAAGATGGTGCCAATATTTGAAGCAAGGGTTTTCATAATAGAATGTGAGAGAAATAATTGGTGTGTTGATTGTGCAATTTCTTAGTTTCTAAAGCAAAATTGTACAATTTCTATTTACAAATTTCAAGTGGTGTAAAATCACCAAAGAATTTTTTCATCATTCAAGTGGTGTAATTTTGTAGTTTAATTTTTGCATGCAGATGCAATTTTACCAATGCAATTTTGCATCACTTAATGGCGCATTTTTATAAAATCACTTTTGCACCTTCAAAAACACAAAAATGGTGGTTGTGCATCGTAACCACCTCCCGATGCTATGAATATGAATTTAAAGCTCATTTTAAAAGAAGATTTTGGGTAGTGAAGCTCTATAAAAAAATTTGAAGGATGAGATTTTATTTTTGACTCAATAAAGATCAGAACAAGGAGATTTTACAGACTTTGTGTTCAAGATTTCTTCATGAGTTATAACTTTGTGTATGATTCATCTGTCTCTATATCTTTACTTTCAAATTATTTTGATAATCACTACCAAATTTTTAGAAAATTAAAATTTCACATTAAGTATTTCTTTTAGAATCTTCGTGTGTTGTTTTCATTAATGTGAAATCTCAATGGGGTTTGAGCAATATTATAATTATCTTTTATGGGTAAATATGATATGGTTGGATTTGGTCTATTATCAGTATTAGAAATTCTTTTAGTGTATGTTTTGAACTCCTAAAGGTGTAATTATGTCTTTACCACCCATTGAATGAGAGAGGTTTCTATGCACATAGTGTTTTCCCCTTCTTAGACTATTCTAGTTAGTTTTTGCATTTAGCTACCCATAGTTATCTTTCATTTTTCTCAAGGTTATCATGGTAGTTTCTATATTTAACTGACTATAAAAACCATATTATCCCTTATTCCTTCCTTTCTCTATTCTTCCCTTCTTTCTATTCTTCCCTTCTTTCCCCTCATTTTCTTTCTATCTCCTTTATGTACATTTTGGGTAAAAGTATGAAACCCATAATAGAAAATATTTTTGCTATAAATAATTGTGAATAACATTTCCCTTTTTGGCTTTCAATAAAGGTATCTCTACCTTTTAATAGGAGAGGGACTTTGTCTTGTCTTGTTGACTAACTTAAAGACTCAGTTCCCATATTACTGACTTAAAGTCACTAATTTATCCCCTTGACAATTTTTTGAGCCAATAATTTTTTATGACTATATTGGGGATCGAGGTGATTTACACACATGATTTTTAGACATTTCAAGGAACCTCCCCTAGAATTAGGGTTGGTGACTTCATTGATAAAAAGTACTTAGTGCATTCATCTTCTTGATTTCAAAAATGGCATTGGTCCATCCCAACCCCAATGTTCCTTGTGACCCCTAGGAAAAACATTTTGGGACATTGGCTTTGGCCCAATTCAATGAGTTCCCATCAAGCTCAAGGAAGAGATTCCCAAATTTCTCTGGAGAAAATGGTCAAGATGTAGATAAACATATATAGGGCTTCATAGTGTCCTATAGCATTTTGGGAGTTTTGTATGAGGATGTTGCTACGAGACTTTTCATTGAAACTTTCATTGGACCTGTTACTGAGTAGTTTTGGCATTTGGAAGATGGATGCATTGTGAATTGGGACTCTTTGAAGAATAAGTTCCTAGATAAATGCAAGTCAACTATGGATGTGTGTGAACTTTTGTCAGACTTCTAGATTCAAAAGTAAGATGAACAAATGAGAGAGTATGTAGCAAGTTTTAACAAATTGTTGAGATTTATTTCTCATGCAAATCAGCCAAGTTTCAATAATAAACTCTACATTTTAATTAGTTCTCTTTACCCAAATATCAATTTTGTCTTGATGAAAAACAAGGCAAATGACTTGATAACTGCACAAGATGTTGTCAAGATTGAAGATGATTTTATCATGTTTAGAATGTTGAAAAAAGAAGTTTCAAAAGGTGTTACACCTATTACCAATGATAATGAATAAATATTTAAACCCAATATAATCAAGATTCTTCAATATTCAAAATAGAGAGTTCAAAAGAAAGTTACTGATTGTACATGTTGAAACTATAATAGAGAAAAAGAAAAAGTGATCCCTATCACATATGATTGTTTTAGTTTCACAATCTTGAAAGAAGGTGAAAAATTAGAATAACTAATGATTGATCAAAGAATAGTTGAATATTTTGACTTTTCCCTTGGTGAAAAGGAGAAAAATTTGCCTACTTCACAACATTGCTTAAACCCCATAGTCCTAAGAGAAAATGAGTTATCTATAAAACAACTGAAAAAAGCACAAATAGAAAAGAGTAATAATATAGAGTTTGATTTTATAATTTTTAAAAGAGAAGATATCATGGAACCAATTCTCATCAAAGCAGACGATCCCTTATCTATTAAAATGAATGACTCAATAGTCAAAAATGAAGATTCTTCAGGTATTTCATTTTTAGGGTGTACCATAGAAGAATTATATACATGATATGAATCTAAAGTAATTACGCTTGTGTAAATTGAAAATTATAATCATGCCAAGGTTGAGGTCAAACAAGACATCAATTCAGAACAAAATGAATGGTGTCGAATAATCATTATGGGTGAAATGGAAACTATCAAGGCAGAGGAAATCGATGAAGATGATGATAATTATTCATCTAGTGATGAATTCATTTTTACCATGAGGAGTAATTCAGAAAAGAATATCAACACCTAATTCATTCTGAAAGATAATCATATTGTGTTTCTAGCTTAAAAATAGATATGTGACACAACTCTCTTTAATTCAGATAGTGTGCCTATCATAAATGCATTTGATGTCATCTAAGAAGACATTGAAAAAGTTTAGTATTGCTCAAAAATGCTCAAATGATATCAATCCCATTGTTTTGAAATGGTAGGTACTTATCCCAATTGATGAATGGTTTTGTATAATCTTCTCATTCTCCTCTGTTCCCTGTAAATAGTTTTATTTTTCCAATTTTGGCTTGTTTCTTTTTCCTTGTTTCATTTTGGTGTGATGTTATTTTTAAATAAATGCAATAGTCTATCTGTTGACCCTCCTCTATGTTATAGTATTTCTACCTGCACATATTTATAGTAGTGATCTCTACCTGGAAATATCATAGGCACTCACATGATTTGTTAAGATGATAGAATGGATAACTTTTTCATGAATTTCTTTAGTAAACAAGTGACCAACATGCAAGTTTTCAAGAAAATAGGATATCTATCTCGACAATGCATGTTCATTTCTCATACGATTGAGATTGGTGAACTGGCTTTCAATTGGTCTGATCTAGATACACAAGTGTAAGAAAAACACTTCTCCCTTTGCATTTTAGTTTGTGTAAAAATATATAACTAAAAATACCCTCGCATACACTATCCTTTTGGATATGTGAAAGCACCTGTTAGGATGAGTACCTAACCCTTTCATACACTGTCTTTTGACATGTGATAACTTTTTGATAGATTAAAGACCCATCCCTTTCTCGAAGATAAGAAATCCAAATATTTTTTAGATCTATCAAAGTTGTTGTTGAAGACTCTATTACCCAATCGATAAAATGTCAGCTTAAGAAACCTGAGAATTATAAGTTCTTTTCATCCCTTGTATTTTGAAATCCTAGTTGGAGCCAATTGTTATTGTGGTTTTTTTAAATGGTGAAAAAATGTTGATATTTTTAATTTTTGAAAAAATGGCTAAAATTTTGAATTTCACCCAAAAATGCCAAAATTTTTGAAAAACATATCTTCCTTTTACATAAGTCATGCAATTTACAAAAATATTTTTGGGTACAATTTACAAAAATATTTTTTGGTGCAATTTGAAAAAAAAATTGGGTGCAATTTATAAAAATATTTTTTGATGCAATTTGCAAAAAATATTTTTGGTACAATTTACAAAAATATTTTTTGGTGCGATTTACAAAAATGTCTTTTGTTCTAATTTGCAAAAATCTTTTTGGGTGCAAATTATGATTTGTAAAAATATTTTAAATTTTCTCTTTTTGATTTAACACAAATCACACTTATTTTAATCATGTCAATTGCAAATTATTTATGAAGCTGCTTTAATACAAAATTCTAAATTGCAAATGTATTTCCTTGCTTCATGTAAGTTGTCATTGCAAAATTAAAGGTTTCTTCCTTTACATACAATTTTCATTTTTTTTATTTTCCTCCTTCAATCACGTAAATGTGATTTTTTCTCCAAGTCATGTTGAAATGAAACTTCCTCCTTCTTACTTCTTATGGATCTATTATTCATCCTCCGAACTTGCAAATTGAAATTATCATCTGAGCAAGGTCAAATAATTCACAGAACTTCCAAAATATAGAAGATATTTTTTTGGGTTTTCTTGTTTCCTTTTCTTCTTCATCATGTTGTGCAAATGAACTAGTAAGAAATATAGATAGTGAATTGAATATACGCGAATAATTTTTCTTTTTAGTTTATCACACTAAGTGCTTAAGGAAGGTTAATTTTTTTTGGAAAAGTTTTATTTACCCAAACTAGATGTTTCAATAGTAAGGAGGAGAATAAAGAAAATGAAATTTTATTTGTTTTGTTCTAGCCAATTAAGAAGGTCAATCAAATATATTTTATTTGATTTTATAAATTATCCAAATCATAAAATCCTTAAGGGAGAAAGGAGAGAACTAGGGCGATGCCATTTCAGACAAAGAAAATTTTCCGGCCAACCCTAATATTTTTTTATTATTCTAGTCCTTTTATACACAATGCCCAAACTGTATGACATTGATCAAAAAATAAATAAAAGTAAACAAAATTTTATTTGTTCTACTCAACCAATTAGACCATACGGTACAAAGTAAGAAGCCAAGAAAAGTATAAAGAAAATAAATTTTAATTATTTTTCTCAGTTTCTAGATCGACATCAGCAGTAAGGAGGAAGAATTCACAAAAATAAGTAGTGGCACCGTACGGCTAGCCAAAGGGAAGTAAAGATTTAAAAAAATCAATGAAAAAGCAATGAAGAATGGTGATGCCATCCAAGGAGAAATAAAAGTTTGAATAAAAATAAAAGGTGGAAATTCTGATGCAGAGAGAGGCCATATGATACCTTTGGTAAAAAAAACAAGTGAATGAGCAGTGGGTAAATAAAAAAAAAGGTATGAAAGGTTTTAATTTGATGAATGAAATTGGCTAAAAGTCTTCCAGTGAAGAAAAAAAGAAAAATTAAATTTGCCAAGTGGATGGATAATTTGGTCAGTTTAAATATAAAAAGGAAAAGTTAAATTTTCCAATGAAATAAATTTTCATGTTTTTTTTAAAAGTTCAATGGAAAACAAATATTTTTCTAGGTGGAAAATGTAAAGGGAAAAATTTATCAAGTGAAGTTTGAGAATCTTCATTTTGTACAATTTTAATTTTGAGGAATATATTAAAAAAGTTAACGCGGTTCTTTTGAAAAAATTTGGTTTTTCTCAATCTAGTAAAAATCTAGAATTGAGTTGGTAGTGACAAATTTTCATCTTTTGGGTTCGTTGCATGGTCAAAAAATTTTAGTGGTGATTTTATAAAAAGAAAGAAAAATCACAAGGAATAGAGGAATTGCTTGAAAATTAAAGAAGATATTCATTTTAGTTGGCTAAATTTGTTTGTGAAAAAGTTACTTGAAGGAATTGTAATAGGAGTATTTGCAAGTGATAAATTTGGTTAAAGGAAAAATTGAAATTCATATCAAGAGCATTAAAATTGCATCATAGCAATTTGTACAGTTGACTTGTAAGGACAACTTCAATTTGCATGTTTGTGAGATGGGAAAAGATTAGCTATGGATTGATACAATTAAAAAACTATGGCCTCATGAAATTTGGGGTTGTGTAATTGATAGATGTAAAAATAAGAAATTTTTCTTTTGTAGAGAGATTTTATATACCAAACATAGTTATGAGAGATCTAGATATTAGCAATGATGTGTTTGGTCATTATATTAAAGAGAACTCCATATATGTGTGTGTGTGTGTGTGTGTGTGTGTGATCATTATTAGAGAAAAATCTCAAAATGAAAATACAAAATTGATAGAGGTATGGCAATTAGAGGAGATGGTTTAGAAAGGCTCCCATCACATTTCCTGATTCTTGATGAAGGAGAATGCATCCCCTAGGGTACAAAGGGGTTGAGACATAGTATATGGTTGGGATTTTAATCTATGAACCTCCAAAGAGATGATCATATAACATGGAGATAAGTTTTAAAATAGTTGAACATTTACTGAAATTGGCACCAGATGATGTTTCTACCTATGTGTTACTTTCAAAAATATATGCTACAGTATGGTAACAAAAGGCTTCATCAGATGAAATAATTGTGACTAATAAAAATGAACACAATGGTTCATGTGTTACCTAGTCAAAGAGATGCAATCAACTAGTCTCCAAATGGAATCAATTTCATTTAAGGTAATTTGTCAAATGGTTCAGAAGATTTCTATATGTTTCCAAATTTGGTATATGTATCTATCTTGGCATAGATAACTGATCCAAATCATTTCCAATGGCATTTTTCAGTATCCTCTATCTATTAAAGACATGAATACTTTTCAAAGATAAACATCATATAAATGGCTTTTGAATCATTTTATGAAAATATGGAGGTGTTACATGTAAATCCTGTAATTATCTCATGAATATCTTTGACAAGGAAATAAAAACCCTCAAGTCGGTACCGATCTCTAAAGCAAAAGTTTTCATAATGGAATTTGAGAGAAATAATTGATATGCTGAACAAATCTACACATTCTTAGTTTCTAAAGCAAATTGTGCAATTTTGATTTACACATTTTAAGTGGTGTAAAATCACCAAAGAATTTTTGCACCATTCAAGTGGTATGATTTTGTAATTTCTTTTTTGCATGTAGGTGCAATTTTACCAATGCACTTTTGCATCACTTAAGTGGTACATTTTTATAAAATCACTTTTTCACCTTCAAAAACACAAAAAAGGTGGTTACGCACCATAACCACCTTCAAATTCTATGAATAGAAATGTAAGGCTCATTATAAAAGAGGAGTTTTAGCAGTGAAACTTTGTAGAAACTTTTGAAGGATAAGATTGTATTTTTGACTCAATAAAGATCAAAACTGGAAGATTTTTTAGACTTTGTGTTCAATATTTTTTTATGAGTTATAAATTTGTGTATGATTCATCTATCTCTGTATCTTTACTTTCAAATTATTTTTATATTCACTACTAAATTGTCAAAAATGGGAATTTCACATTAAGTATTTCTTTTAAAATCTTCATGTGTTATTTATATGAATGTGAAATCTTGGTGGTGTTTGAGCAATATTTTAATTGTCTTTTACAGGTAAATATGGGATGGTTGTCTTTGGTCTATTATCAGTATTAGAAAATTATCTCAGTGTATGTTTTGAACTCTTAAGGGTGTAATTATGTCTTTACCACCCATTGAATGAGAGAGGTTTCTATGTACATAGTGTTTTCCCCTTCTTGGACTATTCTGGTTAGTTTCTATATTTAGCTACCCAAAGTTGTCTTTCATTTTTTCAAAGTTATCATGGTATTTTATGTTTTAACTAACTATAAAAACCATTTTATCCCTTATTCCTTTCCTTTCTCTATTCTTCTCTTCTTTCCCCTCATTTTATTTCTATCTCCTTTATGTAATTTTGGGTTAAAAGTATGAAACCCTCAATAGAAAATATTTTTGTTTTAAATAAATGTGAATAGCATTTCCACTTGATTTTCTCTTTTTGGCTTTCAATAATGGTAGGTCCACATGATACTATGAGAGGGACTTTGTCTTGTGTTAATAACTAATGCAAAGACTCAGTTTCCACACTGTTGACTCAAAGTCACCAATTTATCCCCCTGATAATTTTTTGAGCCAACAAATCCCATACTATGTCAATTTAGGATGACCTAGTCCCATAACATGCTCATATATTTTAAGTATAGGGTCAACCCAAGCCAAGTTTGTTCAATAAATGTCAAAAAGAGATTTTGGCTTAGGTAGGGGTTGTTTAAGTTGATGAACTACTTGGAGGAGTGTGAAAATGAGGTGTCAAATCTTAGGTAAGTGTATAGGATAAGTTTTTATTGGTTTTAAGTGGTGGTATAGGGGAGAAAAATATTACAAATCACCGATGGTCTATCCACCCCTTTCCCAGTGCACCCTTTAAGGCATGCACTCAAAGAAATTGAGACTTGATGAGTTCTTATAATAAATAAAGCATTAGTAATTGATAAAGTTTGAAAATATTATGTGTATATAAATAATTCATATAATATAGGTTGAAAGTACTTGAAATAGATTGAATTTGAAAGAGCAAGGCTTAGGAGTACACCTATGTGTCGATGTAACTACCTTGCCTATTAACAAGTTGTTTTGAAAAATATGTATTAGTATAAGGCTCTAAAACTTACATCATGAAAAATATAGATAAATATTTAAAGTTCATATATCCAAATATCTAAAGAGAGAGATATATATTTGAAGGTAATTCCCTCAAATTTGGAGTAAAAGTGAGTTGTCACCTGGAAGTTGAGATTAACTCAACCATGCAACCCAATGATACTTATAACCTAATGAGGCTGGATGATCAAGTCCAACCTAAAAACTTGGAAATATTTATTTATTTTATCACCTCAACCATACCAAAAGGTGAACTAACTACTATATTAGATTGGCTCAATAAAAGTCCATAAAAGTCTATCGGGTATCAATATGAAAAAGTCCATGATATGGTAATAGTTTATAAAAGAGTTTTAGAATCTAAAATTGATTTGGATTTTGCAATATTAGGCACATTTTTCATAGCATATTCACCTAAGATATAGATCATGATAAAATTGAATATAATAATAGTTCTAATGTATATAATTCTACCACAACTGTGAATATGAATCATATAATTATGCACTTTGGCCAATTCAAATAACTATGTAAGTATTGAGGACATATTTCCAAAGCATTCCCCACTATATATGGATAAATATGAAATTTTATATAAGTACCAATGTAGAGGACATGTTTACAATACATGCCCCCACTATAAATTTGACATGACACAAAATTAATACTTGATTTATAGGTAGACATAAATTTAAACTCAGTGAGATGTTATAAATAAAACTTTCTTCTTATTCATTACAAAAATATTTGTGCTTGTTATCATTTTCATTCTTTTTATATATAAAATTAAAAACGTTATAGGAGGATACATTCATTTTTAAATAAATATATAATCAACACAACATAGATTTATATATAATTCAAGATTATTTCTACAGAGTAATACAACATTCAAACTATTTCCAAAAAATATATAACATTTCCTTTTAAAATTTTAGGGTATATATGAACTATGAAGAGACTATGACTCTTCATATTATTGACCTTTCATTTCCTCTCTTAAATTATCTAAAATTACCTATTAAAGCTTACATGAATTTTATCAATTTAAACTAAAACATATTTTATAAAATATATGCCAAGGCATACACTTGTTGCATCCTCAGACTTACAAAATTGCATGTGAGTTATTATTTGCACCTTCTTATTAATAGTTACTATACCTCATTCCAGTACTTATATATTATATATATCCTAGGAACTAAGTAATGTCTAATAAACTCAAATAGATCATTAATGCATTAGAATTTTGAGAATAGGTCTTCATGGAAGATCAATTACATGTCTCAAATTTTCCTTTGTAGGATGAACTAATATAGGATATACAATATGTTATTTTGGAGGTGGTGCAATAAATTTCTCTAGTTGAATGGGTTAATCATATGGTATACCCATAACTATAACTAATTAGTCTTTATAGATATTCTTCAATCATCGATGTAATGAAAATGGTATTTCATGTATCTTATGCATCCATGGACAACCTAATAGCATGCCAAATTCCCCAATTTTGGAAAAACTAAGATCTAAGTAGCAATATTTGTGAGCCCTATGATAAGCGGCATCACAATTCCCCTAATAATTTTTTATCATTTTCCATCGAATCCTTTTACTATAATATCCATACCAATAAAATATCTATGTTTGTACTTAAGACTAGTCATCAATCTCATAGTGCATATATTCTCACTCAAGTTGTGATCCACCATAAAACAATGTATAATATTTCAATCAATTATATCACATATAAAAAAAGGCCATTGGTATAATCATCATCAATAATATCATGGTCATCGAGTGTGATTTAATCTTTTTTTAATTTTTAATCTTTAATTATACCATTAAAACCATCTAAAGGCTTAGTCTCCTAAGAGAAATCAGCATAATAAGTTAGACGAGAATGTGCATTGTAAGTCATATGCATCTTAGGATTAATTTGGGTTTATTATATTGCATGTTCTAGAAATGAAAGTGAAAAATATCTCAATCTTCATGTTAGGTTATGCAATCGAATCATTTGTAGGTGTATTAACATCATTGACCTCAAAAGTGTTGTCCACAATTAGATATTAAATATTATGTCTCAAACCATATCATCTACTAGTATAATGTATTATTTATATATTATAGTCACAATAGGCATCAATATCAGACCCTTTCGATTTTGCCTTTGTCATATCAACTTTCATTGTCAAAGGGAGAGATGAGATTGCAATCGAGTAGATTTAAAAAAACCTTATGAGGAGGTTATAATAGTCCTATAAATTTTAACCTTTGAGGAGCCAATAATATATGCCTATCAAGAGGTTTTTTTTAAAAATGCATTAACCATTTTTTTATGCTCATTCTTAGTATCATGAGCCTTAGATTTTAAAATAGTTTTCCTTTGTGTTTCTCCCTAATTTTGTCAAATTTAAAATTCAAATAAGAGAGGACCAAATCAAAATTTTAATGTAAATTTTTTTTCAAAGTCAAGTTTTAAAATAATAATAAAAAAACCTAAGTGAGCATAGGAGCACTTTTTCACACAAGATAAGTCCACCTAATTTTAAAGATGCAAGGGATGCAAAAACATGTGTGTTATATTCTACACCTTCACATTCCTTATGACCACATGGCCAAGTCATGTGTTCCCATGGGTACGAGGCCACACCTATGATCACACACATGTATAACCTCACATTTGGCACACTTGTGAGGATGTGAAAATCTACCATGTGGTTGCATTATAAGCACACACACACACTAAGGTTTGTTAACCACAAAGCACAAAATTGTATTTTGGCCCTTTACAATATACTTAGAGGCTTATTTCATTCCATAGTTTTATCCAGACATTATGCCAATCTCTACTTAACTCCCATTCTCACCTGTAAAGATGATTTTTTTCAAAAATACTATCAAAATATTGATTTTTCCAAATACTTCCCATTGGTGTAGCTTTTGGTGGCATTGGTTTACATTTTCAATAGTTTTCAGCTAGAGGGAGTTTTATTCTACCTAGGGACCTACATAATTATAGGTTTTCTCTATACTTTCTTTAGGGGTTTTCTAAATAGATATGAATTATTTCATCACCGCCATTTTTACCCCTTGTAGCCACATCAACACTTCTTACCTCTTTATTTTTAAAAACTATAGGTTCTTGTTAAAGTAACCCTCAAATTTTCCAAATCAATAAAAATGAAGTAAAAATATACATGGTTTGAGCCTTTTCTAGTGTTATAAATTAATATCCATAAGATAGGGTATTCTCATATTGTTCATATTGACCTAAAAGACTTTCCTAAAAGGATTAATGTATAGAACCCAAATTCTATGGTTTTTCACCTTTTAGAAAGTGGTCTGCCTAAAGTAGCTTGCTTTCTTATCTTCATGCAATGCTTAGATTTGGTGTCTACCTATGTTCATCACTAAGATATAAAGACAAAGGAGATCAAATCAAGTGGTGGGTCTCTAATGGCTAAATTAGATGGAATATATATGGGTATGACCTTGATAATCCTAGTACTCGATACTTATGCAAGAATGAGTGTGGAAACAAGACAATGTTAATGAGATAAGAATCCCAATGATCATTTGACCACCATAAACTATCCATGGTTGAATCATAAGAGAATTCAACACTCTAAACTTTTGAATAAATTCAGGCATGAATTCAAAGAAGAACTATCAGACATGATAACTCCTAATCATGTGGTTCATAATGAAAACATCATGAATTTTTATCATTGGATGTTTATGAATATGTACATAATTTGTAATAAAAAATAATACATTGAATAGGGAGAGATGATCAGTGTATCTCTGCTTCAATAACTATTCTACATGGATTCAACCAATAAATTTTTCATGACTTTATACTTTATATACTCACTAGCCTCCCAAAGAGTACTTAGTCTAGCTTAAATGGAAAATGCTAATGCATCTACCTAGGTATATGAATATACTTTGAATTAACTCTAAGATAAAGCATGAAGAATTTTAGATGATTCAATGATGTTTTTCCAATGAGAGTAGTCCAAGATTTGGATGAGGGTTGGGGAAGAAGAATCTCTAATGAAACAACCAACTTAATTTTAAAGTATGGGAGCTACTCCTTTAAATTCCAAATATTCACATATATAGATTTAGATGATTTGAAGGATACCCTCTATGAATACTCAAGTTAGCCAATAGAAAAATCATATTGATTGAACTATGTAAACAGTTGGGTGTAGTGCAAAAAAATTACAAATATAGGCATTTTTTAGCTTTTGAATTTCTTATCTTTTTGGGATATTTCATGTGTAATAATGTAATGAATGATTAATATATTTAATCTGCAAGTGCATGATTCACATTGTATTCATATGCTAGTTAGGATCATTTTGATAGTAATATATTTTTTCAAATATTACCTCAACATTGGTGCCTCCTATGAGCATGCTCCATATTTGGAAGATTACTAGGTATATTATTTTGATGAGTATGAAGTAATAACGCATGACTGTATCATAATTAGTTTGGATAAAATCGGGGTCTTCACTAATACATGGGTTTCAAATGGCCTAATAGATTATAAGATAAATCTCTTCGACCCCATACATGTCTAAATATTCATGGTTACCCTATTGCCAGCCATCAATTAGTTTTTCAATGATATATTAAATTTGGAGGTAAAAACTAAGAATGTTTTGGACTAATACATGGAATGGTTTAACAAAAAACTTGTAGAGTTCACTATAGCATGAATCTCTAAGAAAACAAAAACTTTAGCACTTCCAAAACAAGTACCTACAGCTACCCCTAGGACTGATGGAAAAGGAAGTGTTAATTTTACAATGTATTCATCTAGCTCTATATTTTCTAATGAGGAAGATGATAAAGATTTGAAGAAGCCAAAATAACTAGCCAAGACTTTTGAAAAAATCCCTATTGTGGGTAAAAACATAAAAGCTAATAATTTGATCATGTTTCAGTCCTCTTCTCTTTTTAGAGGCCCATCTCTATTAATTGATAGTAACATTCAATAGTATCTTTCCTCTATTTGAGGATAATTTCAACAAGCAATTGTTAATGATAGCCTTTGCATCTCCTTTTCCCATAGTTTCTCCATTTGTTCCACCTCCTCCTGAATCTTCACCTCAAAATAACTACCACCAACTTTGACCTCTTAAATGACTAGTTTCATCCACATATCATTCTAATGTATGGAACCCATGTTGAAAAAAATAAATAAGGTGGTGGAAGCAAAAATTCCTAATTTTTATGTGGTGTAAAATATCCTCAAGAGTCCTCCCAAGAAGTAAAATACCACATCAAGGTTAGTTTTGTATCCCTCAAAAGCTTAGTTTGTGGATAATATTGAGCCTAATTTTTATTAAAATGAGGAGGAGATGGTCAAAGATGATTATAATTTTAAAATAATATCTCTTGGAGTGCCGACCTAGGAGAGTGATATTCATAACATGTGGGAAACCATATAGAGAATGAACTCACTCATAAACAATTGAAGGATTAGGTTTGATATTTGGTTGGGTATATTAATTATCTTCTCCACCAAATCAAGACATTGGCATCTCATTAGGTAAATTCCCCTACTCATGTCCTTAAAATCAGTAAGGAAGCCATGGCCACCATCAATAGATACAACACTTATGGTAAAAATATTGAAGCTTGGGTTGAGGGATTTATACTAGATGACATGAAATTTATTGAGGAGGTGGTAAAGCTAAAAGGGATAATTAATTATTAAATTTTAAATATTAATCAACATATCAAATCCATGTTAGTGAGTTGAAGGTCTAGGAAAATGTGAAAGGTGATGTTAAATAGATGATCAACATTAAATCTAAACTGATGGTTAAGGGTTGGGTTTTTTATAAGGTTGAATATGATGCCTCCTATAAATGGTTAAAATTCATCCTTAGAAAGATTGAAATTTTGAACCAATTCATAAGTGAGTTTCAAGAGTAAGTCCAAATTGGAAGAGAGAAATAGAAGGAGATTTATTCTAATCTGAGAGGACTACATTGTGACCTATTGAAGGAATATGGGATAATCCTATTCACTTTGGAATAATTTAAGGCTCAATTTGAGAATATGATCAAGGAAGAACTGTTCAAATAAAATGTCTTCAATGTTGCCTTAATGAATGTGCTTAGTAAACTTCACATTTCACCTGAAGAGATGCATAATTAACTAACCAAACTCATGGAAGTCGCAAATACCATGATATTGGTGTCTAATACATGGTTTACATATTTCAAGAATGTATTCATCCCTAAGGGGAATAAAATCACTTAAGTGGTAAATAAATTTAGAAAATTCAAAGTTGCTCAAGCAAAAGAACAATCTAGAAGCTCTACTAGTGTTACAAGATCTTTGACACTATCTATTACTCCAAAGAAGATATCCTAGGATGCTCTAAACTCTTTCTATTTTTATTTATTATTATATTTTTATAAATTGTATTTTTTTTGTAGAAATTTGAAAATAATTTAAAAGATAATAGGATGAAAATTGTGAATACCAAAGGTCACATGTAATGTGAAGGGTCAGTCCATTCCCTCTTACCTTTATAAATAGGAGAAATTGAAGTTTTAGATGGGTGTTTTGGTATCTATTTTAATTTTACTTGAAATTAAGGGGGGGAACTTTGTGTTCATTCTTTAAACTAAGAACACAAGGTAGTTCTATAACTTTTTGAATTGATTTTTCTTTGTGGATGTGTGTTTTTCCTATGTTAATACATATCTCTCAATTCAAGCAATACTTAAATTAATCTCAAACAAACATATTAATTATTATAAACATTTTCTTATCATGTGTTGGTTGAAATATGTGTTTACTTATTCATGTGTGACCTTTTATCTTCCTTTTGTTTTTTGTTCTAGTTAAAAATAGTACAACCCAATACTCCATTCAACCTGAAGATATTGTAAATAGATTTAGTTTAGTTTTTCCTACTTTCAATAAGTGGAACCTCACATCCAAATAGAGTATATATTTTTGTCTCTTTCACTATTGTGAAATCACCTATTTTTCACAAGTGCTAAATATTTCCCTGACATTGTATAACTTTGCATTAGAATATGTTGGTGGATTAGTTCCATACTTTATCTTATTTTTGACAATTAGATTAACCTCACATTATTTAAACATGTAGCATATGTCATCTAAATATTGGAAGTGTTTGAACATAATAGACTCATGGATAGTTACTAGTAATATTTTCTTGAATATCTTATAACTCATTATCAACCATAGAATTTTTCATTTTTGGACAGCATGGTCTTATATTGATACACATAATGACTAATGGGATCTTAGTTCCTTGATATTTTTTTTAAATTTGTGCTTAGTATTTTGAATAAATATTTCATATGAACTTTTATTAAGTTAAATTAGGTTCATAAATAAATCCTATAATTAGTTTAAATTATTTATTCTAAGTTTAGAATAAGTTATGGATGTGCAACTAATGGCCTCAAGCATTAGCCACCATTATATACCAATAATGTGTGCCTATTCTTGTGGCCAATAGGAAACGAGAAGAAAGTTTTGACTTTTATATATATCATATTCCCCTTATTTATATCTCACATTATGTGAATAACCTTTTTTAATATATTTGTTTCTCATTTAGAGATATCTTCCTTGCCTCTCTCTTCATTCATTATGTTAACTATGTATTTGTTTTCATTTAATTATCAATTATCTTGTAAATGTAAGTTCACACTAATTGCCTCTTAAAAATTAAGTAATATGATATAAAAAAGTGAAACCTATTTTAAAATATTTTAACCCAAGAAATATCATTAATGACAAGCATGAAAGTGAAATAAAAACAAGAATACATAAAAAACTAAGTTACCTCTCAAAAGCAAACCATAGTGACAAGATATTTAAAGTGGGAAACTGAACGTATGGGATAAAAACCCATGTGATATTATTAGAAGGATTGAAACAAATATCTATAAAAGCATAAAATTTGATCAAAAATCACAAGAGAAGAATAGAGAGAGATAAATGATTTATTAGTGAGAAAAAGAGGAGAGAAAAAACTATGTTATAGAGCTAGAGGAGGAAAATAGGAGTTACATATAACCCCATTATGACCTTATAAGCTCCCCAAGTGTGTGCCGCTTATGTCTTAATCCCTTACAAAGAGAAGGGAGGTGTGTTCCATGTGGAAAATTGAGTTACTCATGCAAGTAACTCACAAATACTAAGGGAAAAAAAAAGGTGAGTGACACTTCATGGAATCCATATTTATGTGAATTAAAAATTCACATAAATATAAATTCCTCACATATGAAAAAGAGATTTAGGATATAATAAATTATCTTAATTAAAGTTTAACTCTAACATTCTCCCTTAAACTTTATTTAAGGGGTTTAAAAATTAAAAAAAGGGAGGACTCATCACTAACTCTCCCTCTTGATGAGAATTTCCTTCAATCCTAACTTGTTACAAAAGAAAACAAACTTATCTTTACATAGAAGCTTAGTGAAAATATCAGTGATTTGTTCTTCAGTAAGATAGAAAGAAAAAAATAATATGATTTTTTTTAAGAAGTCCATGCTAAAAGTGATATTGAATCTCAATATTCTTTGAAATTGCATGGAAAATTGGAATTTTTACCAAGGAAATGACACTTCGATTATCACCAAAAATTGGAGTAGTCAAATGTTGTGAGTAGCCTAAATATACAAGAAGTATTCTAAGACAAATATATTCCTTCGTATAATACTTACAAGCTTTATATTTAGTTTTTATGGAAGATAGAGATATAGTTATTTGCTTTTTACTATTTCATGAAACAGTGCCAGAACCCAAAGAGAAGCAATAACCACTAGTGAATCTATGATCATTAGGATCACCAACCTAATCAGAATCTGAATAACCTTTAAAAAAAATTAATATTTGAATTATACTTAATGATAAAAGTTATATTATATTTAATATAATGAATAATTAATTTATCATATTTAAAGTGATTAGCTTTAGGTTTAGACATAAAGTGAGAAACCAATCCAACAGAAAAAATAATATCAAGACAAGTATGAGTAAGATAATTCAAACTACCAACTAATTTCTGATATAGAGTTGGATCAATATTTTATATTTCCATGTCATGAAGTAATTTAACACCAAGTTCACAAGGGGTAGAAATAGGTTTTCAATATAACAATCATAAGCATATTTAGATTGAGAAATAAAGATGTTATCTTTTTCTTGCCAAACTTGAATGCCTAAAAATAAAAATGTAAGAGGCCCAAATTAGTCATTTCAAAGGTATTATTTAAAACATTTTTAGTGAAAAAAATCATTGAACTATTACTACTAGTTATGATTAAGTCATCAACATATAAAATAATGATAACTATGCCATTTAGAGTATTTTTGAAAAAAGGATTAGGATCATTATAACTATGAGTAAATCCTTGAGCTCTAAATAATTGATAAATTTTAGAGTACTATTCTCTAGGAGATTGTTTTAAATCATAAATATCTTTATTTAACTTGCATACAATATATTCACTGCCTTGATTAATAAAACCAAGAGGTTGAGACATGTAAATTTCTTCATGCAAGTCACCATTTAAGAAAGTACTCTTAACATCCATTTGATAAATAGATCAATGCATGTGAGCAACTAAAGCTAAAACAACTTTAATAGTAGGAATTTTAGCAATAGGATTAAAGGTTTAATTATATTCAATTCATTCAATTTGAGAAAAACCTCTAGCAACTAATCTAGCTTTATATTTTTTAGTTTCATTGTTAGAATTGAACTTAGTTTAAACAACCATTTACAACTTATCAAATGATGCCCTTTAGGTGGAATAAATAAGTCCCAAGTGTTATTATAAATTAAAGATTTGTATTCATCATGCATAGGTTTTTCCCAATGAGGGTGACTTTGATCTTCTTTTAGAGTTTGAGGATCATTATTGTGCAAATTTTAGATATAAAAGCATATTTTAAAATTGTTACCTAGTTCTATGAGTGTCATTAAGATTGAAATTAATTCTTGAATCTTCTATAGTAGTCTTGGCCCATTTAGGCATAGATTTAGGTGGAGAAAGACTAGAAGGAGAATGAATTGTAGGATCAACATCATTATGAAACACATTATTATGATCATCACTAGTTAAAAAGGAAAAGAAGCAGTAATGATATCAAGAGAATCAGAATTAGAAGCATAATCAAGCACACCATTTACATCAATATTAACATCCTACTTAATCTTGATTTTATTAGTTTGAGGATAATAAACCCTATAAGATTTAGATGATTCATCATAACCAAAAAATATAAAATTATCTACTTTAGAGTCTAACTTATTACACTTTTCAATTAGAATATTAACAAATGCATCACAACCAAAAACACATAAATGTTTTAAATTAGGTTTTCTACCACTCCAAGCTTTCTCAGGTGTAATATTTAAAAAAACTTTAGTGTAAGTCCTATTAATGAGATAAACATCACAATAAATGGCTTCAACCCAATATTTATAATGAATATTTTTAGCATACAACATACACCTAGCCATTTCAGTGATAGTCTTGTTCAGTAGCACCATTTTACTCAAGTGTGTAGGAAATAGTTTTCTCATATTTAATTTCATGTTTCTTATAATATGAAATAAATTCATTATTAAAATATTTATTACCAATATCAATGCATAATATTCATAAATAACAATGAGATTATTTTTCAACAAAAGCATGAAACTCAATAAAAGTGTCTAAAACCTGATCTTTAGTTTTTAAGAAATAAATCCAAACTCACCTAATGCAATCATCAACAAAAATTAAATCATACTTATAAAAATTAATAGGAGTTTTTAAAGGGCCTAAAATATCACTATGAACTAAATTAAGTTTTATAATAACACACCAAGAGTGATTTTTAGGAAAAGATTTTTTATGAATTTTACTAGCCATACAACCATTACAAGTAGTAGTGAGAGAAATGTTAGGTAAACCTTACACCATATTAAGTTTTTTCATTAATGTAATACTTTGGTAATTGATATACCCTAATATTTCATGCCACAAGTTAGCATTATTAGAAATAAACAAAGCATAAGAAGATAAGGAAGAATAGAATCATGTAAACTTGAACAAATGTCATTGTCTAGAAAATCAGTAGCAACTACTTGAAAATCTTGTTTAGTAGATTAACATAAAAATTATCATTAATAAATTTAATCTTATAGTCTTTTTTGCATAATTGAGGTACTAAAAGTAAATTTAATTTTAAATTAGGAATAAGCAAGACATCATGCAATTCATCATAAGGATTTTAACATTTCCTATGGCTTCAAAATTACAAAAAGCATGATTTACAAGACTTAAATGATTATTATAAATATTTGGTTCTAAATAATTAAAATATTTAGAATTAGATGTCATATGTTGAGTAGTACCAAAATCAATAATCCATTTAATAGGAGAAGCATGCAAAACACAAGTAAAAGCAATTCTAGTATTAGACTTTTGTTTTATTTGAGACTTATTGTTACTAGTGCTAGCATTGTCTTTGACTTCAAGCTTTTCATTTTTGATATCACATTTATTTTTAAAATAGTGATCTTCACCATGACTATTTTTATCACAATAATTACACTTTAACTTTTTTTAGGTTTAAACTTAGATTTTTTATCTTTCTTATCATATGTATTATTGGACTTAGCATATTCTTTACCATTATTATTTTGATGTTTAGAAATAAAAGCATGTTCATCCGTCTTAAGAATAACAAATTGAATCAAATTTTATTTTTCTTGATGTAACAAACTACAAAATAATTCAAATGTCAACATAGCAGATAGAGTAAGAAAAATTAGTTGTGAATGAATATTATTAATAAACTATTGAAAAGGTCAAGACAAACATTTTTCATGATAATTATAGACACTAGAAAACTATACACTATGGCTCTAGATATCACATTAACCATTAAACCACCCCTTGGCCCCCTTTAGGTTAGATTATTTACCAATTCTTCCACTATCAATGTCAAACCATCTCCTAGGGAATTAACCATTAGACATTAGTGGATTAGCCAATTTTGACTATGTCCCTTCGATTATCGATGATCAACCCTAAACTGTTGATGGTTGACTTGGACAGTCGGTAGTTACTTAAATTTTATCTCAATACTGCATGCGAAGGAGTCAACTACAACTCAACTACAACTCACTCATTGTTTAATTTTAGTCTACCATTAGCACGATCAATGCATGTTAAATTATATTTTGAACTGTTTGTAAAACTCTTTGGTTTTAATGCCCTTTTTCTCTATATTAATAGATGAATATAAGGTTGAATTTAAGGATTAGGGTGTAATATATTCTAAATCCTAGGTGAGTCCAAAAGCTTTCCAGCAAAATAAGAACCAAGCCAGAGACTGAGGGTCCTTTTACAACTCACTATCTTGAGACAAGGTACCATTACTCTACTATGTTGAAAATATTTTCATTGATGTCAAAGGTCTATCATTATTAGTGATAAAGGCCCCATTGCATTTAATAATGTTTGTAATAAATATATCTTGGCTAATGTGTGTTAATATTTATTTAATATTAACAAATATATTTTTGGTTGCATATGAGACAAAAGAAGGGCCCATGGAGAAGTCAAAGAGCCACGGGGTAAAGACAAAAGAAGGATGGGACACATTTTCTCATGAAGAGTCATCTCGGGGAATTCTAAGAGTCACCAAGTGAAGACAAAAGAGGAAGGGCACAGTTTCTCATGAAGGGACACTTTGAGGAATACGAAAAGTCACCAAGATAAGGACAAAAGAGGGAAGGACATTTTTTCTCATGAAGGGTCACCACATGACTTTTCAAAGGCAAGGATATGAAGGGTCATACAAGTTTGGCACTATTTTCCATGAGGATTGAAGGGTCACAGCCAAAGGTCATTTGGAAAGCTATAAATAATGGCTTGAGAAGCCATTTGTAATGTGAGTGATAGAGGTTGATTTGATATTGTAATATCTAGCTTAAAAGAGCAATTGTGAGAGATGAATATGATTTGTATTTGTTATATCTAGCTTGGAAAATCAAAGGTGAGAGAGAAGAAAGAGATGTTGTAATGAACTATCATTTGTTGAGATATCAACATTGAGAGATAGTTGTGTGGTATACACAAAGGGGTTGGTGCTCCTGTGGGTTGGTGCTCATAAATTTTTGTTGTGTTGGTGCTCAACAAAGGGGTTGGTGCTCTTGTGGGTTGGTGCTCATGAATAGTTATTGTGTTGGTGCTCAGCAAAGGGTTTGGTGCTCATGCAAGTTGGTGCTTGAAAATATTGTTTAGGTCAGTGCTCATTCATATACTTGAGATTGTTCTCCATGGTTTTTCCCACATTGGGTTTTCACGTTATATCTGGTGTCTCTCTCTATCTTGGGTGGTGTTTATTATTTTAGTTTTATTGCATATCTTGAATGTTTGATTAAGTAGAATTTGATAAAGGGAAAGTTTTATAAGATATATGATATACTGATTCACCCCCTTCCTCTCAATATATCTTGTGCTTAACAATTGGTATCAGAGCAAGTTCCTTTTGAAAAGTTTTACAACTTGAAGATAGATCGAGAAAGCACGATGGCTAGATCACATGAAGGATTTTCTACAAATAAGGCACCTTTGTTCGATGGGATGAATTATGCTTTTTGGAGCATGAGAATGAAGATTTATTTGATGGCCCTTAGATTCAACATATGGCAAGCAGTGGTGGAGGAATATGAAGAGCCACAGACATCTATAATTACTCCAACAGAAAATAAGGCAAGTGAATGTAATGCTAAAGCTTTAAATGCTATTTTCTGTGGTTTATGTGAATCTAAATTTGTTAAAATTATGCAATATAAATTTGCTCATGAAACTTGGGTAAAACTTGAGAATATTTACAAAGGTGATGGAAAGGTTCAGCAAGCTAAGCTTCAAACTTTTAAAAGATAGTTTAAAAGTTTGAAGATGGAAGAAGAAGATATAACAAGTTATCTCTTATGAGTTGATCAAATAGTAAATTAGATTGAAGGTCTTCGAGAAATCTTGGAAGAGTCAATGATGGTGCAAAAGGTTTTAAGTTCTCTACCAATGAGATATGATGCAAATGTTTCAACAATCGAGGAGATGAAGAATTTAGCCAAGCTAAAGATGGATGAGCTTCATGGTATTCTCATGGCATATGAGATACGAACAGAACAAGTTAAAACCTCAAAGAGAGAAGCAGCTTTTAAGACATCAAAGAAAAGAGAAAGCTAATATTTAAGAATCAAGTGATAGTTCTAGTGATGATGAAGATGACAATGGAGCACTTTTCATTTGCATGCTAAAAAGGAGAATAGGTAAATATCAAGGAAAATTACCTTTTAAATATTTTAATTATGGAAAGATTGGACATTTTTTAGCTAGATGCCCAAATAAGGGTAATGATGAAGAAGAAGAAAATCCTACATGCAAGAAGAATTTTAAAGGCAAATCCAAGAAGGGATTCGAGAAGAAGAGCCTGTATTCTAAGGATCCTAGCTCAGGCGAAGATAGTGGAGTTAGCGATTCAGAAGAAGAAGAGATTCTATTCATGGCCATACATGAAGATGATCAAGAAGAAGAAGAGGAGGAAGCTGAAGTGAATATAGAAGGAGAGCTCATTTGTGCCTTAGAAGAGTTAGAAGTTGTTTAGAAGAAGAATCAAAGATTAAAGTGCCAAATCAAGAAAAATGAACAAGAGTCAAAGGATATGATTGAAGATCTACAAGCACACTTTGAAGAAGCCAAGAAGAATGAAGAAGACCTCAAATCATAGTTGGAAATAGCAAGAAAAGAATGTCAAAGGTATGTTATTGAAATTTCCTCTTTAAAAATAAGATATTAAGAAAGCAATCAGTGATAAAGTAGTCAGTGATTCAAAATTTGAAGATAACACTAATATGCTAAATAAGATATTAGAAAGTCAAAAAGAAAATTCAGATAAGACAGGGATCAGATTTGAAAAGAAAAAGAGCTATGATGAAGCTCTTACAAAAGAGGAAATAAAAAGGGGAGAAGTGAAAAATATAGAGGACATTTCAAATAGAGAAGGATGGAGAGAACAAAGCTACAAAAGATAATCAGGTTAGAGATATATAGACAGGTCTTATTTTTATGGCTATTATTTTTATTGTAATGGATATGGTCACATGAAACTAGAATGTAGAAAAAGAGCTAACAATTTCAGAAAGAAAGAGAAGAAAAGTCAGGTAGACTCAAGCAGAAGCCACAACTCTTTTGCTCCTCTATCAAGCTTTGATGAAGAGACCATAGTATGCTACAAGTGCAACAACTTTGAACACATAGCTCGGTATTGTAGAAGCATGTTCGAGTCAGTCAAGAAGGGTCAGAGTTTCAAAGATCCATTCATCAACAAGAAGGATCAGATTTTCAAAGCTCCATTCATCAATAAGAAGGTTTAGACATGTTCATGGCAAAAAAAAATAACTTGAAGATTCTATGATGGTTCAGACAGCTTTGCATGTAAGAAATAAAGATCAGCCATAGTTCATTAATAGCGGATGTTCAAGGCATATGACAGGAGATAAAAGTAAGTTCATAACTCTAAAGAAGATCAATGGTGGCACAGTGAGATTTGAAGATAAAACCACTGCCAGGATAGCCAGAAAAGGTACTTTGGGTTTGGATTATGGTAGAACTAAGACTACGAATGTTTTATATGTAAAAGGTCTTAAGCACAATCTTTTGAGTGTTAGTCAAATATGTGATCAAGGATACACATTAAAGTTTCATACAGAAGGTTGTGAGATTAGAAGAAAAGATTCAAATGAGTTGATTGCAGATGCTCAAAGGATAGGGAACAATGTGTATGTATTATCAGATATCTTCTCAAAGGCATAATAAAAGGATACATTCAAAGACCTACAAGAGGAGTTGGGATTAATTTCTATTACTTCCTGCCATTGATGTTCAACATCAATTGAGGTGGAGCTAAGTGTTAGCTCCAGGTAGGCCCTTTGCCATTGATGTTAAAGGGGGAGAATAATAGGTACAAGTATAGGTGCAGAAACATGTATAGGGAACAAGTATAGGTTTCTATAGTAAGGGGGAGTTATTGTATGTTTTTAGATGACAGTATGTGTAGGTGATAGGATGTGGCAGTTTTAGGATTAAGGTTTCCATCAATGACAAAGGAGAAAATTATTGGAAATATTGTCATTAATGTCAAAGGTCTAGCATTATTAGTGATAAAGGCCCCATTGCATTTAATAATGTTTGTAATACATATATCTTGTCTAATGTGTGTTAATATTTATTTAATATTAACAAATATATTTTTGGTTGCATATGAGACAAAAGAAGGGCCCATGGAGAAGTCAAAGAGCCACGGGATAAAGACAAAAGAAGGATGAGACACATTTTCCCATGAAGAGTCATCTTAGGGAATTTCAAGAGTCACCAAGTGAAGACAAAAGAGGAAGGGCACAATTTATCATGAAGGGACACTTTGAGGAATACGAAAAGTCACCAAGATAAGGACAAAAGAGGGAAGGACATTTTTTCTCATGAAGGGTCACCACATGACTTTTCAAAGGCAAGGATATGAAGGGTCATACAATTTTGGTGCCATTTTCCATGAAGATTGAAGGGTCACAAAGGGGGAAGGCCAAAGGTCATTTGGAAAGCTATAAATAATGGCTTGAGAAGCCATTTGTAATGTGAGTGATAGAGGTTGATTTGATATTGTAATATCTAGCTTAGAAGATCAATTGTGAGAGATGAATATGATTTGTATTTGTTATATCTAGCTTAGAAGAGCAAAGGTGAGAGAGAGGAAAGAGATGTTGTAATGAACTATCATTTGTTGAGATAACAACATTGAGAGATAGTTGTGTGGTATACACAAAGGGGTTAGTGCTCCAGTGGGTTGGTGCTCACTAATTATTGTTGTGTTGGTGCTCAGCAAAGGGGTTGGTGCTCCTGTGGGTTGGTGCTCCTATGAGTTGGTGCTCATGAATTTTTGCTGTGTTGGTGCTCAGTAAAGGGGTTGGTGCTCTTGTGGGTTGGTGCTCACGAATAGTTGTTGTGTTGGTTTTCAACAAAGGGGTTGGTGCTCCTGCAAGTTGGTGCTTTCAAATATTATTTGGGTTGGTGCTCATTCATATAATTGAGATTGTTCTCTGTGGTTTTTCCCACATTGGGTTTCCACGTTATATCTAGTGTCTCTCTCTATCTTGTGTGGTGTTTATTGTTTCAATTTTATTGCATATCTCGAATGTTTAATTAAGTGGAATTTGATAAAGGGAAAGTTTTATAAGATATATAATATACTGATTCACCCCCCCTCTCAGTATATCTCGTGCTTAAGATACTAACATTTTTCTAAGATCCATAACAGCTTTCAACCAACCTTAGCATTCCTCAAACTTGCAACAACTAAAAGCTAAGTATCTATGTTTTTATTAAGATTCAATAATTATCCTTATCTATTTCAGTGTTTGGGTCAATCCCATTCTCTACATTTCATTCCCTATGTTTGAGTTTTGTAAAATTTAGACACTTCATCTCCCACCCAAACACCCAACTCCCAAACCAGATGCCTCTGAGCATTACTTCTTGTCTCATAACTAACATTCAACCCAAACATCACTCTCAGAACCTCTCTACAACTCTCTCCAATAGTCTTTTTTTCCCAAACCAAATTCTAAAATAATCATTGATGGTTTTACCTAAAAATTGATTGAATTACCTAACCAATGATGATTAACAACCATCAATGGTTACCTAACTATCAACAATCATAGATAACCATTGATGATCAATGTGTGTCATTTTACAATAGTAAGTTAATTTTCTACTCATACCCAAATCTTATTTTATGAGTTTCTATTTTATCATATAACTTCAACTTATTTTCTAAATCAAGTTTGAGTAATTTAGCATTAACATTCAAACATCTATTACTATTCTTGATCAAACTCACTTGTTTCTTTTCAATAATTTCTTGTATTTGATTTTAGTACCTTTTGTTATTTTATGCAAGCATTTATTTTCAGTTTATAAGAACTTAAGTGTTTTAAAAGTGTGTATTAATGGTCTCCAAGGAAGCTTGTGCTTCTTAGATCTAGCTCACATTAGGCAGTCCACCATATTATCTCATTAATCCACCATTTTTTAGATTATTTTATTATCTATAGGTCATCTTCCCCAAATAAAGAGGAGTATCAACAATTGTCTATATTTGCATGCACATAACACATTCAGGGTATACTAACCTCACCCTTATTTTAAGTTTTACCTCTTTCTAAATATAAAATAAAATGAAATTTTTAGTAAAACATTTTGGCATGCCCGATGGGACACTTGAGCTTTTTCTTGGGTTCGTAGTCATAGGACATTTAGTTGCATTAGAAAAGAGTCATTCATTGGATTCTTTTATGAAAATTAAATGTTCCTTATTTCCTTTCTCCCTTTCCAAAATTCAAGTTCTATTTTCTTTTGTTTTCTTAGAAAAAAGTAAAAATTGTCATTTTTACTTTCATTTTTTAAAATAAGAAGTACTCATTCTAGGCCTAGGATTTTACATCATCATATCGCATCTAAGGGCATGCTAGTTATTTTATGTTCATTTAAAAAGACACCAAAATTTTATTTTGGATTAAAATTAACTTTGCATTCATTATTTGCTTGTATTATTTAGCTCATATAGCTTAAATTTAATCAAATAAATTAATCATAGTCTCACTTCTTATCACACACATAATACCAAAACCACACATTCAATCAAACATCAAAACATTGACATAAGGCATGACTATGATTTTATCACCTAATGGTCACCTTTTCTCAACTATCCTACTTGGATTTCATCACCAAGGGGAGAATCAACTCAGTAAGTCAGCTGAGTATAATCTCTAGCAACTTGGTATATTCTGGCTAAGCACTCGACACCCTTATCATTGTGGTGTATGAAGTGACGGGGTAGACTCTAATATCAATCCATTTAAAAATTATAGTATATATCTTGAGAGACTTTGACTACCTGAAACCATCCTTAGACATCTTCTTCTATTACCTACTCTACAAGCCCAAGTTGGTCTTCATAATGTCCTTAAAATTGGGGCATAAGCCCAAAGAGAGATAAAATGTATTTTAGGATTTAAACATACTTTAATGTATGATTTCTTTCTTTGAGATTTTTTTATTTTGATTGCTTCTCTTTTTATTTTATGAGATCTCTTTTTCCTTTCTTTCCTCTTCCTTTGCATGGTGTTGACAAGAGAACAACTAAGAAACCAAGAAAATCAGGATCCACCTCCCAACCACCCATTTTCCTCTTCTTCATCATCCATGGAGTATGTATCAGATATATATATATATATAAGGTTCTCCCCATCCTTCTAGAAGTCTTATTGTACCTCAAATTATTATATAATGAGATATGGATTTTTTCACCTTTATAGATGACAATCCTATATCCCTTCAACATTACCTTAATAATGTGTATTAATTTACCCCTAATTTGGTTCCACCCATTGATCCACCATATGGCATGCCACCCCATCTTATGGGTATCACCTCTAATGCCACCATTTCCACCCAACCATTAGTCACCCAAACATCCTCTTGTACCAACAATCCCTCCAATACCACCATCCAAAACCAACCTACCTAACCAACCAACACCTAAACACCTTCCACCACAACCAATAAATATTCTAGTATAGGAGAAACCCAACCTTAGGGAACTTATACTCCACTTACCATTGGAGTACCCTCTACTAGTGTTGCCACCCTTCCTTTTCTTATCTCCAACCCACCAACCTCCACTCCATTCCAAAGCTTGGTAGTTTCCATACCTTTTACCCTTCCACCCATTAGTACCAAGGTTACCACCCATCCTCAACCTATCAACCCAACCATACCTCTAACACAACCCATGTCAATTCCTCAACAAGTGCCCATTACACCCAACCCAAGATATATTCCTAACCCATAGGGGTACGTGGCTCCACCTTCTTTCCAACCTCCTATATCCACTTACCAATACACTATATCTTCCCAGCCATCCATTTACACATACCAATATGTGGTATCCTCTCAACTTTACACTAGATATATGTATGTTGTGCATACCCAACCCCAACAGAACATATCATATAACTATGGGAGTGCACAACCACAAACTGATGTAGTTAATATGTTAATGGAAAAGATGACCAATTTGGAGTCATCTATTTTTGGTGCCCATAACTTAATATTATATGACAAAATTTTCAACAAATCAATTCATCCATCCATCCCAATCGAACCTTATCCTCCTCAATGGGAACTTCTAAAAATTTCAAAATTTTAGACCAAGGAAGATCCTTAATAACATCTTAGAGAATTTAGACACTCTTGTTATTTTATTACTTATGATGATGTTCTCCTTCTTTATACCTTTCTCATGTACCTATCTATTCTAGCATTAGATTGGTATAGTGCTATTACTAAACACTCCCTCTTTTCTTTTGCCTAATTAACTCAAACCTTCTTAGATCATTTTTTCATAAATATATCTAAGAAAGTTTCCATCACCAACCTCTACTCCATTTGGCATTTGGAGGATGAGTCAATTGTTGATTTCATAGCTCATTAGAGAGGTGTGATACACCAAATATCTTTCTCTTTGCCCCAACCTAAACTAATTGATCTTTTCTCTCAGGCTTGTGCCAAGCATATTTCCTCCAATTTACAAGTTTAGAATTCAAGACTTTTGATGAGGCTTTCACCATGGCACAAAAATTAGAGATTATATCCATTGAAGAGGGGAAGCTAAAATTGAGAAATAATAGCTCTAGTTTCAAGTCAAATGAAAATTCTTCCTCCAAAACCACTAACCACACCAACACCAACACCAAAACCAAGGGAACCATGAATGCAATTGTCCTTAAAACCTCCCCCCTTCGGTTGTTAACCAACCTAAATCTTCTAATTTTTCCAACCATAATACATGAAACAAAAATTATAATATCCAAAATTAACATACTCAAATAGGGGAGTCCTATGCTTCAATATTAGAATTTTTTTTGAAATCTAATATCATACAATTTCCTCTAATTAAACCCCCATAATAATATTATTCCTCTCATCCTATACCTAATTAGTATAACAAAAAAAATTGTGGGGTTACCAACATGTCATTAGGCATGATGTTAGTAGATGTAATACTTTCAAAATCATTTTCTAAGGGTTGATTGATAAGGGAGAACTCATGTTGGATAACCCCAATGTACCCCCAAATCAGTCGCTTGATATTTTTAGGTAGCCATTCCCCAACCATGCCCCTTCTGTGAATAATGAAAATAATAAAGTAGAATCTTTCACAACCATGAGGTCCATACTATTAATTTAGTTATTAGTGAGCTCATTTTTTAGGAAACCATTGCCCAAACCACTTATTTCCCTCTACTTATTTAGGTAGTGGAGTCACCTTTTATTCCTTTGAAAATCAAAACAAAGGAAGCAACTATTCCCCTTTCTCTGCTTATTGAGGTAGTGGAGCTACCAACCTCTCCTTTGGAAGACATACCAAAGGAGGAAACCATTACCACCATACCTTTCTCTTCCATCATAGAGAAATCCACTCTTCCTTTGGAAATCATTCTTAAGGAAGAGGTCACCTCACCTAGCCCTCCCATGGGGGAATCACCTTTTAAGACCTTAGAGCCTTTGATTGAGGAAAAGGACAAGTAAAATGATTCTTTTTCTCAACCCATGGGTTTTTCCTTTGAATATAATACCAAAGGAACCAATCCCATCTATAAGCCATTCTATATATTGGTTTAAAACTTGGAGTTCATATCCCAAACCAACATGGATCATGTCACATTTTAGCACCATCTTAGGATCCCCTATCCAATGAAGCAAGATCCCTTAGCCATACCATTATCCACCCAACCTTCAACTTCCACTAGTGATCCCACCATCATCCCAACCAAACCATTAAAAATCTCTACCTCCCAAACCATAAGCAAACCTTCCAACCTGACTCTACCTAAAGTAACTCAAGCACCTTCTACCATTTCAACCAAGCCCATCAAAACCCTAGGTGTGCTTCATAATAAAAGAATTGATCACCCACCATTAAATTTATATTTACCTCCTCTAAACCCATCAAATAAACTAAAAGTTAAACTAACCAAGAAAGTGGAGCCATCGAGGATCCCAAAAACCAAAACCTTACCACCCATTTCTACCTTGCCTTCCATTTTAGGACCGCATCCTTCTTCCATCTTAGGAATTCATATTAGGAATATATAATGTAGATAAATAATAATTAAATAAATAATTAATTAATATTTATAAAACATAATATAATAGAGACATAGATTTAACATGGTTCACCTAATATGAGCTACGTCTACATAGAAATTGCCAATCTTTCTTATTATTTAGTCCAATAAATGAAGGGAAAAACTTGAAATACATCCAATACAATATCCTCTTCACTCTCTCTCTTTTACCACCTAATTACCATTCCCTAATATCAAAGCAGGGTTATAAATTAGGGAAAAAATACACTAACTTAATTTCGACCATTAGATCTAAAACCTAATAGTAAATGATCTCGATTAACTATGAAATTTTAATATTTAATAATGCATTTTTCACAAAATTTTGCTTTAGGGCCCCTATACCCCCATGCCAACCCTAGTGAGGGGTAATTCCCCCCCCCCCACTAATGAAACTTGTCCTTACACTGCTCTGAAACCATCAACAAACTGATACAGACCTATCTTGATCATTCATTCCTTGTAGCCTTGTTTTCCCTATTTATTGGACATAAATTTTTATAAGTTAGCTCAATCATGAAATTAAAATAATTTATGGATACCCATTAATCTATTCTATAACATACTAAAATTTTTCTTGAGGTTTCTTTTTACGGAATTGTACTTCCTTCTTTATGCCCTGTTCTAATAAGCCCTCCTTGTGTGCAAAACACCTTGTCCAGAGTAAAGTATGGAGTTTATAAGAAAACCAAGCATAATTAAATATACCCATTACCTTCTTACAGGTGAATAAATTGTTTATTATGGCACTTCTTTGGAGAAATCCACTTTTCCTCTATTGGCCTACACTCTTCCCTTCACA
Organism: Torreya grandis; assembly: GCA_037957365.1. Classification (NCBI taxonomy): domain Eukaryota; kingdom Viridiplantae; phylum Streptophyta; class Pinopsida; order Cupressales; family Taxaceae; genus Torreya; species Torreya grandis. The sequence continues at coordinate 314,222 of JARHVA010004944.1, forward strand.
TGCACCTAGGTCTCACTTGGCAGTTGAATTTTTCCATACTTATCCATAATATATCACCTTGAAACCAATTTAAAAAGTTTTATAACATTATAAAGGTTCAGATTCCAAATTTTCAAGAGTTTTCAAGCATTAAAACTCATTTTGAGAGCTAGAAGCTAATTCAGGATTTTCCCTTGGACAGTCACAGGCCGAGAGCTAATTAATTTTTTTGGGAGTGTTATATCATATTTAAAGGGTTAAAATAAATTTTATAAGGTATTTTTTAACCCCTACACCTTCTCCAAAAATAATCAAGTCATTTGGATTAATATTTTAGGAGTTATGTCCTTTTTAGTGACTGGGAACACATTTTTCTGAATTGTTCCAAAACTACAGCTCTGTATTTTGACCATAACATTTTTAAAATTGATCCATTAGATCTAAAACCACTTGAATTGGATTATTAACTCTAATTTTAATCTACACACAAAATTTCACAACTTTTTATTGGGTAAATCTTGAGATATACCCATTTTTCCAACTGTGGCCTAACTTTTTGTCCACACAGGCCTGAATTCCAACTGTGGAGTTTTTGGACATTAAAGGGGTTTCTAACGCCTGTTTATTATTTATTTTGGTTTATAATTTCCTTATAGACCTATTTACATACCATTTTAAAATCCATACAAATATTTTCATGTGGGTTTGATTTAAGACAGTGGGTTGTAGTTTTACAGGCCTGAATACCTTGTTTAGGCCTGTTTAGGCTTTTTACAACATTCCAAACTCTTTAAAACCTATTGATCACATCATACCACATTTATGTTGTTCCCAACATATAAAATAATCAGTATTTCACAATTTTATTTATAGAATCATCATACACACATATTTTCATACATACACACATTCACATATGCAGGCCTGTTACCAAAATTCATAAAGAAACCATATATGAAACAAATACATTCATTCTCCTTAGATCAAATGGAAGACTTAAATTTCAATGCCAAAATCCATGGATTTCAAAACCTTTCTTTCTCCTTCACACATTCTCTAGTCTTCTCCTTCTCTTTCTTTTAACATTTCTTGAGTGAGGTCCTCCCTCACTAATTCTCCTCTCTCTTCTTCATTCCATTCTCTTTCTTTGCATGAGAGGACCTTTCTTCTCTGTTATTCTTCTCTTCTACACCCCTCTCATCCTCCTTCTCTTCTCATCCTCTCTCCTTAATGAATTTTTCTTTGTTTCTCTCTTTTCAAGAATCTTCCTTCTAACTTCTACGCCCAAATTGGGCTTAAGGCAAACAAATGTTGTTTTTAAGTTTTAACAATATTCTAAGGTTGAAAATAGTTTCAACCAATTCCTCCTGATTTACTCAACAGCCTAACCATCACTTTTTACCTTTTTACTTTCACTTTTTGATAATTACATTTTCCTTTCAAGGTGAAATTTTTAAATCTCACAATTTGGAGGGAAAACCAGAATTTGAATTTTCACACTAGAATTTCATTTGTACTTGCAACTAGTCCTCCATGGTGCTATTGTAGATGCTCCTGCATCATACTCTCCCTTTAGAAAAGATTTGAACCTTAGTTCAAATTGGATTATTCCTCCATGCTTTAGTCTTCACTTGTATACCTGGATCCCAAGGTCTTGTTGTCAATGCCAATGCTTGTGTTTGTTTGGAATAGTCTTTGTCTTTCATCTTGTTGTTCTTCTTCTTCTGGTATGTTCTTCTCCTCATCTCTTTCTCAGCTGCCATCTCCAGCTCCATGCTTCATCTTCATATATGTCTTCTAGTTCTTCTTGTTCCATAAGCTTCTCCAATGACTCATTTATGTCATTCACTTCAGCAACCTTCATACCTGCATACAAAACATTCAAAGCCACCTTAGAATCAAAATCTTTAGGCCATGAAGCCTCTTGGCTGCCTCCACTTTTCTGCTCTTTGGCCAAATTTGCCTTAGCCTCTTCACTCTTCTACTCTTTTCTTGCTTCACTCTTCCCAATGGTGTCTTCATCATGGTTTGTCTCTTTAGAATAACCAAACAGCTCCTCCAACATCTTCAACTCTTTCTTTAGTGAGATCTCATCTATCTCACTATTCTCTTCATCAAACTTGGGCTGATCACTCACAAGGCTTACTTGCCCTTTACCTCTTATCTCATCTTTTCTTAGCTTGTCTTCACATAAACTAACTTCTTCATCAACATCATTATACTTATCAAATACAATTGTAGTGTCCTTACCTTTTGTCTCTTTGCTTTCTTCAATCTCTGCTTGAAGCCATCTTGTTTGTTCTTGCCTCAATTCATTTTCCATCCTCTTGGAACTCTCTCCTTGCTGTACATTAGTTTTCATAGACATTTTCCATTCCTCATTTTTCATGAAAGGATCATTAAATAATTCAAACACATCATCATAAACCAATTGTTTACCTTTTACCTCTTTGGTATACCTCTCAAGCGTCTTGTCTTCATGGAATGCTTCTTCCATACTCACCATCTCTCCTTCATTCTCTTGGCTGCTAGAATCACCTTCAATCCTCTTTCGTTGACTTCTTGGTGTTGTTGTCTCAATACTAACATCTTTTCTCTTTGCCTTCTTAGGCACCCACATTTGATTTTTCTTCTTATCATTTGTCTTCACAAGCCATTTAGGCATCCTGTAACCATGCTCTTGTACCAGCACTTCCTCTTGCTTCGGAGTTTGCTTCTTCCACCATTTAGGCATCACATATCCATGCTTCAATTCTCTTTTTGAAGGCTCTATCATTTTCCTTAACTCTTGCACCTATACATTAGCAGCTTCATACTCATAATAACAATCAAAATCAGATCTTAACACTTCATTTACCTCTTTGATAACTTGGTCTATGGAGCAATATTTCTCTTCCTTTGTGCTTGGCTGCTCTCTTTCTTCCTCTTGGCCTTCAATGGCATCATGGAATTTAGCTTCCTCTTCTACCTCTTCTCTTGCTTGTATGGGTTCTTCAACACCTCCTTCATGCATTAACCAATGCATCTCTTCTTCTTTATCAACAACAACAAACTTTCTCTTTTCTCTTACACATTCACTTGTATACTTGGTGTCTTCTCTTACACCAATATCTTCACTCTTCAAGGCCATTCTCTTGACCTTCACAAGGCTGCTCATACCTGCATTTACCCACTCAAAGACAATATTAGAAATAAAACCAAGAGACCATAATGTCTCCATGAGTGTCCTCTTAATGGACATTCTCATCTTCTCAAGTGCTCTTCTTGGCACTTCATCTTTTCTTTCTTCTCTTCTCTTGTCCTCCACAATGAGAAATTTCTTCTCAACTTCTTCCTCTTGCTGCTCACTTGGCAACCTTCTTATCTTCTTCAAGCCTCTATGGGCTTCTCTCTTCATGGCAATCTTCTTTTGCCTTCTTCTCCTTTTCACTAGGAGATATATTGGCTACTTCAACCTCTTTCTCATTGGCCATACCCATGCTTGCTTATCCATCTGCATCCAAGACTCATATTCATCTTTAATTTTAGCTAACTCTCTTTTCAAATTAACAATCTCTTTATCAAATACAAAACTGTCCATACCTTTGATGCTTGCTTTCTTCTTAGTGCCCTCCTATACCTTGCTACTCTATAGTGCCTTCAACAACATTTCCATCTCTGAGATCTTCACCCAAGCCTTTTCCACCTTGGTCTCTTGATCCCTTATCTCACCAAAGCCTTTCTCCTTGACTGGTCTTTTGACAATCTCCTTGATCTCACCTAGGCCTTTTGCATTCTAGTCTTTTGATCTTTTTCTCTCAATCCTGCAGCAACTCTACAACACTTCATCAAACACAAATCATAAATCTAAGCTTACCTTGATTTGAATCTTCTTCTTGAGCATCCACTGTGCTCTCTTACTTTTGATCTCTCCAAGCTTCAAACTCCATCCTTTACCTCACCTAAGTCTATTTCACCTTAGTCTTTTGGCAAACTATCCAAGCTTCTTCTTGGATCTTTACTAAGCCTTCTTTGGCTTCTTCTCTTCTTAAGCCTCAATGGTTTGGATTCCTTGAACCTGAAACTTCTTCACTTGATTTCTTCTCAACACAATAAACTTCAAATCAAATATCAAAATTATTCATACATTTTCTCCCCAGGGTCTTCTAATGCTTTGTCCTGCTGATTCTCTTACCAAATCCTGTAACAACTCATTAGAAATCATAACCAACAACAAGTTACCGATTCCCAAGAGCTTCAATCTCTAATACCAAATGATGAAACTTGTCCTTACACTGCTCTGAAACCATCAACAAACTGATACAGACCTATCTAGATCATTCATTCCTTGTAGCCCTATTTTCCCTATTTATTGGACATAAATTTTTATAGGTTAGCTCAATCATGAAATTAAAATAATTTATAGATACCCATTAAGCTCTTATATAACATAATAAAAAATCTCTTGAGGTTGCTTTGTATGGAATTATACTTCCTTCTTTATGCCCTGTTCTAATAAGCCCTCCTTATGTGCAAAACACCTTGTCCAGAGTAAAGTATGGAATTTATAAGAAAACCAAGCATCATTACAGATACCCATTACCTTATTATAGGTGAATCAATCATTTATTATGTCACTTATTTGGAGAAATCCACTTTTCCTCTATTGGCCTACACTCTTCCCTTCACATGCACCTAGGTCTCACTTGACAGTTGACTTTTTCCATACTTATCCATACTATATCACCTTAAAACCACTTAAAATAGTTTTATAACATCATCAAGGTTCAGATTCCAAAGTTTCAAGAGTTTTCAAGCATTAGAACTCATTTTAAAGGCTAGAAGCTAATTCAAGATTTTCCCTTGGACAGTCACAGGCCGAGAGCTAATCAATTTTTTTGGGAGTTTTATATCATGTTTCAAGGGTTAAAATCACTTTTATAAGGTCTTTTTTAACCCCCTACACCTTTTCCAAAAATAATAATGTCATTTGGTTTAATATTTAATGAGTTATGTCCTTTTTAGTGACTGGGAACACATTTTTTTGAACTGTTCTAGAACTATAGGTATGTATTTTGACCATAAATTTTTCCACATTGCTCCATTAGATCTAAAGCCACTTTAATTGGATTTTTAACTCTAATTTTCATCTACACACAAAATTTCACAACTTTTCATTGGGTAAATCTCGAGATATACCCATTTTTCCAACTATGGCCTAACTTTTTGTCCACACAGGCCTGAATTCCAATTGTGGAGTTTTTGGACATTAAAGGGGTTTCTAACGCTTTTTTATTCTTGATTTTGGTTTCTAATTTCCTTATAGACATATTTTCATACCATTTTCAACTCCATACAAACATTTTTATGTGTGTTTGATTTAAGACAGTGCGCTGTAGTTTTACAGGCCTGAATACCCTGTTTAGGCTTTTTACAACATTCCAAACTCCTTAAAACCTATTGATCACATCATACCACATTTATATTGTTACAAACATATAAAATAATCAGTCTTTCACAATTTTCTTTAGATAATCATCATACACACATATTTTCATACATACACACATTCACATATGCAGGCCTGTTACCGGAATTCATAAAGAAACCATATATGAAACAAATACATTCATTTTCCTTAGATAAAATGGAAGACTTACATTTCAATTCCAAAATACATGGATTTAAAAACCTTGATTTCTCCTTCACACATTCTCTAGTCTGATCCTTCTCTTTCGTTTAACATTTCTTGAGTGAGGTCATCCCTCACTAATTCTCCTCTCTTCTTCATTCCATTCTCTTTCTTTGCATGAGAGGACCTTTCTTCTCTGTTCTTCTTCTCTTATACACCCCTATCATCCTCCTTCTCTTCTCATCCTCTCTCCTTAATGAATTTTTCTTTGTTTCTCTCTTTTCAAGAATCTTCCTTCTAACTTCTATGCCCAAATTGGGCTTAAGGCAAACAAATGTTGTTTTTAAGTTTTAACAATATTCTAAGGTTGAAAATAGTTTCAACCAATTCCTCCTGATTTACTCAACAGCCTAACCATCACTTTTTACCTTTTTACTTTCACTTTTTGATAATTACATTTTACTTTCAAGGTGAAATTTTGAAATCTCACAATTTGGAGGGAAAACCAGAATTTGAATTTTCACACTAGAATTTCATTTGTACTTGCAACTAGTCCTCCATGGTGCTATTGTAGATGCTCCTGCATCACCCACACCCCCCTATTATGAATTGGGCATTAAAATAAGATCAAGCTCCTCCATCCAACACTTCATCCTTTCATTAAGAAAATAAGTCTCCCAAAGACAACCCAAACCCAACCTCCTCTTTTAGCTACACCTCTACCTATTCTTTCCATGCCTTCTACCTCTAAGCCATCCACTACCAAGCCTTATACTTTTAACCCTTCTATTTCCAAACCATCAACTATCAAGCCTTCCATTTCTAAAACTTTACTTCCAAACCATCTACCTCAAAGCTATTACATTCCAAAATACCACCCACAAAGAATATTCCACCACCCAAGACTCATATTGTGAATCCTACTCCTAAGAAGGCTTCCACCCCAAAAATAAAAACCAAAACCCTAACACCCTTACCACCTTTACTTGAGTGTTACTCAACCATATTACAAAGATTATTGCAATCTTATTGCTTAACTTTGCCTCATATCAAACCATTTGACCCCCATAGTCTTAAGCCATCCTAGTCTAATGACAATATGATTTGCTTATACCATACAATACTAGGACATGATATATATAATTTCAAAGCTCTCCAAGTCATAGTCCACTATCTATGTGATGAGGATGACCTATTGTTAGATGACCTCCCGTGATCCCACTACCAATATAAGAACCAAAATTAATCACCCAACACATACCTACTCCCACACTCTCATCTAAGAGTGAGGATGAATTAAAGTGGACCATTATCCCAACTCCTCCCCAAATCCATACCATACATGTGGTCACATGATCACAATCCCAATAAAAGTATAAGGTGAATTAAAATATGTCTATTTCATGGACATACCCTTCTTCCACCACCCAATCATCTAACCAAACCCAAACATCTTCACCCAAACCCAAACCCAAAGTGTCCATCTTGGGTGCCTCCCAATCCAACCCTTTTGAGTCAATCTAAAGAGTGGTTCTGAAGTAACTTCACCAAACACCGGTGAAGATGAGTTTATATGAACTAATCAATACCTCACCCCATCACCTCTAGGCAATGATAGAGGCTTTTTAGTCTATAGAAGTTCAACCAGAAGATCCATAACCTCTAGCAGCCTTCATCAGAGCCCTTCAACTTTCCACCCTTGGTACCTTTATGATTCAAAAATACCCTATATTCATCCCCATGATTTGGATCCTCCCCTCTTCATTACTACATACATCAACAAAACCCACATCAAAAGGGTTATGATTGATAGAGGAGCTAGCATCAACATTATCTCCATGCATATGACCAACTGAAATTGCTAGAGAACATTATGTTAGAAATCATAGTGGTACTACAATCCTTCAATGACATTATGAAAAAAAATATAGGAAATATCATCCCCCATATTTATTTAAGACCTTGCATGCTTCCTAAGCTCTTATATGTAGTAAAAAGTGAGTTCTAATATAATGTTTTGCTTAGACACCTTTGGATCATTTCCATGAATTGTGTGCCATATACCCTATATCGGTGCATCAAGTTTGATCATGAGGGTCAAGTAGTTATCATACGAGCTAACCCATGCATTTTTACATCATGTAACATGATGTACCAACCAAATGATGTTCTCCTTCTTCCATCAACCAAACCTTCACCTACCAAAGATAACTCCACCTCTTCCATCAACTAAGCCTTGACTAGATTATCCATCCCGTTGTTGGAATAATGCATATTTAAGCTTACCTAGGGTTAATAGGGTAAGTTAAATATTACCGAGGGTTAATTTTATTTACCTTGGTTAATTTATTTTATTGTTGAGAATCTCTCAATAATATATTTGTTCGTAGTGTGAGAAAATAAATAATTTGTTTTCTCTATTTTGTAATCATTACAAATAGTTTGTTAACATGAAACAAACTATATGTATTATAAATACTTTGCATTATATGAGAAATAAATGAGAGATTAATGAGAGAATACAAAGAATATTTTGGATAATCACCTATTTTTTAGGTGTGACAAATTTATTTTATTCTCTGGAAATATTTGCAGGTTATTTGTTGTGGGTTCTTTCTCCTGGATTGATCCTGTGGATCCGGTGTATCTCCTGCTCATTCTTTCATGGGAATTAGAGCTTGGTGTTCTAGTTGAATATCCTCTTCCTTGAATTTTTTTATCTTTTAACACATTCAAAAACATTATTTTATTGATGTTTTACAGATATTTTTAATTCTCTTAAATTCTGGTTCTTATTTAGAAGTTTTTTTTGAAAAAATCTATACTTTATGCTCATTAAATGACCATACAGATTTCCAAAATTAGATTTTTTTTCATAAGGGCATAGGAAATCAAGTAAAAAATCCATTTCAATTCAAATTTTCTCATTTGGAATAGGAAGTATAGCTATTTCAATCAAAAACATGCTGACTGGTTCCTGTTGGCAGACTGCAGTACCTGCCTATTTTTCTGATGTGGCAGATCGTACGGTTGAATTTTTTCAAATTTAAGCCCTGTTCATGAAATATGACTAATATATATTTCTATCCATATAATTTTTGATGAATTTGGATCAGGCCGTACAATGTTTTGGAAGCCAACAATAGGAATTAAAAACTATTTTTTTTGTCTGTTGTATAGCCGTATGGATTTCTCATTTTTGAACGCCTTATTCTATATAAAATCAAAATATGAAAATTTTATGTGATATCATACTTCCAAACCTTTCATTTCATGTTGAGAAGGATGGATTTGGAGCAGGCCGTGCAGTCCTTTGGGCAGATCCAGTGGAGCCATTCTGCAATTCCTGAGAGGTGTTTTTCCTTGGCTGTGTTTACAAAATTTCTCAAAATTTTTTCTGACCTCCATGCCTTGCTGGAAAAGAGTTTATTATGATTAAAGCCAAAGATTATTCAGCTGTTATCTCACAAGTGTGAGTCATTTTGGCTTTTTTTTTAGTTAATTATTTTAATTTTTAGTGGTTTAAATGCAAATCTCTAGCTTTGAAAGTTCAAATTTGACTTTGCTAAAGCGGCTAGAGACATTTTGTTAAAAATTTGTAGGGAGGAGGTCTTGGGGTCAAATCCCCCTACATTTTTCTTGCATAAAGTCATTTTTTAATTTTCTATAAGCCAAGGCTATTTTTTTTTTTTTTCATCAGGAGACGTTAAATTGTAACGGGAGGGGTGTTTTTTGAGGAAAAATGAATGTCTAGATTATTCTTGTCAACTTCATCATCTTCCTCGGGAATGGAATCTCGATTGTTTGAACCTCTAAATTCTACAAATTACCATGTTTGGAAGCTGAAAATGCAGCAAATCCCTCAATCAAAGGGCTTATGGATAATTTTTTCTAAAACGACACTGTAGCATTCACCACTGAAAAAGACAAATATGCATATGGTTGTAAGTAGGATGAGGCTCTTGGATTGATTTGCCTCAACGTCTCAGATAATCTTCAATTTCACATTGCAGATGCTACTACGCCAAAAGAGGTATGGGAAAAATTTAAAAACCTATTTGGCAAAGTTAATGAGTTTAAAATTTTGCAATTAGATGCAGAATTGAGTACTCTCTCTCCATCAGATTTCCCTTCAATAGATGAATTCTTGGCAAAATTCAAATTTATAAGGTCACAGTTGAAAGCTGGTGACAAGGATAAAAGTGATCAGGAGTGCATTTTCATGATTTTTTCAAAGTTGAAATGACCATATAGTGTTTTTTCCTCTGCTTTTTATACTATGATGGATACATTAGGTGATGAATTCAAATGGCCTTCCTTTGAAGTTTTTTGTGAAAGATTGACTAGGGAACAAACAAAATTAATGGCCTTAGATGCTCTACCTAGTCCTAGTCATGCTCTAGTTGCTAATTCTTCTAAAGGAAAACCTTCACCTAAGTCTAAAAAGCAAGCACCTTCAAATAACCCTCCAGAGTCCACCACTCAAACACCTCATCATTCTAAATCTACTAAGACCAAAAAGTCCTTTAAGCAAAAGAAGAAAACATTTGGTCCATGTAATTTTTGTGGTGGTCCTAATCATGATGAAAGTAGATGTTTTAAGAAGATGGAAGCATTAGAGGGAGTGGTCAGACAACACAAAATTTCCATTCCGTCTCCATCACCTTCTACTTCTACAGGAAAAGGGAAAGCACTTTCAACAAGGGCTATATCTTCATGTCATGATCAGTGGATTTTTGACTCAAGTGCTTCTCACCATCTCACACATTCTAAGGATCTATTGTCTTCTCTTACAGATTGTAGTACATCACATATTGTTATGGGTAACTCCTCATAGATTGAAGTTTTGGGATCTGGTACTGTTGATAAACAAGATGGATGTTTTAACAATGTATTACTTGTACCCCAAATCTCTTCTAATCTTCTCTTTGTATATCAAATATGTAATTCTGGTACTGGTAAAATTGTGGAGTTTACTTCACATGATGTTGTAATAAGAGAATGTAATGATCCTAGTGAGATAGTTGCTACAGGTACAACAGACCGTACTGCAAGACTCTATACTTTTGATAAGTTTGAGTCTTTTATGTCTTTTGGATCTTCACTTATAGCACATGGTAATAATCTCAGCAAATTGTGGCATGAGAGATTGGGACATTTGAGTTATGGATATATGCAACAAATGAGTACAAAACATCTTGTAAAAGGCCTTCCTAAAGTCTCATGTATTGATGGGGTGTGTCCTGGTTGTCTAGTTGGTAAACAACACCAGGATCCATTTCTAGTTGGTAAGGCCACATGTGCAAATGCACCCTTAGGTTGGTTCATAGTGATTTGATGACTTTTCCAACTTGTTCTTTTTTAGGGGCTAAATATGCACTCACATTCATTGATGATTTCACTCGTAAAACTTGGGTCTATTTTCTCAAGTTGAAAAGTGAAGTTTTTGAGACTTTTAAGGATTTCAAAGCCTTTGTTGAAAAACAATCATCTCTTCCTCTTAAGAAGATACGCACTGACAATGGGGGGGGAATATGACAGTAATGCTTTCTATGATTTTTGCATTGAGCATGGGATATAGCACCAGTTCACTGTACCACACACTCCTCAACAAAATGGCGTAGCAGAGAAGAAGAATCAAACATTGAAAGAGATGGCTAATTGTATGATTCACTCTAAAAATTTGGGTCCACAATATTGGGCTAAAGTTGTAAATTGTGCAAACTACATTCAAAATCGTATGCCTCAAAAAGTTGTGCAAAATATGACACCAGAAGAAGCTTGGTCTGGGATCAAGCCTGATATTTCAGATTTTTGCATCTTTGGGAGTCAAGCATGGGAATTCATTCCTGATGACAAACATAAAGCATTGGAGAAGAAAAGCCAACCACTCATTTTTGTTGGTTATTCTGAAGATGTAAAATCCTACCATCTTTTTGATCCTGTCACACATGATGTGTTGTTTTGACGGGATGTTTAGGTTGATGAGCTACCCACTCCACATGAGTGTACATCTAGTTCTTCTTCTCCCCCTCCTTCTTCTACTGAGGATAGTGAGGATTTGCTTTCTATTATTGATGATGATGATGTTGCACTTGTTCAGCCACCACAACCATCTTCTTCACCACCTTTGCCTAAGTGGGCAAAGAGCACTCTACAGGTAGCTGGTTCTTTTGTTGGTGATCCATCTGATTCTCATCACACTCACTCACAAACATTTGGTGTTGCTCTTTTGGGACAATCTTGTACAGATGATCCAGTGTTGTTTTCTGAGGCTATTGATATACCCGAGTGGGATGTTGCTATGTATGATGAGTATTCTTCATTGATAAAGAATGATACTTGGGATCTTGTCCCTCTTCCTAAGGGAAGAAAACTTGTAAAATGTAAATGGGTCTATAGGACCAAATATGATACAGATGGATTGGTAGATAAGTACAAAGCTAGATTAGTAGCTAAAGGTTTTTCACAGGTTGAAGGGGTTGATTACTCTAAGACCTTTGCCCCTGTAGCTAAGATGGATTCTATTCAGCTTATACTCTCTCTTACTGCTTCACATTCTTGGTCAATTTTTCAGATGGATGTGAAGAGTGCTTTCTTGCATGGTGATCTCCATGGGGAGATCTATATAAAGCAGCCTCTAGGATTTTTACAGGACTCATCATTAGTTTATAGAATTTGTCGTTCTCTTTATGGCCTCAAACAAGCTCCTAGAGCTTGGTACGAGAAGATGGATAGTTTTCTTTTGAGTTCTGGTTTTATTCGTTGTGAGTCAAATCACAATGTATACATCCTGAAGCAAGGTGAGGAACTTGTCATATTGGTTTTGTATGTTGATGATCTCATCCTCACTGGTAGTTCAGATTCCTTGATACATGACATCAAGGACAAGTTGGCAGCTAGGTTTGATATGACAGATCTGGGACTTCTACATTATTTTCTTGGTCTTCAAGTTTTTTAATCTTTTGAGGCCATTTCTATTAGACAGAAAAAGTATGCGATAGATCTTTTTCATCAATTTGGCATGGCTGATTGTAAGCCTACACCCACTCCATATCAGTCAAGTATTGTGTTGTCTGCCACTTTTACGACTCCTCTTGTTGACTCCACTTTGTATAGGCAACTTGTAGTTAGTCTTTTATACCTGACTCATACCCGTCCTAACATCACATTTGTTGTGAACCTTGTCTCTCAGTTCTCATGTGAGCCTCATGAGAGTCATTGGCAAGCAGCCAAGCATATTTTGCGCTACATTTAGGGCACCATTCACTTTGGTATACATTACACATCACAAAGTTCTACACAGCTTGTTGGATACACTGACTCTGATTGGGCTGGTGATGTTGACACTCACAAGTCCACTTGTGGATTTGCTTTCACACTTGGTTCAAGTCCAATTGCTTAGGCATGCAAAAAGTAGACTGCTATTGCATTGTCCTCTACTGAGGCTGAGTATCGAGGTGTTGTCAAAGCTAGTCAGGAGACACTTTGGCTTTGACAATTGCTTGGAGAGTTTGGCTTCACACAGCAGGGTCCTGCTATTCTTTGGTGTGATAACCAAAGTGCAATTGCTATTTCACACAATCCTATTGAGCATCAACAGACAAAAACATTAAGATTCACATGCACTTCATTCGACATCTTATTTAGGATGGATTTCTTTCTTTGGAGTTTGTGCCTACAGCTGAGCGAATTGTAGATATCTTCACTAAACCTTTGGCTTCTCCTTGTTATCTTTAGTTGTGAGTGATGCTTGGGGTGAAGGAAGTTGTCCTTGGGGGGGATTTCCCATGAAGTCCTTCCTTCCTTTATTTTTCATATATTTTGATTGGTTTGTACATGGGTACCTTATCAGGCCTAATAGCCGGGACCCATCTTTGTTTGTCATTCTCCCTATGTTTCGCTTAAGGGAGGGTGTTGGAATAATGCATATTTAAGCTTACCTAGGGTTAATAGGGTAAGTTATTTATTACTGAGGGTTAATTTTATTTACCTCGGTTAATTTATTTTATTGTTGAGAATCTCTCAACAATATATTTGTTCGTAGTATGAGAAAACAAATAGTTTGTTTTCTCTATTTTGTAATCATTACAAATAGTTTGTTAACATGAAACAATCTATTTTTATTATAAATACTTTGCATTATATGATAAATAAATGAGAGATTAATGAGAGAATACAGAGAATATTGTGGATAATCACCTATTTTTTAGGTGTGATAAATTTATTTTATTCTCTGGAAATATTTGCAGGTTATTTGTTGTGGGTTCTTTCTCTTGGATTGATCCTATGGATCCGGTGTATCTCCTGCTCATTCTTTCACCCATCTACCTAAATTCCCATGAAGGAACCCTTAGAATCGACATTCCAACATCTCTCACTTGGGGAGCATTGCTTCTTGACCTTGTATGCCTTCCCTACTCCCCAAAATTATGGGAACCTTGACCAAAATCTTAGTTATGATTCTAATAGTAAAACCATTATTCCTTTTAGGCCTCCCAATCTCCAAAATAATCTTATTTATGGGGTACTTGATCAACCACTTTTCACCTCCTCTACCTCCTCTTCTCTTTGACCATTCACCTTTGATTTCACCTATCTAGATAAATTGAAGTTCACCAAGCCATACCTCCATAGGTATACTTGGAAGGGATTCAGTCTAAGATCGTATGAACACATACCACATGAGTTATTTCCATATAAGACCTAAAAGCCTTGTGAGAGGTTCCATCTTAGATATGCTCCACTAGAAGAGTGGTCCAACATGCCTCCCATTACCATTATTGAGGAAGACATCCCATCCTCACCAACCCATTCCTCATCAAAATCTTAGGATTTTAATGTCATTCCCCCTAGCTCTTTTTTTCATCAACATGATTAACCTTGGATCCTTGACTTATAAAAATGATGGGGAGACCATAACCTTTCCTCTGATTCATCCTAATATGGTATAAGATGACTCTCCTACCATTCATATCATTCAGTGTCAAGATGATGATTCCCTGCTTTCCTATCTTAGTGTACAAGATTCCTCTATCTACAAATCTCTCCCTCTTAATACTTCAACCACATTAAATGAGTCTACCATGGATGTTAACTTGTGTATGTAGGATAACCCATGCATTATCAAAATTAGTCAATCGGTATATTCTTTAGAGCTTTAATATTTCCCCTCCTTCTTGCAAGACCATAGGATAGCATTTACTTGGTCTTACAGTGACATGATAGGAATTGACCCTTCCATCACCACCCATAATATCATTACTATCTATGATTCCAAGCATATCAAGTAGAATCTTCATTAGATGCACCCTCATATAGCCCTTCTTATTAAATAAGAGCTTCAATGTCTCCTATCTTTGAATTTCATATAAACCATTATTTATCCCTAATGGGTCTCAAATGTCATCCCTATCACCAAAGCAATAAGGGCAATTCACATTTGCATGGACTTCCATGATCTAAACCTTGCTTGCCTAAAAGATTACTTCCCTTTACCAAGCATTGACCAGTTTGTTGATCTTATAGCTATCCATAAGATGCTATCTCTTATGGATGGGTTCTTAGGTTACAATCAACTCTTTATTACCCCTGAAGACCAACATAAAACTACTTTTATCACCCCTTGGGTAAATTTTTTCCATAGGGTTATTCCTTTTGGTATGAAAAATGATGGTGAAAACTACCAACGTGCTATGACTTACATCTTCCATGACCTTATTCATAAAACCATAGAGGATTATGTATATGACCTTTTGGAAAATCTAAATGTCATAAAGATCATTTAGCAATTCTAGATTATTTTCAAATTCCTCATCCATTACTATGTTCACCTTAACCCCAAAAAATACATTTTAGGGGTCTTATCAAAAAATATCCTGGGCTTTATCATCTCTCTTTAAGGAATCAAAATCTATCCTACCAAAATCAAAGCGATCTTTGGCATGCCTCCTCTGACTAACCTCAAGCAACTCTATAGTTTACAGGGGAAACTCCAATCCATTCATCACTTCATCTCTCAGTGATCTGATAGATGCCAACCTTTCCACCGCCTTTTGAAAAAATATATATTTTTTAAAGTGGAATAAGGACTATCAAAAGGCCTTTGATTCACTTATAGACTACCTTCTTTGTCCACCCATCCTCATTCCTCCCAAAGATGATCAGCCTTTCTATATTTATATTTCTACCATCGATCACTCTTTAGGGGCAATGTTTACACATTGAGATGAGTAGCATAAAGAACAAGGTATCTACTATATAATTTAAATGCTTATAAAATAAAATATTTGGTACACCCATACTGAGAATCTTTTCCTCACCTTGTTATTTGTGGCTTTCAAACTCTGTCACTACCTTTTCAACCATAAGACCTATGTCACAACCAATATCGACCTACTCAAGTATATGCATTCTAAGTTGTACTAAAACCAACTTATGACTAAATGGCTCATGCTTTCAATTAAGTTTTATCTTGAGTTCTTCTATGAAAAGTCAATTAAAGGCAAATTCATTACTAACCAATTATTTGAAGCACCTTTAGCAGATAACTAACCTTCTCCTCTTGAGATTCCTGATGAGTCCATCATGACTCATTCTCACAAGGACGTCACCTATCAGATGACCATGCTCTTTGATGGATCAAAGTACCATCATGGTGGTGGTGATGGTATCATTATCATTCCCCTTGATGGTGAACCCCTTCCTTTATCTTTTAAGCTTGATTTTGATTTTACCAATAACATGGTTGAGTATGAAGTCCTAGTGATATGTCTCCAAACTACTTTAGCCTTGGGAATCAAAATGATTAACATCTTTGGTGACTCCCAGCTCATGGTTAATTAAATCAATGGCTCTTACTAGTGTAAAAATGACATCCTAAAATATTATAAACAACTAATTGATATGTTATTGACATCATTTGAGCACTACCTTATCCAAGCCACTCCATGATCTATGGATAAGTTTATCGATATAATGGCTTCTCTCACTTCCTAGAGCCCATATGCACCTTTTTAATCTAAGATATTTATCACTATCTATCATCTTATCAAGCCTTCTTATACTAAATCAAAACTTCCTTCCATCTTTAGTGTAGAGGAGACCCAACCTGACCTTTGGTATGAGTAGATTTTTTACTATCTCAACCTAGCCATTCTTCCTTCTTATCTTTCTAGGAATAGTCAAAGAGCATTTATTCAGAGTACCTCTTATTATACCATACTAGGGGGAATTATTTTCAAGCATGGCTTTGATGGTCTCCTTTTTTATTGCCTACGTAGTCATGAAATTTTTCATGTTATCATAAAAATGCATGACGAGATTTGTGGGGGACATTTTAGTGGCCTAGTTGTCACTAAACGTATCCTTCACCTTGGCTACTATTGGACCACCCTTAACTAGGACTATTGTGATTATGTGAAAAAGTGTGTTAAAAGTCATGAATATGCCAATTTGCATCATATACCGAGTCATATCCTCCAAGTATCTATCATAGTTTTAGCCTTAATCCTAAATATGGGTACCATGGCTCTACCCATGGGATGATTCTCATGGAATCCCATGGATGTTATCTCTCAAATAATCCTCTCACCCACTATTTTAACTTTCTTACACTTTAGTTTTGCCTTCATAAAGATAAGCCTTTAAGCCTATATAAGTAGGTTTATGTCATCAAAAGTAAAAAAATTAAAAATTCATATATCCTATGGGTCATCTCTAGCATTAGTAGACACTAAACAACATTACTTCATATAAGGTAGACTACTCCCTTGAAGGACAGCTATCAAAATCCTAACATAAGTCTTAAAAATCTTAGACAATTCCCTTTAAGGATGGCTATGTAAAAGCATTTGTCAAAAGTAATAAATTTCTTGGAGGCTTCTCATATCAATAAACTTCCCTAAAACATATCAAAAGAATAACTAAAATATCAAAAGACCCATTATTTTTAAGCCACAACTGGCTTTCATGAATAGACTTCCCACATCGATCAGTCTACACCATATATGACATAGACTTGTTTATACTAGCTCTTTGGTAACCTATAGAAGAGGAATGATAGTCTCACATAAAGTATCCTGTATCATCCATATCCTCTTTATACCCTCTATAAAACAAGGTATTTTGAGCTTACTTGACACTAATTGATCAAGAAACTTTTTAACCAACCAATGAATGCAGATTAAAACCATGTGAAGGGCTTATGTTCATAAGCTGATCTAGCTTCCTTTTATTTTGATCTTTGCCAAAGAAGAAGCATTATTATCTTTCTTTTTTTCTCAACCTATTTTTTGATGCATTTACTAAGATTATTGTGTTTTGATTATTTTATCTCTCTTTTGTTTTCTCACATATATTTTTTTAATCCAAACTTGCTCTATGTGTTTTAAGATTAATTCACCTTAATCTAATAAAATGTAACTCATTAAAAACATTTCAATAAAAAATATGTTTTTTATTTTGTAATTTCCTTCTTACCTTATTTGTTTAAGTGTTTTTTCAAAAAAACATTTTAATGAATTAACCATCTCATACATCAAACATCATTTCACCCTTCTCATTAATCACATCAACTAATTATAACCATTTTTCACATATATAACCTTTTAATAATTTATTTTGTAATTAAATGAGTCCTCCACATATGTTATCCATCACATGTCTATCTAGATAAGGAAGCATAGATTCATTAATTTATTTTACATCCATATTTATAACATTTAATTAAGCATGTATCTACTAATAAGATAAATTCTAATCATAACATCATGATCATATAATAAACAACATCATCACATAATGAACATCAAATAAATATTCCATAGCCATAAGAAACATCCATAAAACCATAAGCACAACATAAGATCATAATCAAAACAATCATATATAATCATAATGTCCATGTCTCTCAAAAGATGTGCACATCTTATTGCATCAGCTCGCAGGCCAGTATCAAAATCATATAATACATCATAATAGGGAGTCTCATAGGAGTTTAAGGTCCTGGGGCACCATTGCCTTCTATAGCCTATCCATCTCTAGGACCTATCTCTAAACATGCAAAATATGCCCACTGACCTATTTTCAAACTACGATTTCCCTTTATAATCATTACTTTGTACTTAGCATATAAAGGCTCATATAGAAGCTACCTAAAGACTCGTGCCTCATAATATTTGAGCTCCTTGACTATGGCCACATATCTCACCATAGAGATGGTCCTCAATGGTCTTACAGGTGTATGTGCCTACCTTCCTACCTATCTTAAAGCATTTGTCTCCTATGTAGCCAAAGCTATCTATGTTTGTGTTGTATCCCTCTCCTATGTAAGGATAGCCACTTGGCCCTGTGTTGTATCTCTCTCTATAATAACCACTACTAGAGTTTTCTATGTTATGGATAGTACTACCCTTACCTAATATCTCTCCATGATGAGTGTTTATCTATCAAGGGCATCCACATCCATATGATCCCCACCCCCCTCCATGTCTACATCAGGAGCCTAATGTACATTATCTCCCCCAAACACTGTCACTACTTAATGCACCTAAAACTATAGAAGGTACTCCTACATAACCCTTACATCATCAATAGTTATGGCCATTGGTAGGTCCTCATGGTCAATCTCTATTTCTTCAAGCTATGGTGGAGGTAGTGGTACCTCATCATCCTCTTTCTTGTACTTTGAGAAAGAACCTAAGACACCCTAAATAAGCCTAAACTATTTGGAACATATTTAATGGAATGAACTCCACCTCATTCTCTCATATCCCATATATCCACCTATAACTATGTAGTGATAGGGTCTAGCTAACATAACTCGCCCATGTTTTCAATCTAATATATGGCCTCTAGACAACCTCCCCATCAACCAGTGCCTCTAACCTATCCTTAAACCACTCTAAATCTCATACCACTCCCCCTCGTGATGTAAGAACATAATCACATCTCCACCTCATGAATCCCACTCTAAATTCCACCTAGTCCCATGTCTACCATGGTAATCCATTTGGTCATCATACCCTAATCTACTCATATTCCCAGTAATGCAGTATAAACATGATGATAATGCCATATCACATGTGTAACTTGTATCCCCAAAACTCTTAATAGATATACACTAGTAAAATTGAGGTCCATTCGAACACTATCTAGTCCATCAGCATGTTAATAAGAACACCTAACAATAAAAAGGGAAATATGCCAATACTAGAAATGGGTAATATGTAGTAGGTCACGACTATCATCATCATGATAAGTCATCTCCTTCCCTTATCTATGTGATACAAGGGTGCGTAATGGAAGCCTTTCATATGCCACTTTGTGTGAACAAAGTGTATACTAAACAATTGATCCATATGCACATCTCTCTCCTCACTATTGATATGTTGTATCATCTCACCTCATATTGATAGCCACAAAATCTAATGAATGTCCTCTATCAAGATGGTAATATTTATAGTTGGTAGCAAATCTATGTCCCATCTATCAATGAGGGATACCAACATCATCACATCTCTTAGTATGTGCTGATAAAATCTCATACCTCTTAAACCCACCATTATTATGTGTTCCCACTCCTAGTCCATTATAGACCTGCATACCTTGTCTAAGAGCTGAGGTACTCAATCTTGCATCTGTAACTACTCCATTTCCTACAAGGATAGGTGTATACCTTAGTTTACTTTACCCTTCACACATAATCTGTGCATTCTACCTATTCACCCTACCACCTACCTTAACCTATTTTACCTCATTTACCCAACACTTACCTAATCCTACCTAAACAAAATCTTACCTTCACCCTATCTTACCTAAACAAAGTCTTACCATCACCCTATCCTACCTAAATAAAGTATTACCTTCACCAACCAAACCCTTACCCCATCTACCATCCTAACCAAACCCTTAACTCATTTTTATACCTTCTCGACCTCTAACCCATACTTAATCCATGTTATACCCCATTCCCACACCTTATAGTGACCACTGATGGTTGAATGTTGATCGATAATAGTTTCTTGTAGAATCATCAAAGATCCACCTTCAACCAGCAAAGGTTTAGTAGTGGACTATTGACAATCCACACATTAATTGTTTCATAACCATGTATTGACTAGAAATGGTCGATAGTGACCATAGATGGTCACTATGTGGTGATTATCGATGAACAAACCCCAGGTTTGATCTATTAATCCCTATAAAAACTCACATTCCTACTTATAATTAATATATTCCCTACAATACCTTTACTCCCTCAACCTATTTCTAACCACCCTCTACCAATTTTATACCTAGAATCTTAAAAACCCCAATTTCCAATGCATACCCGCCTAATGTAAAAAATAAAATAAAATCACAACACACAATGCATCTTCTACCTCGTTATGCATCATCCATCATGGTGGATCCCTTAGCACCACCACCACTACTCAACCCCACACTCTGCCTCTACCTTGTTACATCCTTGTTGGCTCTCTAACCTACTTTAACCTACCTTAGACAAACCTCCACCTCCCACATCTACTCTTGATCAACCAATCTTCACCCATCTCACTTAGTTAACTAGGAAAAACTCATTGTCATTTTTGATTAAGATAGTGGAAAATGCCATGGATCAAATTTGAAAATGAGTAAGTAGAACCCATATTGACCTTTTATGATCACTTTTTTAGGATTTTTTACCATTTATGGTCACTATGTAACTACCAATGATCAAGCATTGATCATCAACAATCGATTCCTTAAGGATTTTACCATCCTAGCATATCCTTTTCCTAAAAGACCACTTATCCCAACTTTCCCTTTACCCACTTAGCTCACCTTTTGGTCATTTAGTCCACTTGTCTACCTTTGTTTGTGATAATCACACCATGACACCTTTAACATCACCTTTGTTTTCATGACCCAACTTTACCTTGGTCACTTTGACTACTTCGATTACCTTGCCATATTTGATGAACATGTGCTAATTTTGCACACCAACCATTTAGGTGCCTTAGAGCATGGCCCTTTGTGGTCTTGACACTCATAACCATTTTTTTTCCTCAGGATCACATTTAGTTTTTGGATACCTTTGAATAAATTTACCTTTTCTAGGAGCCTTGATTTTATATGAGTAACCCATATCAGCTATGCCTAACATTCTAGCCTAGTTACCCTATCACCTATCCTTCAAGTCCAACCTTATTTTACCACCTACCTCAACTATGGTAGCCTAATCTATGTGAGATCTACTTAGTCATTTTTTGAGCACCTATTTTCATTTAAATTCCCACCTGACCAACCTTGACACCTACCTATCCACTTGTCAAAATTGCCACCAACTCTATTTCACCTCATCAATTTTTAGTTTAAAGGGGAACACCTCCTCTTATAATTGGGGCATATAACCTTATACCAACCTTTTATTTTTGTTTTTCAGCTTGTTGATACCAATTACAATGTAGACACTAGAAAACTATACACTAGAAAACTATACACTATAGATCTAGATGTCGTGTTAACTGTTAAACCACCCATTAGCCCCCTTTGGGTTAGATTATTTACCAATTCTTCCATTATTAACCTTAGACCATTTCCCAAAGAATTAATCACCAATTAGTAGTGGATTAGCCACTAGAAAACTATACAAAACTAGAAAACTATACACTATAGATCTAGATGTCATGTTAACTGTTAAACCACCCATTGGCCCCCTTTGGGTTAGATTATTTACCAATTCTTCCATTATTAACCTTAGACCATTTCCCAAAGAATTAATCACCAATTATTAGTGGATTAGCCAATTTTGACTCTGTCCCTTTGACTATTGGTGGTTGGCCTTCAACTGTCAATGGTTTACCCAAACAATCGGTGGTTACTTAAACTCTACCTTAGGACTACATGTGAAGGAGTCAACTTCAACTCACTTTCTATTTAATTTTAATCCATCATTCAAATGATCAATTCATGCTAGACTATCTTTTGAGCTATTTTTAAAACTATTTAGTTTCAATGTTCCTTTTCTCTATATTAAGAGATGAAGAGAATTTTGAATTCAAAGATTTAGGTGCATGAGATTTTGAATCCCAGGTGAATCCAAAAGCTTCCCAATGAACCAAAAACTAGGCTAGAGACTTAGGGTGCTTCTGAAACTCACTATCTTGAGCTAAGGTATGGTTATTCTATTGACATTATTCCAAGATTCATAATAGCTTTCAACCAACCTTAACATTCCTCAAACAAACAACACCTAAAATCTAAGTATCTATGTTTTTTTTTTATCAAGATTCATTAATTATCTTTATCTATTTTAGTGCTTGGGTCATTCCCATTCTCTGCATTTTATTCTTTGTGTTGGAGTTTTGTAAATTCTAAACACTTCATCTCCTACCCAAAACCACCCATAGCCTATTCTATCACCCAAACACCTAACTCCCAAACTAGATACCTCTGAGCATCACTTTCTATCTCATAACCAACATTCAACTCAAACATCACTCTCAGAACCTCTCTACAAATCTCCCCAACAAACTTCTTTTCCCAAACCAAATTCTATAGTAACCACTAATGGTTTTACCTAACCACCAATGGTCACCTAATCACTGACAACAATACATAACCATTGATGGTCATTGTGTGTCATTTTATAATAAAAAATTAATTTGACCATCTATCCATACCCAAATCTTAGTTTATGAGTTTTTATTTTATCATAGAACTTCAAATTATTTTCTGAATCAAGTTTGAGTAATTCAACATTAGCATTCAATCATTTGTTTCTATTCTTGATCAAACTCACTTATTTTTTCCAAGCATTTTTTATATTTGATTTCAGTGCCTTTTATTATTTCATTCAAACATCTATTTTTAATTTATTAGAACTTAAGTGTTTTAAAAGTGTAGATTGACAGCCTCCAAGGAAGTTTGTGCTTCTTGGATCTATCTCATGTTAGGTAGTCCACCCTACTATCTAACTAATCCATCATATTCTAGATTATTTTTATCTATTGGTTATCCTCCCTAGACAAAAAGGAGTATCATTGATCATCTAGATTCATCTGCACATAACACATCCAGGTTCTACTAATCTCACTCTTATTTTAAGTTTACCTCTTTTTAAACATAAAATAAAGCAAAAAATTTAGTGAAAGAATAATATGAATCAAATTCAAATCAGAAAGTTTAACACTTAAATTAGCTAGTTGAGAATCTAAAGAATTAACTTTAATCAATAAATCATCCATAGTTTTCAAATCATTATACTTTAAATTAGATAATAGATCCTAAATTTGAATTTTGAGAGATTCATTCACAACATCCTAAACAGATTTAAGTTTAGACCAAGCAATGAAGGTAAAAAAACAAACATCAATATGGATATGAAATTTTGGGGTCATGGCCATGTCAATCAATCCTAAGGTCTCATTATTTTTAGCTTACCATTTCTCTTGAGTTTAGGATCCATGGTGTCTACTATGCATACCAAATGTTTGAAAGTAAAAATATATTGCATATGTCATTTCTATAAATGGTAATTAGTGGACATGAGTTTAAATTTAGGGAATAATTGAGTCATTGTGTCATGAAATCTTACCTAATAATTAGAAAATGAATAGACAAAAAATCACTTAAAAATAAGGTGTAGGAGGGGCAAGAAGCCAAAGGATAACTAGCCAGAATGCAAAATAAATAACTAAAAGAATAGGAGCCAAAAATAAGATAGTTGAATTGTGGAAAAAATGGTTATTAATTTACCCAAAAAAGATCTAAATTTGAATTTTAGTGTAAATGAATGTCTCCTTATTGTTTTAAAAAACTTTAAAAAATGAAAGTTGGAGATATTAAAAAAAACTCTAATTGCTCTTTAAATTAAAAAATTAGTGAGATTAAAGTTAAGTTAGATTTTTGTTTAATAATTTTTTTTACATTAAACAAGGAAATTATTTTGAGAAAAAAAACTTGGGTAAAAAAAATGCTCTTTACATACAATGCAAATAAAGAAAAAATAAAACTCTTATATATTGAATAAATTAAATGTATCAAAAGAGATTTATTTTGATTTTCTAAATAAAATTCATGTAAAAAAACAAATTGCCTTAAATAAGGCAATAAAGCACCAATGTAAAGATTTATTGAATGTTTATTTTTTTAATGAGGACTTTAAAAAGAGGCACTGAAATAAATATAATAAAAAGATATTGTTTTTGTTTTATTAATGCATTGCACAAAGAAGAAGAAAATAAGAGAAATAAATATAAACAAAATACTTGAATAAAATAAATGTACCTGACAAGAGTAGAGTCATGAAGAAAGAGGTAGAAGATGCCAGAAGTAATTCAAATTTGTCCACAAAGGAGGCAAAAGCTGAAGAATGGAAACTTAGGGAAAGAAGAGTGAAACTAAAAGGGAAACACTTAGCATAGGGGATGCCATGAGATCCTCTTGAGTGGGTAGCACATAGAAAAAAAACTACTACATAGAGAAAGGCATGGTAGAGTAAAGTTGAACTATTAGATTGAAGCTCAAAAAGAGACTACCTGTCATAAGGACACAACTAGGGATGGAGGTGTTTTGTAGAAACAAGAATAAAAAATACCAATAGAAAATGGCAACCTACAAAAAAATAGCTAAAAAGAGGTGACTTATATAGAGGTGATGACAAAGGTAAAACTCCTAAGTAATAAGGTCATACATTGTGGTATAGAACATCGTACGGTTGGAAGGTAGCTAAAAAAATGAAAAAAAAAAAGAAAAAAAAAAAGATGATGCTATGAAAGAAGAGAAGGAAAAAAATCTAAGGGTAGAGGCGAGACTTATCAAGGGAATCTCAACTTGCAGACCTGCTTAAAAAAATTACCGACAAGATCTCTTAGGAAGATTAGTGAATTATTTTTTTAAATAAAATAAGGAGCAGAAAAAAAAGTTTATGAGACAGAGAATAGAAATATTTGTTTTTTTTTAAATAATGCTCATAAAAAAACTAATTAGAATTAAGAGAAAAAAATTGATACTACTAACAAAGTATTACTAAAAATAATTATTTGAAATTTAATATTAACAACTAATGGTAAGAAATTAATTACTAACCAATGAAAAAAATGTTTAAAAAAAAACAAAGGTTAGAGAAAAAATTTTAAATGTGAAAGTGGCCAAATTCAGCTATAAAGAAGGGTTATAAACCACTAATTTAAATAAGGAGAGGATTTTTTTTTTAATTAACAAGGTTTAGTGCCCTTGCAAAAACAAAATAAGAATTTTCCTTAAAGAAATCTATACACTCTCAAAAAAAATGTCATTAAAATTATCATAGCTCTAATACCATGAAGGATTTTAACCCAAGAAATATCATTAATGACAATAATATAATTGAGATAAAAACAAGAATGCACAAAAAACTAAGTTACCTCTTAAAATCAAACCATAGTGACAAGAAATTTAAAGTGGGAAACCAAACACATCAGGGAAAAATCTATGTGATCTTATTAAAAAGCTTGCAACAAATATCTCTACACGTACAAAATTTGATCAAAAGCACAAGATAAGAATAAAAAGAGCTAAATGATTCTTAGTGAGGAAAAGAGGAGAGAAAGGGCTCTTTTATAGAGCTAGAGGAGGAAAATGAGAGTTACATAGAACCCCATTATGACCTTACAAACATCCCAAGTATGTGCCACTTGTGTCCTAGTCCCTTACAAAGAGAAGGAAGGTGTGTGCCATGTGGGGAAAGGAGTTACTTATGCAATTAACTCCCAAATCCTAAGGGAGAAAAAAGAGGTGAGTGACACCTCATGAAATTTGGATTTATGTGATTTAAAAACTCACATAAATATAAATTCCTCACACATAAAAAAGATACTTGGAATAAAATAAATTATCCTAAATAAAGGGTAACTCTAATATTATAAATATTTTCTTGTCATGTTTTGGATGAAATATGTGTTTACTTACTTATGTGTGACCCTTTGTCTTCCTTTCTTTTTTTTTTCATTCCAGTTGAAAATAGTACAATCCAATACTCCATTCAACCTAAAGATATTATAAATAGGTTTAGTTTAGTTTTTTTTTTTTTTACTTTCAATAAGTGGAACCTCACATCCAAATAGAGGATATATTTTTATCTCTTTCACTATTGTAAAATCACATATTTGTCACAAGTGCTAAATATTTCACTGACACTATAAAACTTTGCTTTAGAAGATGTTGGTGGATCAGTTCCATAATTTATCTTATTTTTGACAATTAGATTAACCTCACATTCTTTGAACATATGGCACATGTCATCTAAATATTGGAAGTGTTTGAACATAATAGACTCATGGATAGTTATTTGTAAGATTTTCTTGAATATCTTATAATTCATTATCAACCATAGAATTTTTATTTTTTGGACAACATGGTCTTATATTGATACACATAATGACTAATGAGATCTTAGGTCCTTGCTTAAATTTTTTAATTTGAGCTTAGTATTTTGAATAAATATTTCATATGGTTCATTAATAAATCCTTTAATTATTTTAAATTATTTATTTTAAGCTTCGAATAAGTTATGGATGTGCAACTAATGGCCTCAAGCATTAGCCACCATTATAGGCCAACAATATATGCCTATTCTTGTGGCCAATAGGACATGAGAATAAATTTTTGACTTTTATATATATAATATTCCCCTTCTTTATGTAACACATTATGTGAATAACCTTTTTTTAATATATTTGTTTCTCATTTAGATATCTTCCTTGCCTCTCTCTTAAGTTCATTATGTTAACTATGTATTGGTTTTCATTTGATCCTAAGTAGACCTCACTAATTAAGATTGAGTTGAGAATTAATCACCCAAAGAATTTAAATCATGTACTAATCATAAATGAAATTCTTAAAATCATCACAAGGCATAGTCCTTAAGGATCTTAAGAAAAATCTTCACTAGTAACTTTTTATTATAATAATAATCTAAGAATTATGCATGAAAGACTCTAATGTGTTGTTCTAGATCATATTTACCATATTATGTTGTAATATTAGGTGAAAATAATACTATAGGAAAATTATAAGTGGAAATATCTAGGTTCAAACTTTTGTGTAATAATTCTTGAGAACTTTTTGAATGACCTACTCTATAAGAAGCATGTTCTAATTTAGAAATCTTGGCTTGAATATAAATAATATTTTTTATAAAAAATGTATTAATAGGCATAGGATATTGATTATCAATATATTATGTCAATGAATATGAAGCCTAATAGGCATAAAATTGTATTGTATAGAGATATCCATAAAAATGTGAGGATTAACTTGTGTTTCCCCTACACCATGTGTAGTCATCACTTGTGTAGCCATAGGTGTAAAAACATGAATATAAATAATAGGATTATTTATCTAAATAACTATTATATAATATATACCTATAAAATGTAGATTGGTATAATTCAAGAGTTCATAATTTTGTTCCTCATATGTGTCTTCCTATAATTCTTTGAATTCTTAGCTCATAGGATAAATTTCAATATTTTATCAAAGTCATTACCTTGCATACTAATTTTATTTATAAATACTAAAATTGATTCTAATTTTTCAAAATAGACACCATTAAGCTCATTGATATGTATTCTACCATGATATTCATTATCATCTTCATAAGCATTTTCAATATCATGCATAACATTGTTGACATGTCATTACATATATGCATTCATTATCAACATTTACATCAATATTAAAATGAATTTGCATTTCATCAATTTTGTCCATTTTAGATTTCACACAAACACATGGTTGTGTCAAAGGAATCTGATTATGATCAATTATAACACCACTAAACCTATAACTTCATCTTATAGGCATAATAGATATAACATTTTTAGATGGAATATAATATATCCATGAAAACATCAATAAAGCTAGTTCAAAATACATAGAACATTTCTTAATAGTGGGAAATTGGAATTTAATCTACAAGTCAAACCCTAATGTAAGATAAATCTAAAATCCTAAGGAAAGATGATGTCAATAGCTAGAAAATACCTTTTTTTTCCATTCTCAATTCAATCATCAGGTTCACCAAAATTGTTTTACTTCTTTTGTGATTAATGTGATATAAATAAGATAAAACTTAGAATATTTATATTTGATAGTAGAGGTTCCTAGAATTCCTTGTTAGAATATGCTAATGTTTTAGAGTCGTTGATGTCATACTAGAGTTAGGTTGTATGAAGTCATATATTTCACTAATTATAGTTTTATTTCATAATAAACTCATTTAGACTTAGTATTTATTCATTTTAAAGCCATTTTATTTAATCAACTAAGATATTTTGAATTAAATCAGATTCTTAGATGTGCATAGAATAGAAAATAAAACATTAAGGAAAATAGAGGTGCATAGTATACACATAGCATAGAAAATCTCAAGAAAACCATGATCTCTATAACATCATGTTTCTTAAATATGGATCAATTGTTTCTATTACAATTCATAGCATTTATAGAGTTGTGAAGAAGATCTATTGCTTGCATTCTTGACCTTTCACTTCCATCTAAAATGAGTCTTTTCATCTTATAAAATATTTTTATATTCAATTGCATGTTGAATTACATATAAAATATTATATAGCACACACTTATCACTTATAAAAAAATCCATTATTTTACTCTTCATAATCTACTACTAATAAGATTCTATAAAATATAGAAATAATCATACAAATTTAAATGTAAAATGAAATTGATATTACATTTACTATTTTTAGAATTGACAAAACACTGGAAGAGATATGCACTTATCCTATTTTCTAGTTTTATTGCTAATTTCATTTACCATAGTCCCTAAAATGACTTTTATTTAATATATAACTCTCGATTCAATAAATAAGAGCTCAAACCCTACTTGACACTACCAGTGAAGCTGAACCAACTAAGGTAATAGGTATTATCTAAGATCTATTAGTACTACTATTAATTATATATATCTATAATTATATAGCTTTATGATACCCTATCCTAATATGATTTCACATGTATATATCTCTTGTGTGTGCTCTCTCCCTCGGTCTTATGTAATGATCCTTATTTTTCTTCTCATTCCTTTACAAATTTAATTAATTTGTTGACACTAGATGCCCCTTTTAAAAGTATTTAATATGTTGGATTGAACATCCCAAATCACTCCCCACTAAGTGACTCATTATTTCTTACATCATAATACTCTGAAGAGGGATCAAATTTCATGTAGTTCTCCCACCTAGGTGTGTGTGCACCATATTGATCATGTTAAAATGTAATGAATTTTTTAGTTTTCAACACTTAATAATAACTTTGATGAAATTTTCATTCATATTTGGCTCTAGGGATATTACTTCGAGTGTTTTTCAAATATAAATGCTTTTGTGATAATGTCTCTAGATATTTCTAATGGATTTATCAAATGTGATTTCTAGTGAGTATAACCTTAGGATTTATTTATATTTATATTTAAATATGTGATATTTCCCTATATGACTAACCCATGAAACATGTCTACATAGAACTAATGGATAATTACCAATTTTAATAATATTCATTGTGTTCCTAGACACTACTAGTAGAGTCAGACACCTATGACAAGACTGTAATTATCTAACTATTGTCAATATTATCCTAAGATTTAAAATCAATGATCTTTGATATGGTGAACATATATTTAGGATTATAGAGCATTATTTCAAAGACTAGGGTTAGGGTGATCCTAAACATGTGTATTGATAAACTAGGTTAGCCAAGTTAATATGTGGGTAAATAGATAGGGGAAAGTATACACAAGATTTAAATGTGCATGAAAACTCCAAATATGTCAAAGTGTGCCAAATTTGATTTTTAGAAGGTCTAATACCTAATTTATATGTCTACATTTAAAATTATGCCAAAATATATTTATAAAATACCAAAAAGAGGTAGATTTTATATTCATCCTAATTAATTTATTTTTCATTCTACATGTATGATTGTGAGTATTATGCCTATTACAAAATGATCTTTGTCAAAATTATCCCAAGATTATAATAGCTTCTTCTGGTACAAGATGGTGATGTAAAAATATGACTCCATTGTAAGTGTAACAAAAGATAAGGATAAGATTGGCACTAACTTGAATGATGGAGAGAAATCATAGATACTTGATTCCTCTCTCTCTCTCTCTCTCTCTCTCTCTCTCATGCATGGATAATGGTTTGGATTGACTTGGTATATATATTATACTATAGGTTTTCTATCTTAATTTGGATTAATGGTTAAAATTAACCTAATTAAGATAAAAATTTGAAATAGAATTCAGATCAATAGATATGGCATTCAAAAATACATGAAAGGTAAAATACTAATATTGATTCTTATGATTGACAAGGGTATGTGATAAATATATAAGTTAATAAATAGATCGTGATACTTATATTTTTTAGGTGACTATCTGACTATGATTGCATTTTAAAATTAAAAATTGAAGATAAGCAAGCATGTGGTTTGTTCAAATCTAAAACTAATTTGATGTTTATATTGGGTCTTTTTCATAGGATCGGTAAAGTATTGTCAATCGATATTGACTTTTTGGTTGGTAATAACTTATATAAAATTATGGCACAATGACTATATGCTCACCCACAACTATATTTTATTTTTATGTGTTTACAATCTTGAACCTTGATGGTGTGTGCAACTCTATAAATCAATCTCTTTTCCTTGAAATCCTAGGTGTGCTTATGAGGGATAAAAACATGAAACAATGAGGGAAATTGAATCTATAAAGATGAACCCAATTATTCAATATGATGATTAACCATTGCCTACATATGGGAAATTAAGCCACATGTAGCTAGTCTGATTGTGCAATTGTGCTTATTCACTATATGTTTGAAGTTAATGATGTGGCCTTGGTACTTAATAATATTTCATTTGACTTGGATTTATAATTTTTTAGACTTGGTTTGTGACTAATCCTAGTGATGGGAATAAAAAGTGGGAATAACAAGGCATATCTTCTTAATGTGCAATAATGTATATCATATAAGTGCCCAATCCCTTTGAATGAGACCTTGATTAGTTTATATATAGATCCAATGAAATGATTTCTCATACCACCAACATGATCTTCTAATGGTATGACCTTAAATATGGGCCTAATTTTATAAAATATTTTTTGTTGGGATTGGGTCAATATTGACTATAATAGGTTAGTACCAAGTGGTGATACTGATCAAATTTAGTGAAATAGACCTATGTATTGGTGAACTAAAATGAAATTATATATATGTTTGTGTAGGATATTTAACATATTTGAAATAGATAGTGAGGTTCATTTAGTTTTGTAACAACATAATGGAAGGGTTGAATCATAATATAGCATGCAAGTGTGAGATAATAGAGGATTATGACCTTGTTTGAGTACTCAAGTCATGTGTTGTAAATGGGTATAGAGCTTGTCATTGTAAAGTACTAACAAATATATTTTAGTATCTAAAAATTCACCCCCCCCCCCACCTTTATTATAGTAATGGAGTTATTAGAGTAAAGGATAAAATGTTTTGAAGTGTGTACAACATATTATCTTTGGTTTGAAGCTCCAATTGTGTAGGTCGATCAATAGCAAAACCTAAAATCACATGTAGTCAATGTCCATAGATTGAATATTTTATTTTTAAACTAATTTTTTGAAATTTTTAAATAACAAGGGTTATAGTACATGTGTGTTGGTGAAAACCATGTTTCCCTTTCTATGAGTTGGATATTATGCTTCCTTGAATCACTTGAGATATTTTTGTTTCATTGTTTGAAGCACATGGAGAGTTTCAGTGATCATACCCAAATTTTGCGTAACTATGAAAGATCTTGTGTTCAGAAGATAACATACCCCAACCTTCATATATGTGAGGAAAATTACATAATGTACTAACCCAAATAACTACGTTAGAAAAAGAAATCATCAAGATAGGTTTGCTCAAAGAAATAACTACATAGGTAAATGAGGGAACCATTAGGGTAGGTTCACCAGAAAAATTAATCAACCACTACATATAGATTATAGAGTCACTTGTAATGCTTCACACAAGTTTGATTAATTTTTCTCCATATAAAAAAATCCATGATCAAAAGAGAATGAATAATGTTCATGCCCCCATCATGAACATGGGTTTACTTGTGTAAATTCACTCAATGTATAATAAAATGCATGATCGAAAGAGGATGGTAAATATCCATGACCCCATCATGACCATAAATATGATAAGTCTGAACTAAAATGACAAAAAAATTACATTAAATTGTAAATTATGTTTGTGTGTATGTGTGTATGAACCAGTATCATGTTCCCTGAATTTGAACCAAATAATATAAAATGTTATGCATCTATATGGTGAATTTGAAAAAAAAATATAAAATTTATGTGTATGTAAAACCTATAATGATGTTCCTATAATTTTTTATACATATGCATCCCAATATTTATTAATCTAGATAATGTATATTTAAATTGATTACATATGTATGGCATATGCCCATGTAATATGTACCATTGTGCCCATATATGTCATATATCTAAACAATCTAATATCTAAACCATCTGAATCTCTAAAATATTTTATTTTATTTTATACTCATTAAATCTTAAATTTAATTCCATTATAATTCCCCCCTTTTAAGATGAGGGATGTATCTTATATGTCACTTATCTCAAATGAAGAGTTAACTATATCATGTCATGTATAAATATATCATGTGTAATATCATTTGATCATGTGGAGAACATGTCATCATATGAATGTATATATCACTCAAGTCACATATGTAACATATGAAATGTAGGGCATGTAAGTTTCAAGTATAGATAGATATATCAATGAATCATGTAGTATAAGTGTAATTGAATAAGGATACGTAATAATATTTCATGATATATATCATGGCACCCCTCAATGTCAGTTAGCTCAATAAGCACATGTGTTAGTGTCACACATAAGGAAAAGGGATACATATAATGGACATAAAATGTTGAAAAAAATAAGGCAAGGGGCATACATAGTAGGACATAAAATCTCTCAAGTAAGCGACACCAAGGATGTCACATCAAGAAAATGTAGAAGCCACACACAATAGTGAAACACAAAATAGCCTATCATGTAAAATAGTAATAACATCAAGGAGCATAGAACAATGAGTGAGTATACAATATCCATATATATCAATGTCACATCATATTTTAATGGCATATCATGTATCACAATGTAATAAATGAGTAACTAGTGAGACATATGTAAGAAATATAGGTAAATCAACATTGTACAAAGGTCATATAAATATGTAACCTATAACAGTGAAACATTTTGAATAGGATGCCCCTAATATCAGCATGTCCACTAAGTAGAGGGAAAACCAACATCTATATATCCATTTTTAACTTATATGTATTACAAAACACTCATATACCATGAAATACATGTGTGTATTTAAATAATATGCCATCTACCAAACATGTGATAATCAACATATGTAAATAGTGTAAACTAGAAATCATGCCATATTGATTTTTGATATTTTTTAATATTTCAATTTTTGTATTTTCTTGTTTATTTTATTTTTTTGTATTTTTAAAATATCTTAAATTTGGAAAAGCTAACCAATTATCCTATAAATGGAAGGAAGTTCATGTATGAAATAGTGGAAGGGTATTCCTGTATGGATGGGAGGTAATAACTAGGGGTGGGTCAGAATATGATAAATAATAATGTGGTATACCATATCTATTTTGATCACTACTTATAGAACTTAAGGTATGGTGAGTGGTTATAAAGGGATAAGGGATATGTGGTGTCTTTTGTATAATATAAGGGTATCTCATTTCCTGTCTTCATTGTGGAACATGTTGAAATGTCTGTAGTACTACCTAAGTATGAACTATAGGATATGGTATCTTCTATGGTCTTTGATTAAATATCTTATATGATGGATGTTGAATGGTCATTTGTATAGATAGATCATGAATATGTGTACTAATCACCTTTTTATATCGATCTTACATATGTGTATCATCCATCTCTAAATAATGGTCTTAAATATGTGTATCAACCAATTACAATGGTGGTGAGGATGAAGGAGAATATATTTATGATTATATAGGATACTCATACTGTACACCTACAATTATGAGTAATCTATAGTAGTATATGTACTTTAGGCATTGGTACATTATAGAGGTAACTACACAAAGTATTTTCATCCACAGACATCCCAAAAACATATTGAAGACCCCATTACTCTATAAAACTAGGAATGGTGTAGCTAATATGGTTGATCCCACATAAAGAGGTAATGTTATGCATTCCAAGATACTTTTTTTCTACAAAATTATTTAACATCATTCGATGTATCTTTAAAATATTTTAATGTGTACCCAAGGGATTGGAGAAGTGCCAACATGTAAATTTTATCACTTGAACCATTATTAATCATAACACTATGTATAGGTTTTTCATTGATGTAGGCTCATATGAATAGTGCATGAAAGTCTAAATCATCATCAATTATCTCATTGAAATGAATACGATCATGGGTTATTGGGTTAAAATATCTCTAAGCATACTAATGATAGTATATATTGAATGATCACATGTCATTGGTGGAGGATGCATGTTATATTTATAATGTACCTCTGATGTGTCCTTAGGTTTTTTGTTTCATTTTTAGGAAAATTGTTACTGAACATATTGAAATTTTTATTTCCATTGTGCTACAAACTATATTCCTCTATAGGATTTCCCAAATCAAAAATGTTATCATCTATTATATTTGGTATCTTACATCCTAGCTGATAGCATTTGTTTGTTGAATTCCCTACTATATGATGATACTTATAATATGCATTTATAATATAGCTTTGGTATATATGTACTTGTATTGAGCTCTTGTGAAGGAAGGATTATTATAAGGTCACACTCAAACAACTTATTTAGCATCACATGAGGAGGTGATGGTAATCATGAAAACTACCTCTTTGGTGGAGTTATTAATTATAATTGGTTTTTAGGTTGAGATTTTGCATTGATTGTAATCTTTTCCTCATTATTGTTATCATTTGGTTTCACCTTATAATTAGGTTTTCTTTGAAACTTTATTTTTGAAGTGTTAGGATAAAATAAAACACAAATTTATCCCCAAATCACACCCAAGAGAAACTATGAAATGAATCAATTAAACATATAGAAAATAATCATAAACATGCACAAAATAGGAGACACCAAATTTAACGTGGTTAACCCAAGATGGGCTACATCCACCAAAATTATCTAGTATATTATTTCCAACAATACAAGGGAGAAACAAATCTTGCAACAAACCCTGTTACACCTCTCTACCTTCTTTGCCTCCTCTCTATGTACAATCTATTTTTTTTCCATCTCAGCCATCTATCAATACATTTTAGGGTGAAAAACACCTAAACATAACCTCTACCATCAAATCTAGAAACCTTTAATCAATGGCCCAGATTGACTATGAAATTACAATTTTACAAGGCAATTTTAATAAAAAATTTGCTTTAGGGGTGTTGCCCCCAAACCCCCACCAAGGCATGTGGTCTCAAGACCCCCTACCAGGGGGGTCATCCCCCATGGACCCCACAAGTGGGGTTCCCCCCTTGAAACCCCCCATGCCATTGAGGATACAAAGAAAGGGATCCAAAAAATTGGTAGAAATAAAATGAAAATTTTAACTTGTGATCCTAGAAGACAATTAGGCTCCACACCTAACATGAAGTAGTCATAGGAGTTAATATTTACTAAATTTTGTTTAAAGTAATTAACTTGACTTCTTTATCCCTTACTATATTTCATAGATCATCAAATGATTTGAGTATCTTGAGTATAATTAACTCATGAAGTGGTGCTTGCAAACTTTATTTGAATATATATTTAATTTATTATCATGCATAACATTGGTATTCTTGGTTAGCATGGTCTTGTATCCGAGCACATATTCACTTATTGGTTCATTGGATCCTTAATTTAGCTTACTAATTTATGCATATGATAACTTCTCATCGATGTTGATGGAAAAAAGTGTGTTATGAATTAGTCATCCAGGGAGTTGAATGTTCTCACAGATTAAATAGGGAAATCATGGAATCATCTAAATAATTTTTCATTGTATGTATACTCCAAACATGTTGCATGGAATTATCTAAGATGTTGACTACGATCACTTTTACCTTTGTCTAATGGTATTTGGGAATAATGAAGTATTTTGATAAAGGATAAACTCATATATATATATATATATATATATATATATATATTGATAACTCCTGAACCAAAATAGGTTGAACCTTGTCCCCGCTTAGTGCGAGTGCATAAGTATTTTATTAAATTTAAAAAATCAAGTACATAAGGGTGTCTTTACTCCATTAACACTTTTACAATGCAAACATGGATTTATATAGTTTTTACCAATGACCGGTAAAAACAACTAATCCTATAACCAACTAAATATGGGAAAACAACCATAAGGTAGTTCTAATTAATAAATATAAAATATGAAAACTACCTAAAAATTAATCTAAGTTTATTTTATGGGGGTGTCTTTACTAAAAGATGCATGCCCCATTTACAATAATTATTTTTTATCTACCAAAAATCTAACCTAATGTTAAGACTTTGGAACAAGTCCTAACATATATATGAGTTTATATATATATATATATATATATATATATATATATATATATATATATAAAGTAAAATAAGCTAGTTTTATAGGGATCCAAAAACCACCAAGTTTAAATAGAAATATTAATACCCAAATTCAAATAAAAAAGACACAAAGGGATGCAAAACATAGAATTTCTTCAGTTAAACATAAGAAAAACAACAAAGAAACATTAATAGAGACAAAAAAAATAGATGTATTTAATAAACTAGACAGACACTGAAAGCTCCTCTAAGTTTGCCTTATCCTATGGAGTGGCTCGTTTTGTCTCCTTGGTCTTGTCCTTTAGCAATTCATATATCACTATGCCATGGGTTTGTTTAATCATACCTTTCAAAGGACCCTTCTTGGTTTTATTCTATGGATTCATGGGGATCCTTTTGG
Organism: Torreya grandis; assembly: GCA_037957365.1. NCBI lineage: Eukaryota > Viridiplantae > Streptophyta > Pinopsida > Cupressales > Taxaceae > Torreya > Torreya grandis. The sequence continues at coordinate 351,903 of JARHVA010004944.1, forward strand.
CTTTAAGGTTTGGTTGAGTGTCTTCAGTGGATTCTGGTTTAGATTCATTAATGGTGTCTTTTTTATTTTGGGGGGGTTTGTTTTTCCTTTCCCTTGTCATATTTTTTCTTGAGTTTGTTAGCCTTAGATTTCAAATAATTCCATTCCTTAATGAGGATAGCCATGGCCCTACCTATTTTCATTAATTTATATTGAAAGGCCTCAAGATTCCTTTTGCACTCCTAATATGAGTCATCTAAGTTGAAGACTTATGTACCCTTGTTACCATTTTTATCCTTCCATGAAATGGCTATTATTTTGGGTTTTTTTCCCATTAATTCTAGGGTAGTGTCTCCCAAATGTTTGTGGGGGGATTTATAGGTTTGGTTGCTAGTAGAGGGGAGGTGGGTTGGAAATAAGCAAAGATTGGGGACCCATCCTCCTTCTCTAAAAGCTTGAATTCCTCATCAGATGGGTCTTTCATAGGTATTTCATGGATGGGTTTTCCATGTTGGAACATCAAGAAGATCAAACCTTGGTGAATAATATCATTATTTTGATGTATCTGCTAAGTGAGGGCTGTGCTTTCTAATGATTTTAGGAGACAAAAAGGTAAAGTAGTTTTGTACCTATTGGCCAATTTCCACCCCTAGGTTTGCACCTTTCAAATTTGACCAAGTCCAGTACTTAGATTTTATTCAGAAGAAATTTTATTTGGCAAAGCCCATAAAAATACCAAGTGTTATTTATATAGGAAAGTCCATTTTGGCCTTTGTTCTAAGCCTTTGCCTAATTCTTTCAGGTTTTTTATCTGAAGCATTTTGCCAAATTCTTTCAAACTTTTTGTCTGAGGATTTTACTTAAGAGTATTTCTTCAAGTTTTCTTCTGGTCAAGTGATGAATTCTTTGAGATAATTTATCTACACAAATTTTCCAAAGGTACTTTACAATTTCTCTGAAGGACTCTTTCAAGCTAAAAGGGACCATTGTAATTTTTCTGAAGGGCATTTTCATTTTTTTAAAGGGCACTTTTCAAGCAAAATGGACCAAATAAAAAGTCTGAAAGGTACATTCCACTTTTTTCGAAGGGCACTTTAATTTTTCCAAAGGGTATCTTTTGTCAAAAAAAGGTCCACTTCAGTTTTTCTAAATGATCATTTGCAACTTTCCTGAAGGGTATTTTATTTGGAAAGTGGTCACTTTCATTTTTCTGAAGGGGTACTTGCATTTTTGAAGGACCATTTCCAAAAGCCATAGGAAAGGAAATGAAGAGAAGGAACTCTAAAAGAATTCTTTAAAACTTTTTGTCTAAAGGAAATAAATAGAAAGAATTCCTTCAAATTTTTTATCCAAAGGAAATAAATAGGAAGAATGCCTTCAGACTTTTTGTTTGAAGGAAATGCACAAGCAATGAGCCCAAAGGAAAAGACTCGACAAAAGGTCCAATAAAATAAACAAAAAATATCCATGGGCAATTTGTTTGAAGAAAAGGTCTAAAAATAAAAGTTTGAAGAAAATACCCAAAGGAGTGATGCCCATAGGAAGTCAATTTTAAACTATAGAGAATAGTCATTGCTATTCAAAAGACTTGATGGGGAAAAAAGAATATACATGGAGGTGGAAAATGATCAAATCCTGAGCATCTAGAGTGGACTAAGTGAGCAAAATGGATAAGTTGATGGAGTGATTCATTATTGGCAGCTAACCAAGTCAAGGAGCTTTTATGAAATTGATAAATACAGGTGTCTAAAGAATAACTAGTAATTAGAAAGAGCATTTTCTAACTGTCATAATGATTTCTAATAGTGTGATGTGTTGGCTTTTTTATTTTTAGTTTTTAACTCTCATGGATGATCTTCGATAAAAGCATTTTCCTATGCCACTCCTGAAGGTTTGATGCCACTTGCCACCATTCTGATGACTTGTTTTGGATAATTAAGACTCTTGACATGGCATGGCTCGCTCATCCATCTCTCTCATGGATCTATAAATAATTTTCATGTCTATGACACATGTCTTTGTGCCTCTTCAGCTTCTCCTTTCTTTCTCTTCCTCAAAATTATATAAATTGGACCATTTTGACCATTGTAGGTAACCACATTTTTGGTATGGTGAAGCCCTTCTAAAATGACATTTCACTTTGCTTTTAAACATTGAATACAAGACTAATTTTGAGTTGTGAATTTCTATTTGAGTATGTGAGTGTTGTATAGCAGAGCTGAGTGATAAAATTATCCCTATTCCCTTTATCCTTCATGTTTGAATAAAGGATCTAATGTTAAAAAGTCATGTGAAGTGTGTTGAATGTATCAAAATCTCTTTCAATTATGCAACTATATCTATGGTGTGCAATCTACCCCTTAGGTTGATTATCTTGTTGATTGTCTCAAGCATGTTACCTTCACATTGAAACACTATGTTAGTATCTTTCAATGCATGAAATTAGTCTTGGAAAACATTGTTACTTAGTAGAAGTGTGATAGTCAATGGGATAAATTCTTGGTGGATCACCTCTTTATCATAGTTTTTCTATTTTATGTAAATTCTTGACTCTTTTCATGAACAACTAATAGATATGGTGATAGACACTTAGAAAAGAATTCAGGGAACTAGCCCTTTTCAATCTTATAGATTAATCTCTCTTAAAATTCCCCACAAACTTTAGGTATGAATCAATATTGCATCAAATTGAAGGAATTTCATAGAATATCCTAGTGTGCACAATTTGATCACAACAGTTCTGGCACACCCAGTGGGACAGTTGGTCATAATTGTTTTCATGTCAAGATAAATGTTGGCCTCAACAAGTCCAAGGTTGTATAAGCATTATAATCCAGCATTTGGTGACTCCAAAAGGTGAGAATCTTGTTTTTATATCAATTTTTCCACATTATACTTCATGGTCCTCACTAGATCATCTTCTAGTAGGCTTTTCAATCAAATTCCTTAGCATGAAACTCCTCTTGAAGAACAACACCCTGAGCCATTCCTAACCTTTAGAGATCTTGAATAAGAAGGTTTTGAAGAGGAATAAGAGGAATTTGAATAATTATTAGATCAAGAGGAATAATGAATGGCTAAAAGACATCCTTTCCCATCCTTCAACACCCAAAATCCAATTAACCTTCCTGTGTATGATACTATTCCTCCTAATGCTACCAAAAGTCTCCCTAATTTCAATGGAGAGGGTCCTATTACCCCATCTAAGAATATTAGGGACATTTTAAACTTTTGAAATTTTCACAATATCACCCAAGCTAACATAGATATTAGACTACTTGTCATGTCTCTAAAAGGGAAGGCACTTTATTGGTATAGGACATTGGAAGGTGGTTACGTTACTAATTGGGATAGTTTTGGAGAGTTGTTGGTAAATAGGTTCAAAAATAAGAGTGACCATACTTCACTAATTTACTAGCTAAATGTGATAAAAAGAGGTCTTAATGAATCCATGGGAGATTTCAATGAGAGATTTCAAAGAACATGTCGTAGGCTACCACCTATTATGAGGCCTCCTCCAAGATTTTTATTCCCCACCTATCTTAAGGCTGTTGGCACTGATGTAGTAGTAATTTTGTAGTCAATGGGAGGATTTACTTTATCCAAGGCATATGAGATAGCCATTAAAGATGAGAATAGTTTGATACAAGCTAGGAAACTACCTCCAAGAGTCTCCATGCCTTTTTTATCTAATAATTCATTTGAAACCCCAATCATAACATAATTTCCCAATACTAATTCAAAACCAAGAACTACTCCCAAGAAGGTGGATGATGTTATAGATAAGGATGAGATGATTTGATCTTTGAAAGCCTAGCTCAAGCAAACACAAATGTATGCAAGTGTTCCACCCAATCCTCAATACTATCCTCAACAAGGCTATATACCTCCACCATAATACATTAACCAAGGAAGAGGAAAAGGCCAAAAATGTTTCAATAGGCAGTCCAATGCCTATAATCCTAATTCCATTCCATCAACAAAGGCTATTATTCCAGTCTACACCAATCTAGTTCAAGGAAAGGAACATTTGGATCATTAGGGGAAATCTCAAGGTCAATTTATTCATAATGGTCAAGTTAATCAAGATTTGGTAACTCAAGAAGGAGCTACTCTTTATGTTACATCAGAAGAAGCAAATCTCATGCAAAGAGATGTTCAAGGAGAAGGTAGCAACCAAAGTATTGGTTTTATGAATTTCCAAGTAGAAGATGGTTATGTGTTGAATAAAAATACATCAATTTCAGCCAACACAAGGGTTAAAAAGAGGGATTTAGGAGATACTCTATTAGCACAAGTGATTCTAAGTAGTGCTCTCCAAGGTCAAAAAGTGTAAGTACCAATGTAGAAGATCCTACTAGTCACACTACTCCTCAAAGTTAGAATGTGAGCAAAGCTACCAAACCTCCAGTACAACAAGTTCAAGTTACCTCATTTCCTTCAAGAATACAAGACAAGGTGAATACTTCCTCTCTAAATATTATTGACTCTTTGAATAATACCAAAACTAGCATTTCTCTTTAGGGAGTATTGCATATGCTTGGTCAAAAGGAAATCCTACAAGAACAACTTGATAATATCAATGTAACTCCTCAATCTCTAAATTAAAATGGTGTAGCCATTACCAACACACCTAATTATATTTTATATCCCTCCAACATATCTAAAAATCCTCTATATTTCTACCTCATGTTCATTGTGGGAGATAAATTGGTTCACAACTACATTGTGGATAGCGGGGGTAGTACTATAGTTATGCCCAAAGTGATTATTGATAAATTGGGATTGAAATATGAGCCTCACAACAAGGGTGGGTTGCATCTTGATGGAACTCTAGACAAGAATTTGGGGTTAGTTAATGGTTTGAATGTTTTCTTACATGATTTTCCAAGCTTCCCCACCCTACAAGACATTGTGGTGGTTGATCTTCTAGCTCATTTTGCTATTTTCTTGTCAAGAGACTTTATGACTAAGATTAGAGGGTACTTTATAGTTAATTGGTATTTTCTATCTTTTATAACAATATATGGAGCTAAATTAACTATAATAGCATATCCCTTGGTAAGGTCCCACATTGAACCATATATGGAGACAAGTTCAAATCAGAATTGGATAATTATTGAGTAGGAAGAAGGTGCCATTGGTGGTGAAACACCCTTTCCCCTTGAAGGTATTTATGACCTTTTTCTTGATGAGTATGGTACTAAAACTTATGAGCATTATCCCTATATATTCATAGAATAAACTTAATTAGGAGTATATTGTATGCATGAGAAGAACACTCCTATAGCATCACTCACTAATAAAGATCATAAACTTGAAGGGATATGGGAAATGTTTTTTGATAGCTCTAGAAGAAAGGTAGGGGTAGGAGCTGGTGTCATGTTGTTTTCTCCTTTAAATAACCATTATTATTCTTCATATATATTCCATTTTAGTTGTACTTATAATGTAGCTAAATATGAATGCTTATTGTATGGCCTCTAATGGCCAAAGAGAAAGGGAATCAAGAATTTGAAGGTACATGGAGATGATGAATTGATTATACATCAAGTGAGAAACTAAGTTACATCCAAGAACCCTTTGATTAAGTCTTATAATCATAGGGTGTTGGATCTATTTGAGGACTTTGATGCTTTTGATATCCAACCTATACCAAGAGACTCAAATAAACATGTTGATAGGTTGGTTGTGATAGGAGCACATTTTGATATAGTTTATGATGTAAGCAAAGAGAAGGACCAACCTCAAATCAATGTCATTTTTAGACCTTATATTCCAAATAATTAAGTGTCTTGGCAAGTGTTTGAGAGTGATAAACACATTATACACTTCATTCAAAATGAAGCAAAATTTTCTTCCAAAAATCAAAAGAAGCATCACAATCAATATGAAGAACAAGTTATCCAGCTAAAGACAAACAAGTTACCAATGAGATGGTTAATTTGGAGAGTGTGTTCAATGAATATGAACAATGAAGGAAAGAAATGGTAAGCATGTCTACAAAGGAAAATAACTATGAAAGAATCCTGATATTTAAGGACAAACTTCTAAAAATTGGTAAGATATGTTCTCTTTCTGAAAGATAGGCCTTCATTGAAAGGTGTAAATAATTTCATGATATATTTTCTTGGGAATACAAGGATTTGATCCAAGTCTAATTCATCACACCATTGAGATATAACTTGGAGCTAAACTAGTTAGGCCAAAATAGAGGCCTATCAATCCCAAGATAGAGGAACTCATGAAGAAAGAGTTTACCAAATTGATTAAGTCTAGGATTATCTTTCCTATCAAGCACTCAGCTTGGGTAGCTAACCTTGTACCTGTTTGAAATAAGAGTGGAGAAATTAGACTTTGTGTGGACCTTAGGGATCTAAATAGAGTTTCACTCAAGGACCATTATCCACTACCTTCCATGGAGCAGATTTTGTAAGTGGTGTTAGGTTCTCAATGCTTTTCACTACTTGATGGCTATTCATGTTATAACCAAATATTGGTGAATGAGGAGGATCAGTTCAAGATATAATTCACCATAAAATAGGGAATATTTTCATATATAAAGATTCCTTTTGGTTTGTCTAATGCTGGTGTTACCTTCCAAAGGGAAATGGACATGGCCTTTAAAGATTTGATCAATGAGTTTTTGCTTGTATACCTTGATGATATAACTATTTTTTCCAAGGATACTAATGACCACATTAAACATCTAAGGCAAGTATTTTATAAGTGTAGAGAGTTTAGAGTTTCTCTTAATCCAAAAAAAGTCTTTGTCATTCATGAAGGAAAATTACTGGGTCACATGTGTCAAAGGAAGGCCTATCTATTGATCCTGAAAGGATTGAAGCCATTCTAGGCCTATATTTGCTTCTACAAAAGAAAGGTTTGAAAATTTTCTTAGGCAAGATCAACTTTGTAATAAGTTTTATTCCAATATTTGTTACTTTGGTGAAGCCTATTACAACCATGCTGAAGAAGAACTAAGCTTTTGCTTAGACAAAGGAAGGTAAGAATAATTTTGTGGAAATAAAACAAGAAATTACCCAATCTCCTACTCTCTTAAACCCAAAAATTCTCAAGGATTTCATACTATATAATATTTCTAACCTTGACACAATCTAATCTATGCTTATGCAAAAGAAAGATGAGGAAATTGAACAACCCATTGCATTCTTTAGTCAAGGATTGGAAGAGTATGAGGTCAAGTACACATTTGTTGAGAAGAAAGCTCTATATATGATAAGAGTTTTGAAAAAGTTTAGGCATATGGTTTCAAACAACAAGATACATGTCATGGTCTCTCATCCTAACACCAAAGAGTTCCTCTTAAGCAAAGACCTCAATGAGAAAAGAGTTGGGTGGATCACAAAGGTAATAGAGATGATGTTGATATCAAGGTAACCAACTTGGTAAGAGGAAAGGGGTTGTGTGAACATCTGGCTTTAGATGTTCAAGGGCCAAAGGAGGAAGTCTTGGTTAATCAAGTTCATCCCCAACTAGCTAGTCACTTACCAATTCAAAGTTGGACACAAGACATCACTAGTTTCCTCCAAAAAGGTGATTGTCCTAATGATTTGAACAAGTCACAATAAAGTTATTTTAGATTGCAAACCATTCCTTATTGTCTTGTAGATGGTATTCTCTTTTGGAAGGATGTGAATGGTGTACTACTAAGGTTAGTTGAAAATTATCAGTTTGGCATCTTGCTGGAAAAGTTTCACAATGGTATAGATGTAGGTCATTTCTCCCCAAAAAAAATAGCTACAAAAATAGTGAGGGTAAGGTATTATTGGCCTAGCATTTTCAAGGATTTATACTCTTAGGTTAGGATGTGTCCTTAATGTGCCTTTTTTGTAGACAAATAGAAACTTATAGCCCTTCCATTGAATCATGTCCAAGTGGACCAGCCTTTCATGTAATGGGGCCTTGATTTCATTGGTATGATCAACCCTTAATCAAGTGATAAACACAAATGGATATTGACTACTACTAAATACTTCACAAGGTGGGTAGAGGCTATTGTATTGAAGGAGGTAAATGAAAATGCAATCTTGGAGTTTTATGAGAGTATCACAACAATATTTTGGGTCCCATATACCATCATTTTTGATAATACACTTGCTTTTATGAGTGATAAAAATTTTGAGTGGGAAAATAAGAATATAATTGACTTGAGTACCTCATCCAACTATTACCCTCAAGGTAATGGGTTGGCTTAGTCTACTAATAAGAACCTCATCAAGATCATCAAGAGGACATTGGAGAACAATCAAAGAGCATGGCACACCAAGTTGAAGACAAATTTATGGGCTGGCAAGATTACTCCTAAGAGATTAATTGGTAACTCTCCTTTTGTGCTTGTTTATGGGAAATAAGCTAGGTTGTCCATCTCCCAAGAGCTCCCTGATCTAAGGATTGCACATCAGCTAGAACTATTAGAAAATACTCCAATAGAAGTTAGATTGATAGAACTAATACAACTACAAGAAGCAAGGGACAATGCACATAAGACTATGGAACACCACCAAGTACACATTAAAAATTCATTTGAGAAAAGAGCAAGTACAAGAGTGTTCAAGGAAGGTGACTTGGTTCTAAAATGGGATGAGGACAAAGCAAAACTAGGTAAACATATAAAGTTTGATGCTTTATGGAGTGGCCCTTAAATCATCGGCAAGTGCAAGAAAAGCAACTCCTTTCAGCTGACCAAGATGAATGGAGAAGAATTGCCTATCCCTATGAATGGGATACATCTAAAGTTATACTATTAGTCCTTGCAGGTCTATCTTGTAAATAGTAGCATAGGTGTGAGTGTTTAGTCTAGTTTTGTTTTACTTTGTGTTTCCTAAGTGTTCTAGTTGACAATGCATTTTTCCTTTATTTTGCTTTGTGTTCCCTAAGTGCTTAGTAGAAAAAGTGTGTCTTTTCCTATGTGTGTCTTGTGTAATGTCATTGTCTTGTGGTCAATCCAAGGTTTGGTCATGACAATCTGAGTGCTCATTTTGCATGACTCCATGCCCAATGGAAGGATTTAGGCAACTAGTCTTAGGCATAGTAGACATGCCATACCTTGGAATCACCAAGAATCTTGATCAATTTCCACCCCCAGGTTTGCACCTTTCAAATTTGGCCAAGTCTAATACTTAGCTTTTCCTTAGAATAAATGTTCTTTGGCAAAGCCCATAAAAATACCAAGTGTTATTTATATAGGAAAGTTCATTTTGGCCTTTGTTCTAAGCCTTTGCCTAATTCTTTCAGGTTTTTTGTTTGAAGCATTTTGCTGAATTCTTTCAAACTTTTTGTTTGAGGATTTTCCTTAAGAGTATTTCTTTGGGTTTTCTTACAGCTAAGTGATGAATTCTTTTAGACAATTTGTCTGCACAATTTTTATGAAGGTACTTTACAATTTCTTATAAGGACTCTTTCAAGCCAAAAGGGAGCCTTGTAATTTTTCTAGAGGTCATTTTTGAAGCAAAATGGACCAAATAAAAAGTTTGAAAGGTACATTTCACTTTTTTCGAAGGGCAATTTCATTTTTCCAAAGGGTATCTTTTGTTGGAAAAAGGTCCACTTCAATTTTTCCAAAGAATCATTTGCAACTTTCTTGAAGGGTATTTTCTTTTGAAAGTGGTCACTTTCATTTTTATAAAGGGTACTTACATTTTTGAAGGACCATTTTGAAAATCTCAAAGGACCATTTTTAAAATCTCAAAGAACCATTTCCAAAAGCTAAAGGACCATTACAACTTCTTTAAAGGGCATTTCAACTTCTCTGAAGGGACCAATCAAAAAGCTATAGGAAAGGAAATGAAGAGAAGGAACTCCAAAAGAATTCCTTCACACTTTTTGTTTGAAGGAAATAAATAGGAAGAATTCCTTCAAACATTTTGTCTGAAAGAAATGAACAAGCAATGAGCCCGAAGGAAAAGACTTGACAAAAGGTCTAAGAAAGTAAAAAAATAAATAGCCATAGATAATTTGGTCAAAGAAAATGTCTAAAAATAAAAGTCCAAAGAAAATACCCAAAGGAGTGATAGCCCATAGGAAGTTAATTTTAAACTATAGAGAATAGTCATTACTATTCAAAAGACTTGATGAGAAAATAAGAACAGACATGGAGGTGGAAAATGGTTGAATCTCGAGCATCTGGAGTAGACTAGGTGAGAAAAATAGATAGGCTAATGGAGCTATTTATTACTAGAAGCTGACCAAGGCAAGGAGCTTTTATGAAATTGACAAATACAGGTGTCTAGAGAATAACTAGTAGTTAGAAAGAGCATTTTCTAACTATCATCATGAGTTCTAGTAGTATGATGTGTTTACTTTTTTTTTTTCAATTTTGAACTCTCATGGATTATCTTAGATAGAATTAGTCTCCCATGCCACTCTTAAAGGTTTTATGCCACTTACCACCATTCTCATGACTTCTTTTGGACAAGTAAGACTCTTGACATGGCATGGCTCACTCACCCATCTTTCTCATGGATTTGTAACTAATTATCATGTCTATGACACATGTCCTTATGCCTCTTCATATTCTCCTTTCTTTCTCTTCCTCAAAGTTCTATAAATTGGGTCATTTTGATAATTGAAAATAACCACATTTTTGGTATGGTGAAGCCCTACTAAAATGGCATTGCACTTTTCTTTTAAACATTGAATACAAGACCAATTCTAAGTTGTGAATTTTATCTGAGTATGTGAGTGATGTATAGCAGAGTTGACTGATAGTATTATCCTTACTCCATTTATCTTGCATGTTTAAATAAAGGTTTTGATGTTAACAAGTCATGTGAAGTGTGTTGAATGTATCAAACTCTCTTTCAAGTATGCAACTATATCTATGGTGTGCAATCTACCCCTTAGGTCAATTATCGTATTGATTGTCTCAAGCATGTTACCTTCACATTGAAACACTATGTTAGTATCTTTCAATGCATGGAATTAGTCTTGGAAAACATTATTGCTTAGTATAAGTGTGATAGTAGGTGGGATAAATTCTTGGTGGATCACCTCTAGCATATTTTTTTTGTTTTATGCAAATTCTTGACTCTTTTCATGAACAAGCAGTAATTAGGTGATAGACACTTAGAGAAGAATTCAGGGAGCTACTACTTTTCAATCCTAGAGACTCATCTCTCTTATAATTTCCCACAAACTTGAGGGATGATTGAATTTTGTATCAAATTGAAGGAGTTTCATAAAACGTCTTAGGGTGCACAATTTGATGACAATAGTACCTACATAAGTGATTTAGCAGCAAATAATGATGATAAAATATAAGGTTAAACTTACTTTCTAATTTCAAATACTTCATTATTTATAGTTAGATCTTAGACCACCAATGAGGTAAATTCTTCCTTAGGAATCCCTTCTTTTCTATCTTCAAAACCACATCAATACAGAATAACTTCTACATTAATTTAAGTTTCTAGATTTTATCCTTAAATGATTTCACTCCATAGCTCATCCCAGTTATCTCACAAATTTTTATTCTATCACCACAATTTTTATGCCTCACATCTTGATAGTCCATTTATTCCATGCCATCACAAAGTCTTTTGATAACTCCTCATCATGCCCTATAATTATTGGCATGAATGTTGTTAATTGTCCCTTTCATAGTTTCTTCCAAACATGTTTGTGTCCCTAAAATTCCATGTCAGATATAGGCTCTAATCTATCTTTGTTGCCTCCCATTTCCTCCAATTTTTTGTTCTTCCAGTTCTAGGTATAAGTTCTAGCCTTCCACTCCTGAACCTTCAATTTTTTATAATAGCCTATTTTGATGGTTATGTAAATTATTTTGATAGTTACGTAAATTTACACATGTAATCAAATCTCAAAGATATGATGATGTGCATTTTGAATCATTGTTAATTATGTTTAATAAATGAGCTAAAAGACTATAAGCTCCTTCCCATTGACCAACGAGGGGGATCCAACTCTAAAATTGGCAAGGGTATCCATATCAAAGTTTCCTTATCAAAATATATGATTAATTAAAGCCTCTCAAAATGAATCTATGATCCACTTAACATCATCTATGATGTGTTTGATATTATGGGAGGGAGTAATTTTACCTAATAATACATTAAGAATGTTAAATGAGTTCTCCTTAATAGCCAACTTATTATGTTGGATTAAGAATCAAGTTGGATGTCCCAAAGTTCAACCATTACTTCAGTCACATGATTGGTTTGGACACCAATAGACCCACATAAGCTACTAATGCCTACCCTTTTTGATCCCTGATAATACCCCCCCCTCCTCTAGCATTATCTAGATTACCTTTTGAGGCTCTATCAAAGTTGATATTTAACCATCCAAGTGAAGGATGTGACCACTTGGTAGAGTATCTGATTGCCAAAGATTTAGAAATTTCTAGGACCTGAGAAAGGTTCTAGTTTTGAAGGATGGAAATCTTTACAGGTGACCCCAGGACCTTATCATTTAGTGGGAATGTATGATAGTTCTCTAAAACAATAGAGCACAATTTTTGGAAGATAGATTTTATATCACTTTCTTTGTTAGTAAAAATTTTGTCATTCCTCACCTTCTAAGTAGCCTAGAGAAGATGAGTTAGAGCAAGATGCTATAAGAAATAAATGGAGGGAAGGGTCCAAGGTGGTTTCCATTACTTAATTAGGTCAAACAATGAGCCTAGATAGACCTAGGAAACTAGAAACATTTAAAGAATTAAATCCAAGACTAAGGAGCTAAAGGGGCATTCTAAGAAAAGGTACTAGACCAACTCTTTAAAATATTTATAGAGTGCACACCTATTAGGGATGACAATTCCTTTCTTAGCCAAATTATCAGTAGTGAGAATTCTATTCTGAGCTACTAAACAAAAAAAAAAGATATTAACATTTAGAGTGAGGTTTTTCATCCAAAGGAGCCACAAATAATCCCAATCCCCTTTAAGGTTCATCTCAACCATATAACTCAAGGTCTTTAGCTGACAAAATTAGGGGATCAACTTTTGGAAAAAAAAGAATGTAGAAATGTTGAAGTTTCATGTTGATCTCAAACAAGGTCTAGGAAACATCCTCATTGATAGAATCTAAGTGGAGGGGATTCTACTATGTGACACCATCCTCATAGGACTAGTAGTCTTTAACTTTAATGCCCCAAGAAGATTTGAACATTAGGTAGAGATTGTTCCAGGGGTCTTAAGTCACAAGGGGGGTTTGGGAGATCCAGGGATTGTCCCAAAAGTCCATTATTTCCATATTACTAATGTACCAACTAAAATATTTCTAAGGGATTTTTATGCCATTAGAGAGGGATTTTTAAAAATTTGAGCCATCATTGGGACCTTCCTCCCAGAGGAAGCTATCCTCATTGTTGCCTTCCAAATAGTTGGCCTTGATAATACAGGTCCAATGTTTATCTTCTTTTAGAATTTTCCAACCAAATTTTTATAAGAGGGCTTTGTTTATGCTTCTTAGATTAAAAATTCCTAACCCTCCATTAGACCTGGGGAGACGTGCCTTTTCCTAGTGGACCAATGGGGATCTGAATCTTCTTTTAGAGCCTTTCCAAAGAAGTTGTGTCAAATATGTTATATTTTGTCATCTATTTTACTTGGTAACTTGAAGAGAGAAATGAAATAAATTATAATGATTTGGAAGGTAATTTTGAGAATTTATAGATTGCTTACCTCTGTCAACAGATTTATTTTCCATCTAACTATTTTATTTTAGATTTTATCCACTAGGGGGTTCCAAAATTTAGCCTTCAATTTTCCCATAAAAAGTGGTATCCCCAAGTGGGTAGAAGGAATATTGCTTAACTAGCACCTAATTATATAATCCAACTTCTTCTAAAGTCCCAAATGAGTATTGACGAAGAATATTGAGATTTTATTATAATTTATACAATATTTTGAGACTTTTTTGTAATCTAAAAGGATCTTTTTATTATTTTGACTTTAGTAACCAAGGCTTCCCAAGCAAGAAGGTGTCATCATTAAATTGTTTATGAGTGATAGGATTCGTATTTTAGGCCACCTAAATGCCACTTATGAGACCCTAAATATTGGCATATTTAATATTTATTCCCATAGTTTTAGTGAGGATGATGAAGAGATAGGGAGATAGATGATCCCCTTGACTGTGCCCTCTACTAACTGAAAAGTAGCCTTTGTGTACCCCATTAATTAGGACTGAATACTTGGGAGTAGATATATAGCTAAGAATAAGATTATGAAAGTAATTATTAAACCCAAACCTTTTGAGTTTTTTGTTTAGTAATATCCAAGACACTCTATCATATGCCTTATTCATATCCAGTTTGATGAACATACCTTATTTAGAGGACTTTGATATAGAGTGAATGGCCTCATGGATTGTAATTATACAATCTATGATTTATATTTTGAAAATAAAGGCTCCCTAATGTTCATCTATGATTCTCTCAAGAATGGGTTGAATTCTTCTGACTAGAGTCAATGAGAGAATATTGTAAGTAGTGGTGCATAAGCTTATGGGTCAAAAATATTTAAGTTGATTCACTCCTAGCTTTTTGGGAATGAGAACCAAAAATGTATTATTCATTTCCTTCAAGATAGTTCTAGCTTTAAAATTTTCACAAACCATAGCCTCCACTTTTGCATGAATGATATCCTATATTTTTTAAAAAAATAAAGGATGGAATCCATTAGGGTTGGGGACTTTACTGCCTTTCATATAAAACATTACAGCTTTGATTTCCTTAGCATAAGGAGGCTTTGGGAGGTTTAAATTATCAGGTTGGGAAATCATCCTAGGAATATTTTTCTAAAGTTTTTCTTCTGTATTCATGTCAAGGGATCCATTTTCCTTTAGCAAGTTCTTGAAGTAGTAGATAATATACTCATTAATTTCCTCTAAGTCCCTATATTACCTTCCATTCTCAAGAATTAGTTTAGAGATCAAATTTTTATTTTTATTTTTGGATGCTTGGTGATGGAAAAACTTTGTATTTTTGGCACCTTACTTGAGCCACTGGTATCTGGACTTCTATTTACATAAGTCTTCCTCTTTGGCTTCAATATTTTGATATGTACTAAGAAGGTATTTTTCTATTGAGATAGACTATTTGTTAGACCCATGTAGAGAGAACTAGTCTTCTAAATTCTGAAGTTCCTCCTCTATTTTCTTATTTAGTGTGTAGATGTTTCCAAAGACCTTGTTCCAAATTTTTAAATTTTCCTTCAGGTGATTTAATTTATTGACCAGTATGAGCATATCCATTCTTGAAAATGGCTCTTAAAACCAAACCTTTATGGAGTCTAAGAGATTAGGGAGGTGTAGCCACATATTTTTGAAACTAAATGGGATATTATTGTGTTTAGAAACCATTTCTCCTTCATAAATTATAGGGTTATGATCTGATCCAATCCTAGGTAATGAATAAATCAAGCTAGTATAATGTAGATCTCAGTTTAAAGAAACTAAAAATCTATCTAATTTTATCTGAATTAGATATTTTCTAATTATTTTATTGTTCCTATTAAAATGGTTTCCATTGAGCTCCACATCCACCAATCCTACTTTTAAGATGAAATAATTTAACTCCACCATGCTTTTAGAGAAGTCTGTCAGTCTACCTTTCTTATCTAATGGAGACAAAAGGAAATTGAAATCCCTAGACACCAACTATTTCCAATGTATATTGAGCTTCCTAAAATTCACCAAATCCTCCTAGAGTTTCTTTCTATCCATTCTTGAATTAGAGGCATATATGTTTGAAAAAATTCATTCATCCTTAGTCACTTTCTTTCTAAATAAAATTGCCATATGATTACTACTTTTGATAGGTTCTTCACCTTCAAGATCTTATGGGTTACATAAAACTACTGTCCCTTTGAATGCTCCCTTTGAGATTAAACTAATGTGATTGGACCTTTTCTGCATTTTATTAGTATACTTCTCAAACAATTCTCCTGACATTTTGGTTTCTTACAAAATTAGTACTAGAGGGTCATTTATTTTTATCAAATTCTTAACTAACCTCTATTTTTTGGGGTTATTTAACCCCTTTATATTCCAAGAGAGGAGATTCATTTATTTAATCTATTGAGATGGATTTTAAGGATTCTTTGACTATCCTTGGAAATTTCACTAACTACCTTTTTCATAGCTATCTTGTTGGGAGTCCTACCTATGTGTTTTGTTCCTTCTCTAATGTCAGATTAAATTTTACCTTTCCTAGTTTTTAATTGAGTCCAACTTTCTTATTCTACTTTTGAATACTATAAGGGAATATCTATTGAACACTAACCCCTTTCCTTAGAGGAAGAAACCAAATTCTTTGGGGATGCATCATTACCCATGGGTTGAGGGGATTTAGTCAATCCATCCATAAGCTAAGGGATTCTATGGAGGAGAGCCCATATAGGGATACACACAATGGGATCTACAAAGTGAGATACATTTAAAACCAAACTTGAATCCCCTAAGTTCCTTATTACCAAGAAATCATGTATGATAAATAGATTTTTTCAAGAAAAAGAAGGACTTGGGTCCCCGTTGCTCTTATCACACTTTTCCCTAGGGCTGGCCAAAATGTTTTTTGGTTTGATTATTAGAGAGGCCATTATTTTTTTACTATGGGATAATTTTTTGGATGGGTAACTATGCATCTAGTATGGTCTATACTAGGGGTTATCAAACTATTCATAGGTTCATGAATAGGATTGCTCACCAAGCAAGAGTTAGTGGCCTTTGTGCTCAGATCCATCATGCCAACCCCTCTATTGGGAATTGGTTTTCTAGTCCAAATTTGTTTGGTTTATTGAGGAGGATGAAAAAAATTTGGATAACCTTTTGATAAATGGCTAAGAGTGTTACACTTGTTACAAATTAAATCCATGTTTTCATACACAATACACTAGGACCAAACTCCATACTTATATTTTAATATAATGGAATGAAGGAGATGTTTGTTAGCAGGGATGAATACCTAAAACATTATGGCCACCATTATTTTGTGTGATTTTATGATAATATCAATTTTTATGGCTTGTTTAAGTGCCCTTACTATGCCCATAATTACTTCAGGCTCCCAGTATATGAGTGGAAGCTCTAAGAGAAAATCTCCAAGAGAAGGACCCATATGGGGATGTCTTCCATTATTGGGTTGCTTAAGTTAGTACCTCCTTCCATATCTTTAGGAAAACATTATATTTTTCCATAAACCATGGCCCTCTATCATTATTCTAAAGTAGTCCTCCTGATTAGTGAAATTGATCAAGAAAAAATTTCTAACTAATGCCATTACCTTAATTTTCCCTTTGGGTTTCCATCTATGGTTGGTCCATTTCCTGCATGAGTCGATCTTAGGTATAAATCCATTCACTTTTCCCAAAAGAGAGTGTGCCAATTTTAGATCTAATTTTTCCACTAAAGTGTTAGGAACATGGACCCATACCTTATTATTCTTGATCGATGATTCAAGATGGAAGTCAGAGGTGTTATGTCCCTCTAATTGCTTTCCCAATACTCTATCTACCCAAGACAATGAGGGAAAATTTTGACCTAAGATAGATCCTTTTTTTAGTGGGGCCATTTTCTCAGTCCTTTAGGCTGAATCACCCACTCTTATGACTTCCCCTTCTTCCATGCTAACAATCATGCCCTCCCGTGAGGAATTCTTCGCATACCCAGTCATAATCTAGTTTGTGCATTTAAACTCAAATTCAAAAATTTAAGTGTCTTTTGCCTCTCTTCTATAGTCTTTCTCCTTGCTCTTCATACCTTATTATATTTTGAATAATGGATAATGAATAAAATTGTGAAAATCCATGACATGACTAGCTCTTGATGCACCTTGATCTTCCTACAACACCTTGGTATTCAAATTTGTAACGGTATACTCAATGGAATGTGTAATAGGCAAGGTTGGTAATGTAACATGAGCAGCCATCATGGGAGGGGTGAAGGTTTCTTGTGTAGGAATAGGCATTATAACATGTTTAATGCCTCATGTTTCCCATAAAATTTAGATAGATGTCATATAGGTCATTGGAGGTATAGGTAGAAGAATATTACTAGTAGTAGTGGTCTAATAACTGATGTAGAAGGTTAGACCAATGTTTTCTACTCATTTATTGGTAATTATAACATTGTGTCAATATGATGTAGATTCATGTTAATATTTTCATTTAAATTTTCATCCTTTATGATATTTTATTTGATATTTATTAGTTGTATCATTAGTCTCAATAATCATGATAAGTCCATTAATAGGGTGAATAGGATATATTGTACTATCCTTAATATAAAAAATAAAAGGATTCATGCAACCTCTTTGGAATCTAGTAGTAACAATATGCATATTAGATTAGATGTTGTAATAATAGGATTGGAGGAAGTCTTGGGATTTTTCAATTGTAACTTTAGCCATATTAGTGATTTTATATTTTGTCCTTGTTACCCACTTACATAGTTGATCCAAATAAGATAAACTAACAATGTGGAATAATATGGAAAGTGAAACTTCATTTCTTATGTTAACCAATAATGTTAATTCAACATGGTCATGATTAATGTATATTATTAGGGATTAATTAAAAATTAGATATGAAAATAAAACCCTAAGGTTGATATCTAAAAAATGTAAGGGAAAACCTAAGGCTTTGAACTATTAGATATGTGTATGGGCTAACTATATGTTTTACCATAATTTAGATTAATGGGTGATATTAGGTGAGATTAACCTAATTATGATAAAAATTAAAAATTAAAAATTTGATTCATAATAGATATAAAATTTGATCATACATCTAAATGTAAAATACTGGGATTGATTATTTAAATTAGCAAGGGTATATGCTAAATATAAAAATTTCTACAGAGATCATGATACTTATCTTTTCTAAGTTACATGTCTAAATATGACTCTATTTTAGACATGAAAATAAATCTAATCCAACTTGTGGTTCATTTGATTATGCAAGTAATTTACTATTTGTGTTGGGTCAATTCCACATGATCGAGTTAGTATCATCGATCAATACTAACCTACACAAAAGCATGGCATAATGATTGTATGGTCACTTGTGAATATTTTTTCTTTTTTTTTTCTTATCATCAACCTTGATGATGCATATAACTCCAAAATTAATATATTTTGCCTTGAAAACCTAGGTGTGTTTGTAAGTGATATAAACCTAAAAAAAATGGGAGAAGTGTAATGGGATAAGTTGACCCCAATCAACCTAATCTAATGTTTGACTACTACCTATACATCTAATACTCTAACATGGGAAATTAAACCATGCGTATTTATACCAACTAGTGTGATTTTAAAGTTATACTCCTTTATTATATGTATATAGCTAATTATGTGGATTTGGTACTTGAAAATGTTATCTTTGACTTGGATTGTGACTACTCCCAGTGATAGGTATGAAAATTAGGAAGAATAGGGTAGTTTTTTCTCTGTGTGAAATAGTGTATATAAAATAAGTGCCAAGTCCCTTTTGAATGAGACCTTGATTTAATTATGTATGGATCCAATTAAATAATTTATCACATCACTAACATAATAGGTTGTTGGGTCGATCCTAAAGATAGGTTTAATTTTATAGTATAGTCATTTATGAGAGAGGGTCGGTATCAACTATTTTTACTAATCAAATTTGGCAAAACTAACATGTGTACAGTTTAACTAAACAAAGACTCTAGAAATGTTTTTGTAGGATATTTAAAAGGTTTTAAACATATAATGAACTTATTTTAGGTGTGTGATATAAAAATTTAAGAGTTGACTCATAAGATAACATACAAGTGTGAGAGAATGATGGATTAGGACCTTTTTTATTGCTCAATTCATGTGTGGTAAATGTGTGTCAAGCTTCTCATTGTCAAGTATTATAGATGATATTTTAGTATCTACAATAGGACATGATTCATAGTTAGGTATATTATACAAATACTAGTAAGTGAAAATGAAGGCACATAGAATGAAACTAAAGGTACAAGTACCCATAAAATATGAAGGATAAGAATGGCAAACCCATTGATCATGCACCTATGATATTGTCCTAAAAAAAAATATAGTGTGAGGTACAATTAATAGCATAATAACTTTTGAAAATAATCACATCTCTAAGAACTAAGAAATCTAGATAAGTATAAGATGCATTTGGAAGGCTTAGGAAATTGAGGGTATTTCAAGTTATGATAAGTCTTGGAAACAAACAATTATAAACAAGTGTAACAAGCATAACAAAACATGGGGAAGACACTATGGAAAAGGGTCTTGTACCAAACTTATGTTTTTACATAATGACCCTAATTTGATGTACATATGTGAATGAATGTACGTGTGTTCCAAATTATAAAAATATAAATAATTGGAGTATGTACCTTCACCTATCTATGGAAAAGTGGAAGAATTACATGATGCTCAATATAGGTTTCATCCACACTAAATTTTTCTTATGCTAACATACCTGAAAAAATGGCCAATTAAAACAAGTAATCACTACTACATCTTTCTCATAGAAGATACTTCAAAAAATAAATTTTAATTTTAATTTTAAAAAGGAGCATAGGATTTAATACACTTAGTTTGTATTTACTGTAAATGTTGAAACAACACTTATTATGGTCTAAACTTTTTATAAGTAATGAAACATAGTCAACACTTCTATATGAGGTTATAATAGCCTAATCCACTTCTTAATAAATTTAGTAGATAAATTTTATCTTTAGAGAGCCAATTTTTTCCTTAGAAACCTTCATACTATGGAGGTTTGAAAAAATATCATGCCCAAATTTCACTTAGGCAAAATATGCTCTAAAACTACTCAATCTCAACTTTTACTTAAGAGGGAAGTACTATCAAAGTGGACCAAAATTGATTATCATGAAGAAAACCTGTATGAAGTAGTGAAATCCAAAAAAACTCAAAAAGAAAGAAGCTTGTTTTCAAAAATAAGAAAATTATATTAGTAGCATTATCCAAAAACTACATAGGTAGGTACATTATATAGGTGGAAGATAAAAATGTCCCAACATCCTCATTCATGTGGTATTATATTCCCTAATGGCCTTTGTCAAACCTAAGCAAGCTAACTATACCATGTAGGTAAAACCACATAGTGGGAAAAATCCTACACTAACACCCCCTTAAGTTTAGCTTAGGTGGGTAGTATAATTAGGTCTTAGCATAAAGGATTGATGACATACCCAATTATAATTAAATCCTCCACAATTAGGATGTCTAAACTACCTTAACCCTAAGAAGATCCTGTAAATGAAGATACTTTCTCTCAATGAAGGGTTTGGTGAATATATTAGTAATTTGCTCCATTGTCTGGATGTAGTAGATATCAATGACTTTCTCATGGATGAGATCCAAAATGAAATACATGTTAATATCGATATGCTTGGTCTATTTATGGATAAATAGATTCCTATAGATCTAGATTATGATTTGGTTATCATAAAAGATGATTTTTGGTCATCAAAACTAGATGTCAAACTCAATGAGAATCATATTAAGCCAAATAGACTTAATAGAAACATTAATAGATCCTCTATATTCTACTTCAATATAATATAAATATATAAAATTTTACTTCTTTATTGACCAAATAATCATACTTAAACCAAGGGAGAAACTATAGCCTGAATTAGACTTACGATTTTGAATATCACCGACCCAATATGAATTTGTACTACTAATTAAGTCAATGTTGATGCCTATTCCATAGTGAATCTTGAAACTATGAGTACCCTAAATTTAGTGGATTATATATTTATTTGCTTTTTAGTGTAGCATTTATGGTTCTTAAATAAATCTAGAGACCATGCCCACTACATATGAAATATCAAGTCTAGTGTGTGTAAGGTAGATGAGATTGATATAAAGTTATTGATACGAGGAAGCATCAACCAAAAGAGATAGACAATCATCTTTATGTTTCACACTAAATAGAAAAGGATTTGGAGCTGGACTATAATTATCCATATTAAATTGTGCAATAAAATCAAGAGCATACTTGGATTGTGCAATAGTGATCCTAGAGTCAAACTGATAAATTTCAATCCTGAGGAAGTAATTTAACAAGCCCAATTCAATCATTGAGAACCTATCAAACAATGTAGTTTTCAATTCTTTTATGGTGGACGAATAACTCACTATGATCAATAGGTCATCCATGTAGAGAACCATAATCAATAGTGAATCATCATTTCAAAAAATATAGACATTTAGATCAAAATAGCATCTAGTGAACTCAACTGAAATAAGAAAATATTCCATATTGGTATATCAAGCTCAATGTGCTTGTTTGAGACCATAGATAGATTTTTTAAGTTTAAAAACTAAGAAGTATTTTTTCATAAATCTTTGTGTTTACTCCATGTATATTTCCTCTTTGAATTCACCATGAAGAAATGCACTCTTCACATCCATCTAATGAACATCCTAATGATGTACTATGACTATAACAAGAGTGAATTGGATTGAGTTAATTTTGCCGATTTGGGTGAATGTTATGGTATAGTCAATGTCAATCACCTTAGAAAAACCCTTTTCTACCAAACATGCTTTAAACTTGTCTAGATACCCATTTACTAATTTTTTTTTGATCAAACAAGTTTTCTTCCTTTATGAAGAGGGATGAAATCCTAAGTGTTTTTACTCATTAAGGAACCATACTTATCTTCTATATTAATATCCCACTTAGGAGTTTATGATGCCTCACAAAACAAATATGGATCATAAGCAGGTGCAATGAAAGCATGTGTGGCATTTTAAAATTATGAACATGTTTGCCTAGTGTCTAATGGATCTCCAACCCAATGGCCAGAAATGTTTAGTGTCTATCGATCCCAAAGAGTACAAGTGATTAAATATTTGAGAAGATATTCCTCATCATTTAAATATATTTTTTAAGAAGGATGAGGTGAGTCCTAATTGCTACTCTCATCATTATAACTAGAAGAGGAATCTAGATCATCAAAATACTCCTCAAACATATATGAATCATCAAAACTGACATCAAATCTTAGTGTGTCTAATTAATGGGGAGAGGTGTCAAGTGTAGATTCCAAATGACCCTGTCTCAATGAAAAACTCATGAGTGGTGGGATGGAGAAGCCTATCTCCCTTAACACCCTCAAGATATCCAATGAAGATCTAAGTCTGACTATGAGGTTCCATTTCCTTACATTTATTCTTCAAAATGTGGGCCATACTAGGAGATACAAACACTTATAAGTGATTTAATTTGGGTTTTTGACCACTCTAAGCTTTAAAAAGAGTCGCTCCCTTTAATTTTTTATGAGGATCTTGATTCTAGATATAACAACCATAGTTGATGGCCTCGACCAAATACTGAGGTGCAAGAGACTTGGATTGTAGCATATACTTGTCCATTTCCTTCAAGGACCTATTGTTGTGCTCTACAACACCATTATGTTGAAGATTACATGAAAATGTACATTGTATTTTAATCCCTTTTGATGTATGTAATTTTATAAAAATAGTTACTAACATACCTACCACTAGTATCAATGTGTAAAATTTGGATGGCTTTACTTGAGTATTTTTATACAAGCACCTTGAAGTCTTGAAAATGATCAAAGACCTCAAATTTATTCTTTAGAAAGTACACCCAAGTATGTATCGAAATTTTACCAATGAAATTAAGCATGTATTTAGTCTTGTTGAATAAAGGTTTTGGAAATGGACCAGTAATGTCATTGTGGACAAGCTCCAATATTTATTTAGCTCTATGTGATTTTTACTTATCATACTTATCCTCAAGATGTTTACCAAGTATGCAACCTTGGACAAATACAAAAAAAATTACTTGTGGCAACCTTAAAACCATGTCATGATGATTTGGTTTCTCTAGGTAGTGATAGTTAAGATGGCTGAATCGCTCATTCCATAATTTATTCACCCAATCTGAAAGAGTGAGTAGTGTAGTAGAGGTTTTATCAGGAGTAAAAATTGAGAAAGTATATAAGCATGACTAATGTTCTACTTTCCCAAATGCAACAATGGATTCACTATATACTTCCCTAATAACCACTAAATTAGGTGTAAACTCAAATCTCTTTCCTAAACTGATGCGAGTGATCTGGTAAATAGATAGGAGAATGGTTGATAAAGAGGAACACATAGAACATCATTAAATGTCCCATCATTCACTTTAATAGATACACTTCCACTAACTTCTATATAATTATAATCACCTAATAATATGGAAATGATAGAACAAGGCTCCAAAGATGAGAACATGTCCTATGATGAATCCATGTGGTGTAAGGTACTAGAATCAATAACCCATGTGGAAGGCTAAGATGCAACTACAAGTGTTTTTCCCTTATCTTTGCCACTACTATTTTTGGCCATCGAATAATCATGTGCTTATGAACTTTGATTGGAAAAATTAGGGGCACTAATATTGTGCTTCTTGAGCATCTTAATCAGTTGGTAAATCTGCTTCTTCATGTATTCAAATTCATCATGCCCATGTTTCTCATAATAGGCATATTTGAATCACTCTTTCTTGGATTTATTATCTAAAGAGGATGACTCTTTTGATGCTTTTGATTTAGCATCATATTTTTTACCCTTTCCTTGATTTTATCCTTGTTTTATTTCTTATCTTTGCTAATGGAAGCCTTCTATTTATCATGACTCAAAATTAAGGCATGTAATTTAGAGGACTTTAGTGTACCCATTTGAGTAAGATTATCTTGTTCCTGATTCAAGTCAACAATAAAGTTATCTAAGGATGGCATGGTCCATGTAGCTCCAAGGGCATGTTTGGTGGTGTGGAAGGTATAAATTAAAACATAATATTTGAAACCCAATTTGGCAAGGATGGAAAGAATCAATTGATCAAATTTTTTTATCAATGTCACATATTTTCAACTATAACCTAAGTGATTTAAAATTTGTGAATAAGTCTTGTATTGTATAAAAATCATCTAGGATCAAACTTATGAGATCATTCTATAACTCATGATACCTCATGATGTCCTTCTTTCCAAAGAGTTTTTCTAATGTGTTCCATTCTTCATTAGGAGTAATTACATATTTAATATGAAAGAGTAAGTCAGAATACATAGACAGGCATAGAAGACCATATGCTTCATCACTTTTATTGTATCACTTCACCTTAATTGCCTCAAGTGTCAATTATTTTTATGTACCCATAATGATTTGGTGTAAGCCTTTGATTCTCAAGAGTATTTTCACTTTGAATTTCCACTTGTGATAGTTGAATAGTGTAATAATTGAAACTAAATTATGATACATGGTGCAAAAAGGAAGTATGTTAAATTAAGTGTGTTAAAAGACAATGAATATGCAACCCCCTAAATATTTATAGGTTTAAATTTACAAGGTGTGATAATATTTCTAATGTGTATAGCTCATGAAAACTCATACTTTAAAAAAGTAAGACACCTTAAAAGGAATAACAAGTTAAAATTAATGAATATTTATGGTTATAGATGGCAAGGGCAATCTCCAATTTGAAAATTTTACAAAAAATAGATGTGAAAAATTTTGGTTTGGGTGATAAGGTTAAAACCTCACTAGTAGGAATCAAAGTTTAATCCCCCTTCATGTGACTGTACCATATGACCAAGGGGATAAGACCTTTTATGAATGGTGAAAGGGAGTAGGAGGATTATGTGAGTGTGGACTAGGAGGACAACCATATGGCCATGATGAGCCACATCATGCAGGCATGGTATGAAGGTGTGATGTGTTATAAGAGGTGGGCATAAAAATTAGGCATGGTGTGGTGGGATAACATGATGAGATAGCCTAATGCAGTGTGGCATGATAGCCTAGCCTTGTTTTCACATATTTCATGGGGATAGAGTGGCATGACATGTGTTGTAACATTTTCCAAGGATGCATTAGTGTAGAAGAGCAAAAAAAATCTAACTTTTTGAAATTTTGTAGAAGTCACGGAACCAACAAAAAAGGGAAAAAACTCCAAGGAAAACCTCAGATATTGAATAATCTATATGGTTTCATTATAAATTAGCAAAGAACCAATTTTTATTTCAAAAAACCTAGAAATATTTTTCTATTTCAAGTACCAAATAGTACCTAATCTATAGATTTAAAAAAAAATCCTTCAAACCCTCTGAAAATGGTGCAAATTTGACTGTCACAAAACTAAGTCAGGTTTACAACCAATCCTATAGTTTTGAGACCTTCTAAATCCAATGGTGATATATGTTTTCTATTTAGATACCCTAACTATATAGATATACATGGATTTTTTATAAACCCCATCAAACCCTTAAAAATTAAAATCAAATTAAAAACACCTGAACAAGCTAGAATGCTAGATCTCACAATAGGAATCATGGCATTCGGCTACTAGTAAAGATTTGATACCATGTTAGAGTGGGTTTAAATTAAGTATATACTAAATAAGATCGAATTTATTTATAAAACATGTATGGATTAGTGAAATCCAAAAATATCTCAAAAAAGAAGCTTATCTTCAAAAATAATTAAATTATATTGGCAGTATTAGCCAAAAAATACATAGGTAGGTACATTATATAGGTGTAAGATAAACAAGTCCCAACATGCTCATGCATGTGGGATTATATTCTCCAATTACCTTTATTAAATCTGAACAAGCTAACTAGACCGTGTAGGTAAAACCACATGGTGGGAAAAACCCTACACTAATAAATACTCTGAAACTACTCTAATATATGCCCCCATTTTTTAGGTAATGGATTGAATAATTTATATATGCAATAATTCATATCAAAATGATATATCTACAACCACCATATGTAAAAATATTGTATAGTCTATACCAATTTTAAATTTACATAAAACATAGGTAATTATCATAAAATATAGCATGCAAGGCTCCATAGTAAGCTAAATAGACAAATAGGCATGACCAAATTCATATATAAGTGTCATATGGCATATAAAATATATAGGAATGTTTCAAATTTAAATTAATTTTCACATTGCATAAGTTATACATATGTAGGGTGTTACACAGGTGAATTGTGTAAACTGGGATTGTTTCATTGTGTTGTGTGGAGATTTTCTTTGACAGTTATGCAAGGTTTTAGAATGAGAAGTGGTTTTATGCAATGGTATATTGGAATTAAGGTGTTATGAAGTTTTGTGCACCATTTTGAGCTATGAAAGTTTATCTAAAGGTGAACTTACACTTGTCTAGCTGAAGCTATCAGACTAAAGAGGTGTTAGATGTTATTACCTGATGACACTCTAATTCAAACCTATTAAGGATTGGTACATGTTCATCACTAGTTACAATAGTGATTAAATCTAGGGTGTTACAAGTGAATTAAGTGTTGTTTTAATCACAATTCCTCTCACAAATACTTATCATCTAAAGTAGAACATAGAATTATAGTTTTATTGTATTTGTGTAACACAAAGTATTACAAGTAAAAGATGCACATTAAAGTGTGTGCATGTATGCTATATAGTAAGGAGTTGTAGGAAGGTTGAAAAACCTTGTAACATGTATTTACATTATCATATGGTTCAATTTTTGTGAATAAAAATTAGGTTTTTGTGCTAGGTTCTTTACCCAAAAGGGTTTTCATAGGATAAATATTTATCTATGTCTATATGTGTTTGTCATATTATCATTACATTGTTAATATTCATAATTTATAATATACCCCCTTACAATTGAGTGTTGTGAATTATTTATTCTTATAATTTAATATCATATCTAGGTTATAATGTTTGCATAAGTTGGTGTAGCATGAAACACTTAATTTAATTGAAGTGGGATTTATGCAAAGAATCTATGGCAATAACAACGATTGGAAGCAACAAGATATATTTTGAGAAGTTCAATGGTCAAAAATTTAAACTATGAAAACTCAAGATAAAGGATCTGTTTATTAATAGAGATAAATGGGTTTCCATGTCAAAGCCACTATCCACTATTATGAAACAATAATATTAGGATAAGATTGATAGGAAAGATCAAAACTCTATCATATTATGTCTATCTGAGCCAATTATACTAAATGTATCAAAGTAAAATATTATGAAGCTTTTGTGGAACACATTACTAAATGTTTACTAGGATAAGTCATTGGTGAATAAGTTCTTATGTAAGAAGCTATATTCATTTTAAATGAATGGGGATGACTCTGTGGCATAGCACTTGAATATCTTGAACATTTTTACTTAGCTAATTAGCATCTGTCGATATTGAGATGGATGAATAAAATAGGTGTATCACATTTTTGTAGTATTTTTCAAACTTATGGGATAATTTGATGATGTCTATCACTAGCACTACATTGGGGATTTAGTTAGACGATGTAGTTGTGACTTTTTTATCATAAGAGATGCAATGAAAGTATATGTATAGATTTTATACTAATAATTTTAATATGGTGTGAGGTTACAATAAGAGTGATGCAAGTAGAATAATGGAGTAATGTTTTAAAATTCAAAGAAAATATCAAAGACTAGATAAGTCTAAAAAGAAGTGTTAGAAGTAAATCAATACAAGACACTTCAATAAGGATTGTAAATCAAAGAAGGTGGGAAATGAAAATTCACAAGATTCTACACATTCCTAAATAATATCCAGTGATGAGTATGGATATGTGTATTTAACATCCTCAATCTTGAAAACATGCAAGGATACATAGTTGATTAACTCTGGCATCTCCTTTCATATGAATCCCATGAAGAAGTGTTTCTATAAATATGAATAATATTATGGTGGTGATTTGTTTATGGGAGGAAGACATAGAGTGAAGCTAAGATTCAGAGATGAAAGGATCAAGAGTCTCCCAAGTGTCTTTCACATTCTTAACCTTACTATGAATTTAATCTCTATGAGTGAAATGAATAATGTTGGTGTACAAGTGTAGTCCAACAAAAATGGTTATAAGATGATGCATAGATCTATGGTATTGGTAAGGGTCATATGCATGTGTAATCTATTTAGGCTCGATGAAATTATCATTAGTATCACATGTAATAGCTCTCTTGTTCTTGAAACTAGGTTTGAAGCAAGAATGTGCATATTGGCTCTAGCATAGGAGATAATACTATAGAAGTAGAGTCTAGGTCATATCTGAGAGAATGATATATGCATGTTTCTAACCAAAAATATGCCAAAAGGGATGGATAATTGACCTTTTTATTTTTCACATGTACAAACAATACATCTACAATAAATAGAAATAGGTAAACTTCTTAAAAGTTGCTCCATGGGAAAGTGGAACCTTGTAAGGGTTCCGTAGTGATTTATTTGGACTAGTTGAGGTTCCATCACTAAGTAGGTATATCTACTATGTGACTTTCATATATGAATACACTTTAAAGACCTAGATATACTTCATTGTGAAGTAATATGAATTTATCAATAAATTCAAGGAGTTTAAAGATATTGTAGAGAACCAAATGGAGAAGAGGATCAAGGTATTATGCACAAACAATGAGGGTGAGTATTTATTGAAAGAGTTTTATGAAAGTTTTAGAGATATTAGTATTCAAAGATAGAATACAAATCCATACACACCACAACATAATGGATTCAAAGATTCGATGAACAAAATTTTGATGCATAAATCCCAAAGCAAGCTTAGTGGTACACATTTGGAGTAAAACATTTGAATTGATGTAGTGGATAATAATTTTTAATTAGTCAAACAATATCAAAAATGAGATCTAGTTGAAAATATTAGGCAAGAAGTGTGGACTGTTAATAATATGTGCTTAAAACATTTGTATATTTTTTGTTGTGATGCATAGTCTCATATCCTAAAGTAAAAGAGGTGGGATCTTGATGTTAAGTTTTTAAAGTGAATCTTTGTTTCATATGGGGGTGGTGTCAAAGGATATAATTTATGGAATCTTAAGACAAATAATGTGGTCTATAACTAGAACATAGTCTTCAAGAAGGTGCACAAGGTTTATGCACATGAAAATCCAAACAAGTATCCAAATGAGGAAACAAAAAATGTAAATATTGATGTGGATGTTGAAGATTTTGTATTTTAGTATGATGTGATGGAATATGATTCAAAAGAGTCACAAAAAGAGGAGGAGCCAATGAATCTTACCCGAAGGAAATAAAAATGGGTACACAAAATTCATGAAAGATATAGACCACTAGAATTTCGTTATGAATACATATTATCAATTACCAATAGAGATGAACCTAAAATGGTGAAAGAAGCTCTAGGTTATAGAGAGAGAAAGTCTTGGAATAAATTTATGGAGGATATGGAGTCTTTGGATAATAATGAAACTTGGGATCTGGTAAATCCACCTCTTAGACAAAAACATGCTAGTTAAAAGTGGTTTTCCAAAATAAATAGGATGCACCAGGTTAAATGGAGATTTACAAGGCTTTCTTGGTGGATAAATTATTCTCTCAAATTGAGGGAATTGATTTTGGTGAAACATTTTTTGCATTGTGAAAATAACTTCAATCAAATTTATTTTACTTATTTTTTATGGTTTCGATCTAGAAATTGAAAAGATGGATTTGAAGACATCTTTCTTTCCTAGGGATCTTGAAGAATACATCTACAAGTCATATATTAATGGATTCAAGATGAAAAGGAAATAGGACGTGGTTTACAAATTAAACAATTCATTGTATGGATTTAATCAATCACACAAAATGCAGAATCATAATTTCAATAATTATGTGGTTATACTTGGGCATGTGTGTATTAATGATGATCCTTACATTTACTAAAAGGAAGAGGTTGATCAATTTTTCATCATATTTCTATGTGGATGATATGTTGATTATTGGCAATGACATGGTCATGATCAAGTAGGTAAAGTCTCATATATATATATATAGTTCAACATGAAGGATCTTGGTTTTATGAGATTTATCTTAGGTATGAAAATAAAATGGGATCATGCAAATAGAAAACTCTTGATAGATAAGAATAAGTGCATTGAGACATTTTTGTAAAGGTTTTGGATGCAAGATGGAAATTTGGTGCACACCATCCCCCAATTAGTAAGAATCTATCAACTATGCAATGTCCAAAGACTCATGAGGTGTTGGAGGACATGTTTTAGGTTCCATAAATGAGTACAATGAGAAACCTAATGTATGCAATGGCCTGTACAAAACTTGATATTACATAAGTAGTAGTAGTAATTAGTAGATACATGTATAATCCATGTAATGATCATTGGATATTACTGAAGAGTATTTATGAGGAACATATAACCATGTGATCTACTATTATGGGATATCTGATGGAATCAAGAATTTAAGTCTTTATGGGTTTGTGAATTATGATTCTTTTGGATATATTGAGTGTCATAGGTCTACTAATGGCCATGCCTTCAACATTTTTGGTGGAGCAGTAAGTTGGATGAGAAAATAGCAGGCTAGTTTTTTAATATCTAACACCAAAACTAAATATATCATAGTAACTCAATAAAGCAAGGAATCAACTTGGCTTCAAAGGTTTAGTTTTGTTGTTGGGTTCTCTCATAAGCATATAAATATAGGTTGTGATAATCAAAGTGTAATATCTATAGAAAATAAAACTAAGTTTCATTATCAAACAAATCACATTGGCATGCAATATCATTTTTTGGGGGAAATTTTGGGAAA
Organism: Torreya grandis; assembly: GCA_037957365.1. Classification (NCBI taxonomy): domain Eukaryota; kingdom Viridiplantae; phylum Streptophyta; class Pinopsida; order Cupressales; family Taxaceae; genus Torreya; species Torreya grandis. Next base: position 383,494 of record JARHVA010004944.1, read on the forward strand.
AAATATGAATTTAGAGAAAGTACACACAAATTAAAATGTTGCATACTCATTTATAAAGGTAGTGAGTACTGATAAATTATATTTGTGTGAAAAGTAAATAGGCATGGTTGCTTAGATTTACTGATAGATAAATTTTTGCTTCCTTGTGTAAAATATTCAACAAGTGGTAAATTGTTGGGAATGTTTAAACTTTGAATTAATTTATTCATTGTGCAAGATACAGTTGTGTAGGATGTTTTGTAGGTGAATTAAGCAAGCTAGTATGGTTTTGCTTTATTTCACGGAGATTGTCTTTGACAATTTTAAATGGGTTCAACATGCAAAGTGGTGTTACACAGTGGTAGATTTGTAGTAAGGTGTTTTAAGAAGATTTTCAACAATTTGATCCATATAAGGTTATATGAAGGTGAACTTATAGTTGTCTAATTGAAGTTGTTAGACTAAAGAGATGTTAGTAACTAATTAACTAATGACGCTTTAGCTTGAATCTGTTGGGGAGCATTACATGTTCATCACTTAATATAATGGTGGTTTCATGTAAGGTGTTATAATTGAATTAAAGTGATGGTTATAATCACAATTAATCTCATAAAGACTTATTATATGAAGTATACAATCAAACTAAAGTTTTAATGTATATGTGTAATAAAGGTGGTTACATACAAAACACACATGGTTAAGAGTGTGCATGTGCATATATTAAGAGGTTATGAATGTTGCATAACCTTGTAACTTATATTTTGATTTTAATATGGTTTAGTTTGTGTGAATAACAAGTATGTTTTCATGATAGTTTTTTATCTTAAAGGGTTTTCCCAAGGAAAAATTGTTTTTATCTATATGTTTTTTTTCATATTATCCTTATATTGTTAAGATTTTAAATTTTAAATATATCCCCCCTACAACTGAGTGTTGTGTACAGGTTATTCACATTAAAAGATAACATCATGTGAGGCATAATGCAAGGGTACAATTCTTCCTATGGAAAATTAAGATAAGGACAAGTAGCATGCTCCAATGTATAAATTATTCCCATATTAGGATTAGATATATAAATGAGAAAAAAAATAAGTAGTGTTCCCCCATATATGCATGTTATAAACCATGAAAATTTAAGCACCAAACAAGTATATCTTCATATATATGAATGAAATAAATTATGGCACCAAACATAGTAAAATAATATGCATGATAAGCATCATGGAAACAAGCATAGGATATAGCAAAGAATCACACCCATTTTATTACCATACATAGTAGCGACCACACAAGTTAGTGAGATGACATGCAAGAAAAAACTCACAAGACATGACAAAAATAGTATCCACTATAGACAAGGATGCAAAAACATACATACACATCCAAGAAATAACTTGCACATAATACTCAATGTATCCAATCCATGTCAATATACATATAACACACACTATATAGGTAATATAAATATATGTATAGTCTATCTAAATTAGATCAAAATAAAAAATGTAAAACAAATAAAAATATCACTTTTTTATTCTATTGAATGAATATACCCCTAGTGTAAGCATGTCACCAATGCTATCATTCCCCTGAGGGTTTTATCCATGTATCCATAAGACATTTGAATGGTCCATAGTCATATGTAACTAGTATATGTGCATATCACCTACTCAAATAAATACCATGGGGTGCATGTGTGTATGGATTTTAAAACCTAAACCATAGGTAGATATGTAGCCAATAATATTTTTAATGAATTTCATTTCTTATTGCTTAATTTTTGTTCAATATTATAGAATAAGATAGATGAAGTGGGAAAAGGGGCACAAACTATAAGGAGTAATAAGGGCTCACACAATCTAAAATAAAAGGAAAAATTCATAAATAAAAGGAAGAAGATGATGAAGATTCCATGTAATCTACAACTCCCCTCAAAATTCAATGTATGCTAGGATATATATATATATATATATATATATATATATATATATATGCTAGGATATATATATATATATATATATATATATATATATATAGTCATCATCAATAAACCAAAGCAAGTTTTCATAATAAGATTAAAAATCAAAAGGGATAGGGCCAAAACAACATAGTAATCAATGCAAACCGAGTGCCTAGAATAATTTCAATGCAATGGAAGGAAAGTGTTAAGGCATTAAATCTAAAAGATATAATAATGCAATCAAACTCTATGGAGGAAACACATGGAATGCAAGACATATAGAAAAAAAAAGTTATGTATAATAGTAATGCTATAGTACAATAAAGATGTATCAATTAATCTTAAAATTTAGGCTAATAGGGATAACCAATATTTTGTTGTCATGCCCAAAAACTTTGTCTTAAAAACCCAGGTAAAATATAGTATTTATTTTTTTATTAAATTTAATATTTTTTTATTTTTTATCTATTATTCCCATCAATAAAATTCATAATGGAAAGTGTGACACATAAAATTAGTAAAATGATTCATTAAATTGTTTGTTTATTTAGCCCACAACAACACATTCTATAATTGTGGCATACAAATATCTTTAAGTGAGAATTAAGTTGAAAATAAATTTATAAAATTTATAAATGGAATGAGGGTCTATTTTATTTTCATATTATTATTTTTATTAAAAATTCAAAACAATTAACACTATAAATTATAATTATTATGCCATATCACAAGGTTCTCTTTTAATTATATTTTCTTTTTGTTACTATAAATATATGAAGAAAAACTACCATTCCTCCAAGATCAAACATGAGTAAAACCATAGAAGACCTAGGTTATAATGTATATTTGATAAGTCTAACACACTATGGCTATAGATTAATAATATCCCTAGTAAATTATCAAATAAACATCACTCCAAGAGAGCCTACAACCAAAATAAGTTTACAAACATCGTTTCACACTTAAACATATTAGAATGATCAATAATATTCAAAACATAGACTAACCATAATTATTTTATCTATTTATAATATTTTATATCTATAAAAAAAGTCATAAACTAATACAAGAATTGGTGATGAGGTAACCTTAACCTAATCTATGACCTAGGACCCAATGCCCCCACATCTTGGATAGTCTACATATTTTCTCCTTGGAATTAAGTTCAAATTTAGTTCTTCTCTTAAACTTTTGAAGGGCCTCCTCCATGAGACGTCACCACCAAAGGGGGTTGGAAATCTAACTCAATAATAAAATAATTATCATAACGTAAATGATATTCTACAAAGTCTATACATGATTCCTAAAATATAGACTGCTACTAGTACTAAACCTTAGCATAAGACACGTTAACGTCCTAAGGTCATTATGCTAACACAAAAACATTATCTCACAAGGGTACATATAAGTGTTGATAGAAATAATAAAAGAACATATATATTTGTCTTAATTAAATAATTAAGTTTCAACAATGTTAAAATTTCCACTACCTAGAGTATATCTTAATATAAATGTGTCTTCATCAATGACCAAGACCTAATAGGTTAAAGCCATGTTTCTAATTTTACTCAACTAATGAAACAACTTGAACCCATATAGATAAAAATTATAGCCACATATTTATTCATCCTTAAATTCTAAAATGTTATCGCATAAATTACACTTAACACACAAATAAAGACATACTAAGTTTATTGACTAGATCCCACATTAAATAAATTTCACTAAAGGTTAGTTACTGGTGATCACGTTAAGGAAAAGTGCCCTAATATTTATTAACTAGTGTCATGTTCACTTCACATGATGCCTAAATATCTATTATGACCATATTCATATGTGTAATTAGGGTTGAATATATTTCACATGTTATCAAAATGATTGTTTTATCTACTATAAAGGCAACTAACCTTCGCCACTCACCCTCACAACTTTCTCTTACATAATTACCCTTATGGGTAACACAGTGGACACTAACTAGCCCACACATATTTAAATGATACTAATGGCTTATATGATACAAATTTCTATTCATAAGAAGGTTATTTTGACTACCTAAATTTTCCATAGG